>OX463780.1:32522446-32876446 GCA_949825025.1 Siphlonurus alternatus | reverse complement strand
CTTTATCTATGATATCTGCAATCGACATTAAAAATTTATGTTAGGGGTACTCTCTTCTTTTTTTTTTCTTTTTTTTTGTGAGATTATTCTTTATGATATTTTTCCCTTTAACAAAAATATAAAAGGAATAGGGGTTATTTTTTTATTTCACTAAAGAATTAATGACTTTTTATCTAGAAAGCTTTTTTTTACAGTTTTCAATATATAGATTGATTTGCATTGATCTACAATGAAGACCGCATATATATAATATCATCAAATTATTTTTGGAATTCATGAAAATTCTATCCTTATTCAGACTATATATAGTCGACCACCACAGTTTTTAGCATTTTATTTATATTTTCTTTTCCTTTAGCTATGTTAAATTCCGGCTCGTTGAACCCACAAGTTCCTTGTTGGCCCCAAGCATTTTCCTTATACTCGCACCTTCTCGTATTATAGTATACTGGGAAATATATTTTTCCACTACGAGTTTCCTTTTCATGAAGAAGAAATAAAAAGCGAGAGTTTTCTTTCGTTGCTTGTGTGTGTGTATGTGACTGCCAGGTTATGTCGCTTTAATAACTTGAGAATACGCCAAGTGTGTTAACTCTTTGCTCGCCGCCGGTCTTCCTGCGCCTTCCATGAGTAAGATGTTCATGACGTCATTCATTCATTGTCACCTTGCTAAAGCTTTCACATGTAATAAAAGAATTATTCGTCAATTGTTATAGGTGTCATGACCTAGTAGTTGTTATGGTGTGTGATGAATAAATGTAATTATTGTATCAAATTAAATGTTTCAATGAAATTGAATGTATTCATAAAAAGACAGTGAAAATTATATTAAATGTAATTGTAAACAAAATAAAGTAGATATATTTCGATATAATTTTACACAAATGTACTTCATTTTGATTTGAAAACAATAAACATGCTGATTAACTTGCATGCTAGTCGAGTTTGTATATATTTTTTTTTTGCTGCAGAAGGGATTTGCAACATTTGAAATGAGTGATTTGAAATGCATTTTGTTTATATCGCCAGAAAATTACTTTATTGCATCTGTCTGGTTAAAAATAATTTACAAATTAATAATAAAAACATTCGTCACAAATATATATATATATATATATATATATATATATATATATATATATATATATATATATATATATATATATATATATATAGTTTTTCCTTATTCTACAATCTTCAGCATATTGATGTATAAATTTGAATAATGTGACGTCACCATAAATCCCTTTAAATTCCAGTATAACATGTAGGTCATGTCAAGAAAAGATGGTTAGAATTATTCTAAAATATGTCCTGACACTAAAAAAAATAAAAAGAGACAATAGTAAAGTCATACACGCATGAGTTTGCAAGTACCATTTATATATAATATTATAAGGTTTGTATGGAAATGAAATGGGAGGAGTTCTCATCTCCAAGAGTTGAAATAATTTCCATAAATCATCTTATCATATTATATGATATGATGTATATAAAGTTTTAGTCAAGCATTGAAAGTAGTGGGACTGTTAGTGGCATGCACGCACACGTTATAATGTCTAGCAGCTTTAGATGATGTTGCTTGCTGCCTTTTCGTATGAATAATAGATTAACTTGGGATGAGAAATGAACATACTGACTGACTGACTGAGTGAAAACTCTGCAACCATCACTCCACTGATATACTGCTAACTTGTCGTTAGGGACTCTTTAAAAAGAACTGAATAGAAAACTTTTTCACAGAAAAAAAATAATATGCTTGCAAGTATATATAACTTAATTTATTTTTACTTTTAGAAGAAGTTTTTAAATTAACAGGCACATAAAGTGCTTTGTTATTGTTTTTAAATTAAATATTGTAATATTGTTTCAAATTACAAGAATCTTCAATTATCTTAATATATTTTTTATGTTCGTATATATTTAATTAAGTATATAACCGTTCAATAATTATTTATTGTATATGGAATTTTATGTTGCAAATGTTATTACAATTCAATAGTAAAGTGTTAAATATTTTATGACATTATTATTATAATGCATTCAAGATACTAAAAATGTTATTTTAAAGTTCTTCTTGTGTAATATCATCATAAATATATACTAAAAATAGGTCATGTTTTAATATAATGGAAGTAATATAGCCATAAAATATTATAAGTTGCTTATCGTTCTCTTTACTATTCTATTTTAAATCTGAAGATACGTTATTAAAAGTATTACAATGAAAACAATCGATATTTTATCACCCTATTAATGATCACTTTGGCTATACATAAGAGTTTACGCTCCCATGATATTATATTTACTGCTTGTGATGAGATCAATAACAAACCGACAAAGTTATATTATATGAACCAATTATAAAAAATTAACTTCGATCATATCTTATCATCTTATAAATTGACGTCATAGATTAGCTCGTTCCATTAAATGTTACGTAGATTACTAGATGATACCACACGAATCCGTTCATCCAAGTGCGTGGTGCATAATTCATGATTACAAATAAGCAAGAGGTGGACTGCCAAGCAGGCAAGAACAACTATAATGCCTGAATTACAATGTAGAAGTATAGCAAAATAAACCTTAATGTTGGTGATTTAATAAGACGGGTGTGTATCATGTGTACACTACTTAACCTATTATAGTATAAAATAAATAGTCTCTTAAATACAATAAAGTTGGAGAATTAGACGGGAGTTCATGTTAATTTTATGTGTAATGTTATGTATTGTGTTTTTGAGTGAGAAAATATTATTATTATTAAAATACATTGTAGATTGAATCAGGAATTAAAACGTAAATATATATGTATTTAAATTGAAAAGTACACATTTATTTTTTATGTTTTTTTTTTTAACTTTAAAATATTTTTAATGATCGAACAAAAAATCCAAATTAAAATATAATAATAGTTTTTTGTTTATTTTCTTTTGTTATAACAAAATATATGGATAGAAGCTGGAAAGTTTGGATGCAGAAGATCGAACTTTTATTGCCCGCAATTTCCAACAACACATGTGACATAAGCTTTTGCACATTTTATTTGCACATGCATATACAGAAGGAAAAAAACATTATTTTTAAAAACAGTTTTCGTTATAATTATATAGAAACTACGGAACCGTGTGGGCTCGTGGATTCATATAATATATAAAAACAGTTGGATATTAGCTGTTTACTTTTTACTGAATCTAATATACTTCTTATTCTTATTCCGTTTAATGGGCGTGATTCACGAAGCAGTTAGCCAGGTTTCTAACCAGCACGTTTAGCTTAACCACGTTTAACTAGGTGGTTTAATACGTAAAACAGGTATAGTTAAACGTGGTTAAGCTATAAAACGTGGTTAGAAACCTGGCTAACTTCTTCGTGAATTGCAATTTCTTTAACATATTAATTTAGAGACGTTTTACGGGTTTTAAAATAATTGAACTATATATATATACTCTCATGAAGAACTGTTGACAATGAACTCGAGAAACTTTTGGAAATTATTGTACTTAATGCCCAGGAAAAAAAAGTAAAATGTTGATTGTAAAGAGGTTTTGTGACGTCACTGTTTCTCATGATATCTCAAGTGTATGTGAGATTAGCGGAGGAAACTGGCCGTGCTGGTGTTATCAGAGAGGAGCGGAGGCGTCCTCTACACGACCGAGTGTGTTAGAAGGCGGGTTTATAATATCACGCTGCTGCTGGAGCTTTTCCATCAGTGTTTCCGGGGACTTTCCGTTTCAGTCACGTTTACCATGCATGTAAAAATGGTGAACTAGACCCCAACGTACCATTTATAACCATAATGAGAAGGTTTGTTTATTAATATAATGATGCTATTAAAAAGTATATTCTTAGAAAAATTAGTAAATTATATACTATCCACTTTTAATAAAATGTATGCATGCGTGCCATTCAGAAGTGAAGGGGGGTCTTAAAAATTTACTTATTTTTTTCTTTAATAAAATAAGTTGTAATTTAAGAATAAATCATAATATTTTTTTCTAAATTACCGTTATAAAAATATTTTTGATGCCATTTATTCTTGCAAATCTTACGTTTTAAATTAGAAAAATGAATTATAACACCCTTAATTAAGAAAATACAAGAAATCAAGTTTAATTTGCGTTTGAAAGTACAATACATTTTATAATGAAAGTGCTTGTCTCAAGTAATATATTATATAAGCTAAACAGAGTATAAAGGCTGCCGAGGCTGCGTTAACACAACAACACACTAAGCCTCACGCATACTAATTAGGTTTAAGTCAACACTATTTAACATTAATATTTGATAAGTTGAATTTTATAATATTCCTATATGGTATATTACATTTTAATATTTTCTAATCACTAGACTTCACAATTTTATTTAAATTATGACTTTGAGTACTTCACAACCTATTATATATATTTTTTTTACGAATTATTTTAAGTTGCTGCAGATAAAGAGAATTTGCTCTTTCGCTTTCAAAGTCACACTTCTCACGCTCAATTTAACTTTATCATTAATACAGACAAGATTTAAATATAATTGAAAAACTTTTTAACTCTTTATATATTTTTTTTTAATCTATGTAATTTTATGTTCTGCACATTTATCATGCAAAAGAACACAATCCCCTTAAATGCATCAAAAAGTCATGACATTATTAATAATTATAACAGAGTAAAGATGATCTCTTCTCTGATTATAATCTTCTTTAAAAATTATATGAAGAAGTAACTTACAATGTAAAAAATTCTTGATTTTTCTTGAAAATAAAATTAATATTTAGAACTGTATCAGTTGTTTGTTATCAGAATTCTGTATATATGCTTCTGTGTAAATAATTTTATAGATTAATAAGTAAATATTGAAATCATATTGCAGAAAACCTGCAGATAGTATATTCTTGTATTTATTTCACCAAAACATATTGCCAATAATACACAATGGGCATGATTCGCGAAGGAGATATCCAGAAAGATAAAACTAGATTTCTCAATAGCCATGATCAGTGTCATTAAGTTAGACTGTTGCTAAAAGTAAGAAATATGGTGAAGTTCCATCGCCTTCAGTATAACACAGTAAATTTTCAAAGCTTGGCAAAATCTCTGTAGGTCATTTGAACGTCATTTTAATTACAATTTACAAGGTTACAAATCAAGGATAAAAAATTCACTACGTCATTCATTGAAACGAATAAATAAATATAATAAATATTTTATTACAATAAAAATTTAACACTTTAGGCAATATTTTTATTCTTGATTTAACGTGGTGATTACACCTTAAGAATATTGTTTAATGCACAAGCACGTGTGCGAGGGTCACATATGAGCGGTGATGCATGACATATGACCCGCATGAAGTATAGATAGGGTGTGTGTGTGTATGTGAAACAAGCAGACAGCTGATATGAAATTATTGGCCCGTTTAATTAAACAGTAATATATATGTGTGGTATGGTATACAATATAGGCAAATTTATATCCACTAACAACATTGTATAAATGTATATTATATAGTTTGTGATGGATACATGAAATCGATGGAATGGAACATATTAATAGGATTATACCTGGATAATATATCACCTCAGAGATTTATATTATAACTTTTTTTTTTAATTAAAAGTTTTGAAAGTCCCAAATGTACGAATCTCTCTACTATATGCAGTGTATATATTTATTTGCTGATTATTTGTAGACATTTCTATATATTTGTATTTTGTGCCAACAAAATGATTTTAATAATAATAATAATAATAATATTTGTTTATTGGGTTAAGTAATACAAAAGAAGAAAAGAATGAAAAGATTTTATGAAAAACTCGTTTGTTTGTTTTTTAATTATATATACACAGTTACAGTACAATGGTGCATAGATGGGAATACAAAACAGTATATTTAAAGCTTTTTTCTAGGGGTGTCCTAGAGAAATGGTTGTATTTTATTTTCACTATAAAAAATGTATTTAGCTTTTTTTCTACTCTTGTTGCATACATAAAAAAGAGAGTTAAATTTAGTTCCTTTTACAATGTATCAATAATTCTGTCTTTCATCCTTATTGGTTCATTTTGATATGCTTTAAAAAAACCTTTTGATATAGCTCCACTGATATATTTTTCAGCCGTGAGCTTAAAAAAGTATCAGTAAAATATTTTCAAGTATTTAAAATGATTCTTTTATCAAGAATATCACATAATTTAATTATACATATATAATATATATTATACTGCACTTCTTGTATAATACAACATTTCACTTAATTGGAATAATTGGAAGTAAAATTGAATTATGTTATTGAATATTGATTTTCTGATGAGGTGATACATTATATTAAATCAAAGTATTCTTATGCTTTTGTCTTGTCTTAATTGACTTCAAACATTTAACATTTATTCAATTGGTTATAACACGTTTTAATTACTTTCTCAGATGAATATTATATTAATTATTGAATAATATGATGAGTTGCTGACAGATTTATCAATTTCCATTGTATTGCCACCCCTCTCTCTCTCTCTCTCTCTCTCTCTCTCTCTCTCTCTCTCTCTCTCTCTCTCTCTCTCTCTCTTGCTTCCTTCCCCGATCCTTTCCTAATTATATATAGAATTATATCATATGACACTTTGATTTTATAGGAGAAATAAAAATAATAAAATTAATTAAAAAAATAATTTAGCTAGCTGCCTGCTAACACTTCCTCAAGTTTAGTTTGTACGATTGCGATGACGGAAATGCGCATTTACATTTAACCTTGACTTTAAAATCATCTCATCGCGTGTGCTCAAATTCTAAATATTTATTTTGAAATATGTTTTTTTAAATTAAACAAACCATTTGGAAGCATATTCTTTTAATTTTGAAGAATGCTTAGTTGTTATATATTATTTTGTTGATGTATGCATACAAAAATGTACAGTAAAAAATGAGCATAACAATATTATTTATTATTTGAAGTGTTGTTTGGTATTGCATGTTATAAATGTTGAATAAAATATTAATGAACTTTTATGACAAGAAAAAAAAGTACATGGAGTAAAAAATGAAATTAATTTTTTTAATTAAATTATTTTATATTCACCTGTATATAAGAAATAATAAATGTAATTTAATTGAAAATATGTGTATAGTAAAAAAAAAAACTGAAAAGTAATTAAATAGTTATAACTTGAATAATTCAAAAACATAAAGCAGTTCGTTTAAAAATATGTGTATATGCAAAAATGTGTTAATTAAATATAAAATATAATAACTGAAATAAAAAAAAATATAAAAATAAATACCGGGAAAAAGTTCATGTGCCTGACCAACAACCTTATCATGTATTAAGGTGATGACAGCCAATAGAAATTTTAAATCTGTTTACATAATATTTAATATATTTAATACATATTTATAAATTTTTTAATGCTTTTCTGCATTGACCACGTTTTTGGTTTTCCAGTTACTATATATTTAATTATAATCTTGTGACCTATATATTAGGGTATATAATATATTATAAATACTAATGTATTTTACTTGCAGCATAGATACCATTGTATAATACAATTTACATTAAGATGATCACTTTGGACGATTACCTACTGCATGACTTATTTGATTCAACTTGGTGCATTTTTTATACCTTCTTATTTTGCTGGCGCTGTCTTTCTTCTATCTGCAGAGAGAGCTATAAGTGGAGATGGCAATGAGGTCTTTACGTTGAGCCAAATGAGATGCAGGGAAGAACTTGCTTCTCAGTTTTTGTATCTGCACCACGGGAACATTAGCATATTGCTTCTTCTCTCTCTCTCTCTCTCTCTCTCTCTCTCTCTCTCTCTCTCTCTCTCTCTCTCTCTCTCTCGCTCGTCGTATCAGCGTCAGCAGCTGCTTAGGGTAGAAGAAATTATAATTTGGCTACAAATGTACATAAGATGGTAATATAAATTTGATTGTACTCTTATTATAATATGATTAGAATAAAATTAGTCTCAACTGCAGTATCATTTGAAAAAAAAAAATACATAGAATAAAAAAAAGTAAAATGAAAATAATGTCGGGAAAAAAATTGTATTTCTTTTCAAATAATTTTTGTATATTATAATATGATACGATTGTATTTATATTTATTTTATCGCTTTAGGAAAAAAATCATTGTTATTTAGTTGAAAATTTTCCCTTTCTTTATAAATATAAAATTTATTGCTTTGATTATTCCAGCTCTATAAAATGATAATAATGTTGATATATATTATAGCAATATTGTTTTGCATAAAATTTGATCTTTGTATTATTTATGATATGACCTCACGTAACAAAAATGAACAAAAATTTAAATATAGATAACTGCTTGATGGTATTTAAAATATTGAACATTATTTTTCATGTTCAAATTTCTATAAATTTATATTACTATATAATAGCTTGATTTCCAATAATGTACATTCTATTCAAATAAAAATTGCCGATCTACCTTAACGTGGCTGTGGATCGGACATTTTATTTTTGAATGGAGTGTACAAAGTATTATAATATACAGTTAATATTTTTTATGTTTAAATTTGAATAAATATCGACGATTCTATATACAATAAACAGGCGCGGATCCAGGGGGTGGGCTGGGGAGGCTGCAGCCCCCCCCCCCCCTCGAAATTTTGGATTTAACATAAGCAATATAGGCATTTCGCCCACTCCAATTTTTTTTTTTTAACATTGGCCTTATGGAGGCAGCCCCTCCCGAAATTTTTTTCTGGATCCGCGCAATAAAAAGACAAGTGTTGTGAAAAGAAGTATGTACGATATATTGACAGTAAACAAAGTAAATGATACACGGTAGCTCACCACAGTAAATATAAAGCTTTGTATATATTGACTATCGATATGATTCAAAGTTTCATCTAAATGTCAAACGTAAGAACCTAGGCTCTTTTGCAGACTGTTCTGCTGTTTTATTGGCCGCATTTTTTGCTAGAGAAATAAAATTGTTACAGTACCTTCAGATATATTGAAACATACACCATGATAGTTACGAGAAATATATTCAGCTTATGGCAACTAAAAATGCAAAAAAGAATACATTTATATATTCACATAAAAATAAGGGTATTAAAAAAAAGCATTGAATCAATATTGGGGTTCAAATCTAGTACTGAACACGAATTTAATATAATTGAATATTAAATTTAATTTAATTTAATAGAGGTAGTCCAATTTATATAAATATAAATTAGACTATCGTGACAATATTGTATTTATTAATTACAGATTAAATAATCTTATTTTAACTTAATGTATCTAGTACCTCGAGAATTGGCACTAGAATATTTTATGACTGTATTAGGTTGGTTATGCATTTCCTACGTGGTATTTTACATACGCTCTTTTTTTTTTTTGCAGCCTTAATTCTCATTTTTAATACTAACAAACTTGTATTTATATCCCAACGTTTTATCAAAGAATTATTATGTACTAGATATATTAATTCTTTAGTTTTACTGCATGTAAATTTTCATATTTGTCTTTCACCATGGATCACTTATAATAATTTCAAACAATATTTCTTGATATCACCCTCCTCATCTTGTATATAGATCGGAAGTGTTCTTTCTCCCTTTGTTGTCTGATGTGTCAGTCTTCTTCTCGAGATTCGACAGCCCCCCAAACACGTGGTATGTTGCCTGTCATACACACCCCTTGTTATTGACTGAGCTACCATGCAGCAGTAACATCGCCTCTACAAGAAGAAATATTTTTTTTATATATTCCTTGTTTTATTCTTTCAAAAGGTGTCTCAGATCATATCTACATATATTTATGTTGAGATCGTTTCTTTTGGCACTAGATCAGAGAAATATGTCTTAAATCTCTGCCCAATATTTTGTATGTTTATACACTGAAGTATAAAACATGGTTAAACTTTAAATCAAGGTGTTGATGTGATATTTATTTGAAATTTTTATATATGTTTGATGTTCATGTAGTGAGTGAATGCTTTCAAATAATAAATATTAAGGCAAAAATTTACTAAAAGATCGTGTGCAAGTTACAAATATTGATGTACAGTCTTCGTCAAAAAAAAGAGCGATGTTACACCAAAGTATTTGCGACAATGTGTACTATTTTAATTGAATATTTTTTATTTGAAATTACGTTTACAACTACAGTATAAAAACAAATCAAATGAATTTAAGAGCTATTAAAATATAACATTTTTCACAATCTTACTCTCCTTACAGGATGTAGCATGAACATAAGTTAGTTCTTCTAGACTTTTTTTAGGGGGGGGGGGAGAGAGTTAAATTAAAAATAATATAATAATACCTTTAAATGTAATTGTAACAGTTTGAAATGTATATATGCAAATAAAGCTCTCTTATTTTTTTATTTATTCATTTTTTTTTTTATAAAAATTGTGGGACAATTTATACATACTGTATACCTAATATTGCCTTATGAATGTTGCATGGTTATAAAATCCAATATAGCTGTACGGTAACTATAATGCTGTCGTGTCAACCAAATATAATGTTAATAAAAAAAAAAAAAAAAAGTTTCAACGTTATATGATACCCTAGGCATTTTTTTAAAATTAGAATATACACGTTATTATTTTGTTTGTTCTTTTGTTATGGTGGTATATAATATACGTTGATCACTTGTTTGTTTAGTGGAGATTATTTTACATGAGGGTTGAGGCTTTATTGTTTTGACACCAGTTTTTAATGACATTTTCCAATATGGCGTCAAGCGCACGGTGGTCTTGTAATGAGATAGAATATAGATAATTAACAATCGGTTGACTGTCGACAACATTTTACATAAAGTCATTGTTTTGATTATTTTTAGAATAAATTGCTGATTTTTGGAGCATTAATTCTCTTTGTTTTCATCCACTATTATTTTTTGATAAATACTTTAATACTAACTTTGCATGATGTAGTACAAAGAGATTATAATTTAAACAATGAATTTTTAAAATGTTTATTTATTTTAAATAATTATATTATCAATTTTTTTATCTGGTTATATATTTTACTCGCGCCATAAACATATTATTTTAATGATTTACACTGAATACATAATAATGAGATTTTCTTAGAGACTCAGCCTTTTTTTTTTTAGGACACTTGTGCGAGACTCAATCGTCAAAAGTGACCTCGTTATAGACGATGTAACAGATAGTAGTTCCCAAAACAAAAACTGTTACTTTGTGGTATTCGTTGAGAAATATTTCAGTTTGTGGTTGTCAGTCGCATCGCCAGACCGCGAAGGACCAATCTCCTCGACGTCTGACTCTTTTCATTACGGACGTTTGCCAACCTGATGGCTAGAAATTTTAATTGACAACAAACACTTCACACATGAAGATTAGCAATTCGGTTGATTTTGTGGTGTTCCAACCGTCCTATCTAATATTAATATATCAAATAATAAACAAAAAACAGGAAATTGCTGTTTTGTGGCATTTAAGCAAATTTTTAGTGGAGTCATTCAAAATCAAAGAAGAACCCTTAAGGGAGGAAGTATATTTTCGAACGAATAGCTGAATTATAGTTAATTTTCTAACATGGTTGCTTATAGAGAATAATTTTCCAATTGTCGAACACAAAATTTAAAGCCTCTATTGATCACACTTTTTTTACACCATTTTTAATGATTTTCATTGCAAGAAAGAGGAAAAAAATTATTTGAAGATTTTTTATGCATAATTTTTCGTTTTAAATTTTATAGATCTAACTATTATTGTACCAGCATTTTTTTTTATAGAAACACTTTTATACCGTGTACGGCAATTCAGCTATTGTTTTTGCTACATTTATTTCTTAGAAAATGAACTAACAAGGATTTATAAAACCTACTTCTTATTTATCTAATATTTTCTCTTGTTTGAAAACAACGTTATTTGAAAACTGTACTAAAACTTAAAAATTACAGAATTTCCACGTATATTTAGAGAGTTTGCTAATTTGGAATATTTGTTATTATATACTTGTTGTGATGTAGTCATAATACAGCACCAAATATTGTAATGTTTAATTGGTGGAACAGAAAATGGAATAAAAAAAATATTACATATAAGCTTTGAAATAATTTTACCGCTGTATTTATTTATACAGTGATATTGTTTGCGTTCAATTCTGCCCACAGTTTTCAATGTTATTCTGTTCGAGTAAATTAAACACATAAAAGATGTTTTAAAAAAGGAACAAATTTGTGCAAAACGTTACAACAACAAGATCGCCAAGTAAATTTTACAGTACTTTTAACAACAAAATCGAACAAATCCATGAATTTGATATTTAAATTTATTTACGTAGTCTTAAAATTACCAGTTGGAATTAAAATTTGGCTCCTTTCTATTGGAAGTAACATTGTAGATTACATTTAGATTTTTTTTTAAAAAAGTACTAAATTGACTTTTATTAATATTTTTATAAATTGTACTTTCAAATTTGATGTAGTATAATTAAAATATAACTTACTAACTCAGTGTTTGTATATATGACGTAACAATCAAAAAGCAAATAATAATATGCAGGTAACAGAATTATATTAACTTACACATTTTTCTGAGGTAACTCACCAAATGAATTTTTACTATAATTTATGTTCCTATTACTACATGAAGGGTGGTGAGTTTTTGAAATTGTTGAAATATATTCTAACTAACTGACTGGGCTAATTATTTAACTTTTCCTGGTTAATTGTTACGGTGTATTCGTGCTACCTTCTCGGTGTTACAACCTTTCTCTGGAACGAAGCCACATGCGGAAGGACATGAAAGCCACATAGTCTGGCTGGCTCCGGCAACTCTATGACCAGTATATATCCTTGCAACACTTTTTACCGACACAAGAACACAATTATACACACTTGGAGCACAAGTTTCCCTGACTTTTAGTTAGACTAAATTAAAGCCATATTATATGGTTCATAAATGTATATTATATAAACTTTCAATATTTCTCTATTTAATTTTCATTTCAAAAACCACAAATAAATTGTATTTAATTTTTATTAGTATTATTAAATTTAAACACAATTTTGTGCTGTAGGTTTCTATGCTAATTTCCTTCTATTTTTTATTGTATGTGTAATTTTAAATGAAATCCTACAATGCTCTTTTCTTCTCGGTTTTATTAAGTCTTGCTGAAATTGTAAATGAAATGATATGGAAAAAATAATAATATATAAAATTTATAATTAATTTTCATATTTTTATTTTATTTAAAGGCCATTCATTGGCTAGTTTTAATTCGACTGCCAGGTAATTGCATGGCTAAACTTTTACTCTAAGGTATTAGCACTTGCATAATTGAAATTCAAATTTCTGATATGAAAAATAAAAGAACTTTTTATCCATGCAAATCTATGTGTGCAAACTACTGTCAATAACTCAATAACATTCTAAAAAATAAGATAGTGACTTCAATAATTTATATTTCACGTTGATAAGAATTATAAAATAGTAAATGTAAATTATTACATTAGTTTTTATTAACTGTATACATATCTTGATAATCTTTTTAATCGATTGAACTGCAGGTGTGACAGCTCTATACTATATAGTCTATATACATTCTATAAATAGACTTTTTCCCCCCTCTATTCCATAGTGTGAATATAAAAATGGTAGATATAGCTGCAGAGGGACTTTGATGTTTGCGTTTTCCACTTGGTTCTGGTGAAGAGTTTGCATGCTTGCGTGTTACTGGCTGGTTTACACGGCTAGCTGCTCTCAGCTGTACTCGGACGAACCATATCAAGGAGAGAGCAAAGAGTGAGACGCAGCTACTCTGGTCAGATTAAACTTTGGTCCACAGGCTTAAAACCCATGTTGTATGTAACATAGAAAATCATGACTGTGACAGAACAGAGGAAATGCAATTTATGTGACGAAAATTTTTAAGTGCTCTCAAATGTTTTGTTACTTGTCACTTGCATTTGTTTTCACTTTGTATATTATGTACTCTTTCGGATAAACGAAATGTTGAGTTTTTGCTGTTATTATTTTTTTGGAGGGAGGGTAAATAATGAATTAACTTAATAGTTGCCTCTTCAAAATATTCTTCTATCTCTTACAAGATTTATTATTGACATCTGTTTGTCTTGTTAAATCAGACAGGTGTTAGAAAACATAACATTTCACCTGTACTGATATGGTAGGAATAAAATCTAAAGTGCCACGCCCATCTTTGAATAGCTATTTAGATCTACTTTGGTTAGTACATACAATTTTAATCTGAAAATTTAAAGCCTCTTTTTTTTTTTGTTTTTATATATAAAAAAATGGGCGTGTCATTAAATTGTATTTTTGTTTGCTTTTTTAATGTTTCTCGCTACATTTGCCGTATGGTCATTTGGAGAGGGAGAAAAATAAGAGGAGGATCAGAGAGCGAAAGAGATACAATGGTATACTATGTAAAATTAGAAACAACTTTAATCCCAGAATTAAAAAAAAAAATGTTCCTTTTTTTCCACACTGTAAAGCTTCACATATATGGTAACAATATACAGATATTTTACTACATAATTAGCTCTTATTTTTACTACAAAGCTAAACACATATATACGTTACATGGTAGCATCACAATAAAGTCTGTAATCACTTGTTACAACCCCTTGATTAAAAACAATGGAAGTATACCATTATTAAACACAGTAACCCATTAGAATAAAAAAAAAAGTTATAAAAATCATAACGTTTTATGTTAGGACTTTATTTTTTTTTTCCTGACAAAAAAAATTAGCTTTAAATAAAATTATTATATTGTTAAAAGTGGCTGTACTGTAATCTCTGACATTGTTTTTTTGTTTTTAGCAGTAAAAGTTTATTTCAATCGTTAAGAACATGTGTTACATCAATTCTACGACACGTAAAAATTGTTGTTCTGCTTTACAATCACTAAAGTGCTAATTATGTAATGAACGTTCGTTATATACAGTTCATGAAAATTACAATGACTTCACATGCAGTTTTCTTCAATAAAACATTACATTATATTTTAAGAAACTTACTGAAAAATATATTTTGCCCTGTGAATAATACTTATTGTAAACATTAGAATTGAAAGATGAGATTATTACAGGGACCGGATGCACGTGTTTTTTTCGTGCATCCGAGATGCGCATCCGGATGCAAATTAATTTTTCGTGCATCCATGGATGCGCATCCAGATGCAAATTTATTTTTCATGCATCTGGGATGCGCATCCGGATGCAAATTTATTTTCCATGCATCTGAGATGCGCATCCGGATGCATTAATTTTTTCCCGTGCATCTGGGATGCACGGATGCGGATGCAAGCCCATTTTTGCGCATCCGTGTGCATCTTGCATCTGCATCCGCATCCGATCTTTGGTTTTTATAATACACTTTGTTTCTTGTAATTTTTAAACGACAAGTGGCAAATAAAGTTAAAAAATATGCCTCGTGTTAAAGATTTATTTAGAGGCAATTAGCAAAAAACCTGATAAAAAAGAGAAAAAAAAGTGTTAAATGGATGCAAATTTATTTTTCGTGCATCCGTGGATGCGCATCCGGATGCAAATTTATTTTTCATGCATCTGGGATGCGCATCCGGATGCATTCATTTTTCCCCGTGCATCTGGGATGCGCATCCGGATGCATTCATTTTTTCCTGTGCATCTGGGATGCACGGATGCGGATGCAAGCCCATTTTTGCGCATCCGTGTGCATCTTGCATCTGCATTCGCATCCGCATCCGATCCCTGGATTATTAAGCATAAAATGTACAATAATAGAGATTAAAATCAACACCTACATTGATATTACCTGAAGATCTATTTGAGCTTTATATTTTTAATCAATTAAAAATATTATATACTATTTGTAAAACAAAGAATCAGAATTTGGTATTTTGATATTTTCTCATGAAATTGCTGTATATTAGTGTATATATATAAAAAAATGAAAACATTCCATTTTATTTTCCAATGACAGAATACAATTTCATCAAAGCTGCAAAAAAATGTACTGCAATGTTAAAACAGTAACAAAAAAAAATCTATAATAATATTATTTTTTTTTTATCTTTCCCAACTTTTTTTTAAATAATTTAATAATTGGTAATTAAAAGTTGAAAAAAATATACGTTACATATACAATATATATACAAACATTATACAAATATATTATATTGGCAAGTGTTTGAGTAAAATTAATGACAAAGCGTGGTGCTGAGATCACGTGACGCCTCGTCGTTTTAACGAGCGACGGGCAAACCACTAATTAGGTTTGGGTGACGTGTGCATGAGCAGACCTGTCAGCAGTCTCTCTCTTCTCTCTTTCCTTCAACTCACTCCCGCTTTGATATAAATGAGTTAGGTAAAAAATATCACTATATAGCGGAAAGGTACGGCAGCCATATGTGTGCCGAGGTTTATAAAATCATTTTAGTCCCGCGTTTGTTCGTGACAGGTTGAGCGCACACTTCACTCCATGTGTTCTCTCAGGGGAGGGTAAAATCCTCCTCCATCCTCAGAGATTTTATCAAATTGTTGTTCTCGAGTGAGTGCTATAAGCCGAGAGCAAAATAAAGAAAAAGATAAGACAAAGATGTTGATAAAGGTCATGTTTATATATCGCGATTATTATTACTCTGTGGATTGAAGTAAATTGTTGTTACAAAAATAAAATAACTATAAAATAATATTTAATGAACTTGTTGACGTTGACACTTTACATTTTTTTTTTTACAAAATAAAAATGTATAATAAATATATATATACATAAAATTATTATAGAGAAGCCATTTTCATTTTATATATATTTTTTTTCCGTGTTTAAAAATATAAATTTAAAACATATTTATTTTATTCACTGAAGTTTTTTTATAACGACATGAAAAAAAAAAATATATTCATATATGGACAAGGGGGAAAAAGTGACCATTAAAAACAATTACTAAATTAAATTTTGACAAGCATACTTGCCCTCATCTCACACACAAAATACATTTTTTTTTAATTAAATAAAAAAAAATAATGATGTTTTAAAATAACTGTTGCATTAAATTTTGTACTTTGTGTTGTGTAAAATATTTCTGTCATTGCGTTCGAGTGAGTGCATTTATAGCAGAGAGTGCATGCAGCTCGTTAGTTGCTGCTAGGAGTCCCTGGAGGTAATGTTGCTTTGACTGCCTCTTATAGAAGTAACTGGGGTGTACTATAGTATGTCATAGTCGCAAAACACGAGGAACTTTGAGGGATGTTCATATGATATTCGTGCTTTCAAATAGCGAGAGACATTAAATGTATACCGTTTACAAAATTATGTTTCAATGTATACATATTAATCTTCATTAATGAACACAGGTAATACAAATTTACAAGACAAAAAAAATCCTCCTCGAATTACTGATCCAATTGTTACAGTAAAGTAGTTATAGGTGCTATTAGAAAACAAATTACTGAAATTAGCAGTGTGTTTGTTTTAGTGTTATGTCTATACCGTATGTTATATGGGTTAAATGAACAAATTAGAGAGCATACAGACTAATAAAGAGGGTACCAATATACCTGACAGTTACTATCATTGAGTTCCACTATATAATAATGAATCGGAATTGTATGTATCAAGGGATTGATACATGATAACAAGAAATTAAATTTATTTTTCCTTTTCAGTTTATAAGTGTGACTTTTCCTTAGTTTTGATGTTGTTAGGGAACGTTGATTGATTAGAGCGGTCTAAACAATACGTGAAATGAACTGAAGGCCCCCCTACCTAAATGAGAACAAAGTGTTATGCAGTAAATAATCCATCATTGTCAGGTTAACTAAAGGTCTTTGTTTCACAGGTGTACTTGGCGGCAACGGAGCAGCGAGCCGCAGCGGGCGTTTATCACCTGCTGGACTTTCTCGCAACAAATTCGCTCAGGTAACAGACTTTGTAACAAACAGCTTCCACTTTACCGGAAGTATTTCTAATTGAAAACTTACTCTTCGTGTACAAGTTGGTAATGCAATATCACTGGGTTAGGTTCTCGGTTAAATCTAATGCAGTTTTTGTAGATTAAAATTATGATAATATATAATTATTATCCTTCAAAATTATTTATATATGATACGTAACATTGCATAGAGTGTTCCGAAAGAAGTTCAACGAAACTTGAACTCATGTGCTTGCTTTTATTCTTTTATCATTAGTTCAAACAAAATTGTTACTGTATAGTATATATAATAATAGTGTTAATATAAATATAGTATATTACCTGAAAATGAGTTGTTTTTCTTGGCCTGATTGCTACATTGCGTGTATTGTGAAAATAGTTTTCGATTATAATGTATTGTGTACCAAAAGAAATACAATATAAAATATAAAACAAAGTTATAATCTTATATTATCAAGTAGAATTCATTCATACTGCACCAAAGAATCCTTTATTTTATTTGCTTGAAACTTATTAAATTTGTTACATAAAATATATATATACAGTATATATACGTTAAAATCTTAAAATCCTATTAAATTTTCATCATTCATATTACCATCATCATGATACAGGAAATTAATTTTAATTAAAACATGAGAATCGATTTAAATACTTCACGTGTTATAAATTATTCTTCTTTACACCTGAGACATACACATTGAAATATATAATTTATAAACAAATTTTGATATTACTACATTTTGTATTAAATATATTTTGCTGAAAGGAGGTCCGTGTTTCCGCTTGCCTGCTTCAACGTAAATCGCATTAGCCACGAGAGGCTGCGACTCTTCTGTAGTACTAAGGGGGAGGGGGTGTCTTTGTGGTCCACGACACCCACCACCACGCATCTCCGTCCTAACACTCTCTGCACACAAATTCTCAAGTATTTATAAACCTCACTGTTATCAAAGAGAAGTTTTTACATAGTAATCGATATATTTTTTTAAATTACATGATAACTAATTTATGTAATTTATTATTTTTTTTTTGTACAAAACTTTTACTAACTCATTTTATTTCTAATAGAATTTAAATTAAAGTTAACGCCTGTAAGGTATGCAACTTTTTCAGCACTTGTCTAAAAACTTTACAAGATTTTTAAGTATAACTGTTAACAGTTCTAAACTTTATTTTAGAAAATTACAAACATTATTATATACAAACATTTTTATATTTATACAACTATAATGTAATTGATTACAATATATTAATTGGATTTTCTTGGAGATCATTTCATAAGTTAGGATTGAAACATTAAATATTCTTTTGAAATGAAACATCTAAAAACCTATAAAATGTATACAACATAATTATGTATTTTTTTTTATTAATTATATGGATAAAAATTGTATTTATTAACTGTATATTGAGTGCATACATTATTAAACCTTAAAAATGTACCAGAAAATGATATTTCTTAAAGCCTGTTTTATACGATACAATTTTTTCTTAAAATAAATTTCAACACTGTAAACAAACAAATTTATAATAGACTTGGATTTTTTTATATTTTTAAGGAAGAATAAATTGTATTGCAATAATTATTTAAATTGCTCATGTAATACCGTCTTAAGTTTCTTAAGAGTATGCCTGGTGATTATATAAAAGGGTGTATAAACCATTGCACTCCTCTCATGCAGTATACACATTTATATATTTCTTTGGAAAATCTTTCTAAAAACGTAGAGCAATCATTATAGCTCGCTTGTTTTTTTGTCTTTTTCTTATTAACGCTATCTTGTCTACAACAAGGACATATTGGAAAGATTTCATGAAGTGAGTAGAGCATCGCCGTTCCAACACTGACGTGAAAAATGCTGCGGGCCTGAGGCAAATTATCTTGCGTATAGAAGCTTTCTCGCTAACGTTCATGCTAATGGTATCAAAATATAAAACGATTACAAGATGCGTGATAAAAAAAAGTCAACTTTTCTTTTCTGTATAATGATAAGCAAATTGTAGGTCAAAGTTTATATATTAATCGTTTTTTTTTTTTTTTTTTTTTTTTTTTTTTTACAACTCGCGTGCCGTAATTTACTCTGATGAAGATAACATAATAACGAATATTAATTTGAATATTTTCGTGATGATTTATATACATTGATTACATTTTATATTTAAATTTTATTACTTTTATTATTATAAATAATAACTTTTTGTTCATTACTTTAATAATTATAATATATATTAAAGATTTTAATTAATTAATTTTAACACTTTGCTTCAAATAGCATGAAAGTTCAAAGAATTTTACCTAAAGAATGTTAAAATTATTTCCATTTCAGTGTTGTTAAATGTACAAAAGACGTTTGCAACAAAGAGAGTGTTTACACATGGTATACAATTGTTTTGTTTCAAAGATAAATGCACATTGTAAATGAATTGAAGGAACACAAATAGCTGCTACTCTCTCAACAACTTGTAAAATTCTCACAAAACGGAACTAAACAGTGCATGGGAGTGAAATTGTCAACGGTTTGAGTGATGTGTAATCCCCCAAGAATAGGGGAGAGGTTGCAGTCACCAAGATGGCGGACTGCGCACTTTTGTTGACATGTCTCCCGAATATGACGTCACTATAGAAGAAAATTACTCCGTCAAATGCACACATCAATATAATAATTTGAAATATATTTTTTTTTTTAGATTGAAAAATGGAACTTTTATCAACACTCAACAGCTATGTTATTTGTGGGAAAAATATTTTAAGTCTGCTCGTATATCCTTGAATAATACTATACCTACACTTTTTTGCAACAATTATGTGCACATGCATGTGTAATGAAATTTGGTGTAGAAATTCTACGGTATTCAATTAAAGATTACAGATCTCTGTGATATTTTATACGAGTTAAATTTAGAAATTATATGCATTATTATAAAATTTTATATAAAAAAAAATCTCAAAATTTGAAATTTCGCAACTCATTTTGCCCTTCCAACATGATTTAAAATCCGCACATCACGTACTTTTGTTACAGCGATGACAACATGATTATTATATAAAATGCAAAATATTGAGAAATTATCACATAACAAAAATATCACGACTTTTAATATCAGACTTTTATATTTCATCTCAATAATAAAAAATTATGTTTCAACATTATAAATAAAATCAATTACATATAAATCTGTTGACCCCATTAAAATATATTTATAATTATTTTATTACATTAATGAATGCTCATTAATTTTTATAATATTATTGTGACATATGCTGAATTAAAAAAAAAAAAGTATTTATCTTTCAGTAGACACGTAGTAAACGGGAGATGAGTTGGAAACTTTCGCTGTTGACGCTTCATTGCGGAAATAATGTGAAGTATAGGCGTGTTTTTATAATGATTTAATGATGCAATGCCCTCATCTTTATTTATCGCGTCGCAGTACTGTAGGTTTGTAAAACTTGATTATGTAAACTTTACCAATAACGTTATTCTGTATAAATGAAATTATAAATTTAAATTATTTTTCAATTCCTACTGCATGAAATTGAGAGGTTTCTGAAATTCTTGTTAGTAATTAAATCTTAAATTTTTGTCAAGAATTTCAAAGGTAGTTGCTCTTAAGAACTCGTGTATTCGATTGGTCTTCTGGCAATTGCCGACCGTCCTGACTAAGGTTTCCATGGTTCTCCAGACAAAGGTTATAGACAAATGCTGGGATATATTTTTATACCAAGGTCGGGGTTTTGAAAGTACCCACAATTATCCTACGCACAGCAACATTATAAAGTTCCATGAATCATGTGTATAAAAATCACGAATTCATGAGTTCAGTTAAATAAAAAAATATAAAATTAATATTAAAATACATACGATCAGAAAAGACAGAAAGATCTCATTTGTGAATACTTTTGATGAGAATTTTAGTTTAATTTGATTGTAGGTTACGGTATATAGTTTTCTCCTAGAATATGAGCTTTTATAGTACGTTCTCTTGACTTCTTGTTATTTTTGGTATTAGTGTGTTTGCAGCATTTTACACGTACTATACCTCGAGTTATGGCTTTAATGAACCAAACTCTTCGCTTTCCTTGCCGTATAAACCGTGCCTCTCTCTCTCTCTCTCTCTCTCTCTCTCTCTCTCTCTCTCTCTCTCTCTCTCTCTCTCTCTCTCTTTCTTCTCACGCATGTAGTAGTACACATCAATTTTATCACACAAAAATACCAAGCAGACATGACTCACGGCTCACACATTACCCATATAGTATATATATAGAGTTATAAAATTCCTTAGCATGAGAGAAAGAATAAATAAATTTTGGAATTTTTTAATAACATTAAATTAAATACAATGTTTTACATTGTTTATAAATACAAAAAAATACCACACATACTTGAATGTTACTTTAATTTCATATTTAATTACTTTTTCTTTTTTTTTTCAAAATATTATAATTTCTTTTGTCGAAGTAACTTTATAATCATTTTTGTAATATAAATAAGCATAAATTTAAATTTTTAGTAAAAATTTTTGATACAAATTTAGTATTCAAAGTTATAAATTATGTTATTTTAGTATAATTCTTAAGAAACATATTATAATACTGTATAAGAAGGTATGTACATATTTTTATTAATTAATTTTATACAAAATCCGTATTCTATAGCTTCTAAACATTTAGTACTTAAATCACATTGGGGGACATTCACAAAGCACTTTAACCCCCACTTTAGCCCCGATTTTTAACCCTGGTGCTAAACATGGTGCTAAACATGGTGCTAAACTATGAGCTCAACATGGTTAGCCCCTGGTTTAGTACCATGTTTAGCACCAGGGTTAAAAATCGGGGCTAAAGTTGGGGTTAAAGTGCTTTGTGAATGTCCCCCATTATATTTATTTGACGTATAATTAATTATTCTACACATTAAATATTTACTAAATATTGTTATTAAACCGATAAAAAATATGTATTTTTGAATTAAAGAAATATAATTTAAAATAGCTCAAGATAATATAATACATTACATTATTTTTACTTATTTTTAAAATATTTAAATGAAAAACATAAAATAACATTTAACTAGCACATATAAACGTATAGAGTAAATGAAACACTTGAGAAAAAAAAAATGAAAAACGTATTGTTGAGAGTAGCTGAGAAGAAAGAACGCTGCATGCAATGGGAGTGGATCTCATCACGACAACTGCTTATGAAAGAAAACTGTGATAAGCTCAGCACCGATGCCACAGCCGTATTAGTATAAGAGCAACGCAGTTAGCCTACTTTACAGGGGATGAGTGTTAAATAATATTCAATTTTTTCTTACAGCAAAAGTTTTAAAAAAATTGTAAATTGTTTAAAATAATAAAAAAAAAATGTGAGGTGAAAAATATAGTTATTCACCTTAGAATTTTTATCTTTAAATATTTTTTTTTAATATTTTTCTTATACCAAAGTATTACTGTATCCACTATCCATTTACATAGATGCCATTGAAACTCGGACATAACGTCACACTGCATGCACGGGCCTTTTAAATGACTTATAAATATGGATTAATGACATTTCTCTTTAAATTATTGCTTAATTATAAAGTAGAGTTTAAGTTAAAAAGTACTGAAGTTTCTAAAATATAAAAACTGATTTTAAGACTATATCCGGATAATTGAAGTGGGAATTTTATATTAATAAATGTGTACATAAGAGCAGAGAGTATAGTAACAAAGAGCGAGTGTCTATCCTTTTATATGCAGTCAGGTCTAACAAAGTCTGTTTGAAGAGACACGTGTGAGTGCACAATACTGCAACCTCAGTAATGAAGAACTCTGAAATTGAGAGTATACAATGTATAAGTCTAGTGGTAGCTATTTTCAAAGACTTCTCATTAGCTCAAGTATAGCTTGTGACGAAAATAATGAAAGGCTTAAAAAGTCTCCAGTGATGATGATATTGTAAATTCTCTTTTTAACTAATAAGATAAAAAAATATACACTGAGGGAAATGCTATATATTATACTGTTTACAATGGTACTAATATACTTTAGTATTTTAACATATACTGAACCAGAATTGCCAAGATTTTTTTTTCGTGATTATCATTTTTTTTTTCCCCGATATTCAAGTTGGCTTAATTGCAATCTACTCTACGTACAGCACTGTACTGTACAGCACAGTACTTTGAAAGTCTTTGGCATGAACTTTTCATTTCTCCAATTATATAAAAAAGTTTAATTTAAATAAACATTTCTGCAAGCTTAGAAAGTTATACTTATATATAAATTGTTTATTTTTTGTATAAATGTATTACTTATGTATGCGCTTGGCTGATGTACGGTATAATATAGTAATTAAATTTTAAATATAATTATAAAATCAGCAGTAAGTTTCTCAGTGTAATGTAATTATATCAGTCTTACAAAAATAATATTTCTAACATTAAATTTCAAAAGCTTTTTTTTTTCTTTTTTATAAATGTGAAAATAATTAAGATTTACAGGGAGGTATATAAGTGGAGACTAAAGTTTTATAGTTGAAATCATTTCGCTTTGATCTTCTCCCTAGCAGCGAGTGTCTCATTAATATTTTAACTTGCTACAAATGTCTCCGCTGTGTGACCTTTCACAGATAACAATGTCAGGCAATTCGCACTATACTGACAGTTATTATCCTATAATTTTACATGATACTTCTTATAACTATAACTATTGAGATTTTAATTAAATTAATAACAAGAAATTGTGCATGCATGCAGTATTTTTTCATAGCATATTTTTGAAGAAAAAAATAATCACTTGATATTTTTTTAAATTCGATTCAGCTGTTTTTATTAGTTATAATTCAATTAAATTTCTAAATTTTTGTTTTTAGAGTTTGAATTTGCATTGATGTGACTGATGAGCAATAGAAGTGTCACAAAGTCAATGGTTTTGTTTATGAATTTTAACCAGTCTTGAAACTATCATGCAGTTGTTGTTTTTTATTCTTATAATGAAATGAATAGGTTTAATAGCAATAATGTAATATTATAATTTTAAATCATTATGAAGATTGAATTTATATGCTAACAAATTGTGTTATTGTTTCTTAAGTATAGTATTTGAAATGGCATGCACGTTTCCCATACACAATAGACGAAATATATGGGCCATACTTCTTGTGTTCTTAAAAGGTCAAGATTCTGATTTGTTATCGATGAACTTATGCCCTTTTCATGCTACAAGATAATGTATAATATAGCTGTAATAGAGAAGTTTTAGTTCTATAAGAAACTTTTGTATTACTTCTAAATCTGCTGGATGTAAGGCACTACTTTCACGACTTACAGTACAATACATGTCAGCGATACTAACACTTTAATTATGAAGTATGTACATTAATTATTGTTATCCTTGAAGTTAAAGGAATTTCATTTGCGACTGAATTGAGACGTCAGTGCGAGCGTGCACGACTCTCCTCCTCTAACAGCAGCTTCATCTCCTCACGTCCGCCTCTGCAGTAAGTCCCAGTGGTCCGCTTGAGCCGCAAATCCGCGGGGAATTCAGGTCGGACTAAAGTATAAACCAAGTGCCATTGTAATGACGTCATGCACATCCGTGAGGAAGGTGTTGTTTACATCGTAATGGTGGTGGTGGTAGTATGGGACCAACGATTATACACTAGTGTATAATAATTGATATGGGGCGTTAGATCAATTGAAATTAATTCAATTTAGTGGAAGAAAAATGTATTTTATTGAAAATACATGTATGACAATATTGTTAAATTATTTCCATACAGCATAAGTCAACGAATCATGATGTACACAACTTTCTATGTGACAATTAAATCTACAATATAATCTTCTTTCTCTTTTTAAACTCAAATCAATTACAACATGAGAATGGTCGCATGCATTTAGGCTTATAGGGAGCCCAGAAAGTTTATACTACGAGTAGTAGCTCTAACCTTTTTTTTTAAATATTAAAGATTTCCCATGGTGACGTCACTGAACATATTGAAGACTTGCAGTTTAACGCTTAGAATTAAATAGGTACGAAGTAGGAAGTAAGTCCCTCGTGTTTGATGACGTCATCATACCATCCATCACAAGCAGCAACCCCTGCTGTATGTAGCAGAGAAGGAATCAGTTAGATTAAATTCAAATTTAATACCACTTCGGATAAGCTAAAGTGAACATCATACCATTATAACCAACGATTATACTAGTGTATAATAGTTTATATGGGGCGTTAGAGCAATTGAAATTACTTCAAGTTAGTGGAAGAAAAATGTATCATATATATTGAAAATACATGTATGACAATATTGTTAAATTATTTCCATATAGCATGAAAAGTCAACGAATGACATTATCTCCTTTACCATGATATACACAACTTTCTATGTGACAATTAAATCTACAATGTAATCTTCTATTTTCTCTTTTTAAACTTCAATCAATTACATACATGAAAATAGTCACATGCATTTAGGCTTATAGGAAGCCCAGAAAGTTTATACTAGTAGCTGCACTATAATAGTCTCTAACCTTTTTTTAAAATATTAAAGATTTCCCATGGTGACGTCACTGAACATATTGAAGACTTGCAGTTTAACGCTTAGAATTAAATAGGTACGAAGTAGGAAGTAAGTCCCTCGTGTTTGATGACGTCATCATACCATCCATCACAAGCAGCAACCCCTGCTGTATGTAGCAGGGAAGGAATCAGTTAGATTAAATTCAAATTTAATACCACTTCGGATAAGCTAAAGTGAACATCATACCATTATAAAATTAATGTAAATGAAGATGAACAGAATATATTAAATTGATTACTTAAACAAATTAGTTTTAGATAGAGAAAGATATAAATTTAAATTATTATAAAACGTATAATTATTTTTATTTTAATTCTAAAGAACACCATATATATACATTTGTGACAGCTAGTCGTAAAATCGTAACTAAAATACATTAATTTGTCATAATTTTGAAAAAAACATGTTTTATTTATGGAAATATTCGAATTATATCACAAATAAAAATTATTTACATAATAGTCACCTTGTTAAGTTTTTTTTACGATGCATAAATATTATAATTACATTTTAATACTGTTAAAATTATAAAAATATATTCCATCATATATTATATTTAATGCCAAAACCTTTTTGAAAATTAAACAAATGAAATAAAGCGTTCTTATGGAAATTTCCTTTAAGAAATATTTATATTTAGTTAACAAATTTTATATTTTAATTACTTTGAAACTTATTTGAACAAGAGTTTCATTGTTATTATTATGAAATATTTTGTTTCAATTAAAATGATCAAATTAAAGTGGAAGTAAGAGATAACGCAATATTATGTCGGTAAAAGTTTTAAAAAGGTCATCAAGTTGAACTTAAGTTATAAGAAAATGCAAGCACGCAAGTTGCATGTTGCTGTCGTTTCTGCTAAAATATTAATAAAATTGTTCTCTTAAATTACTCTACAATTTGCCTGCCTTCTCAGTTGCACATAACTTACCTCTTCATAGATGTTACCC
Source organism: Siphlonurus alternatus (assembly GCA_949825025.1). NCBI lineage: Eukaryota > Metazoa > Arthropoda > Insecta > Ephemeroptera > Siphlonuridae > Siphlonurus > Siphlonurus alternatus. The sequence continues at coordinate 32,849,040 of OX463780.1, read as the reverse complement.
CCCGCACCTCTCTCTCAGGTGGTACAAGTTTCCATTCGTTTGCTATCTCGCATGGTTGCACGAAATGAGACCACACGAAGTCACCTTTAGGGCACAAAAACACCCTCAAGGGAGTGCAGTAAATGCGGTCTGGAAATGATAATATATAAGTGAAGTACACACTATAGTATGCTGTATCATAAGTGAAAAAAATATGATATACACGAAGCAAATATAATATAGCTGACGTCATTATATAAGTTGTTGTTGCAGTTAATTGCAAATGTTTTGTTTCATTTGCCCGCCACGTTAACAATATTTTTGTATTTGGGTAAAATAATATTTATTTTGCTAATATCAACTTATTAATAGAGCATTTCTAAAATGAGCAAATCCAAAATGATTGTATGTACTATTATAATATAATATATGTAACAATATTTTTTATTTTAACCGCACATATACTGATAATAAAAGTGATAAAGAGTATAAAATTCCACACTCATAACAAGTCAATATTTTACTGTCTTTTTGTTAAATTAGACTTAAAATTTATCAATATCCTTGCAAATGTTTGTATAATATCATGCAAGCAGAAAATTGAAATAAATTTATTAATTACTTTAGAAAAAGGTAAAGTTTGTTATCAAAGTTATAAAACTAGTGTTTTAAATGTTTTTACTCTAAATGCAATTACGTTAATAAAAAAAACATGCAGTATTAAAAAAGTGCATGCTTCTAGCTAGGTTATCTAAGTGTATAGAGCAATTTTATGGTACAAAAGCATGAAATAAGTTTAATGTACCTAGAGGTATGCTGTATAAATATATTATAACATTGCTTGCACTTGATATTATATGAACTCTTTGTTATCATCTTTTGTTCTCGTATGTTTGTGTCCCCAGTTCTGCTTTTGAGTTAGTGTTCTATATTATGAATATATATGCACTGCAATGCTGTCGAGACTTCATAGCAATGCATGCAGGAAGTACGCTAATTATTCCTATTATATTAAAGCTCAGCAATTGTTAGTTTTAGTTCATCAAAAGATATATTAGACTCATGGGAATTAAGTAAAATGTTTGTTCACTTAAATTATGGGGCATAAAATTTACATTTGGGAATACAATGATTCACTGCTCGAATTATAATTTTGTAATTCTATAGGGATTTTTCTTGTCTGTATTAAGTTTTTTTTTCTTCTTTCTTTTAAGTATTAATTGATTATAAAAATGATTAATTGTTTATTTTTAAGTTTCATTATTTTAATGGAATTATTCAAATAAATCTTGTTCATCTAAAATTCCAATGAAATTTAAATGAAACTGATATTGTATTATACTAATACTTTATACACAAATTTCAAAAGTAATTTGCTGTTTTGTATAACTTTATATGAAATGTGATTTTGAAAATTCAGTGTTTGCCATTGTTTACAGAAGAATGTGATTGTTTTTATGTTTTTTGTTTATTTTTTTGGTGATGGAAGAGAAATACAAAATGGAAATAAATGTTTCTATACAAAATAATATAAATTCATTTCTTTCTTTACGTTAAGAGAAGCACTATATATTTCTCTCCGTTTTTTTTATATACCGGTCATATATATACGTATATAAAATATGTATATTATGGCACATTTTTTAAGAGATTTCTCTTTCAGAAAAAAAAAACTTTTACGTTAAAAGTTCTATCAATATAATATCTGTAATACAGATAATATAAATTGATAACTGTCATAAGCTGCTTATCTAATTTAAGATTAAAATGTAATATTTATTATATGATGTAGTTTTATATACCAGTACACGGAGAAAATTGTGCTGCTGCATGTTTTTATAACATAAGCAGCGTTGTTACTTTACTATTATTATTAGTTTTTATTGAATTTAAAATACTAAAAATGCAGTTTTTTAAAAAAAAATATATAAGAAATTTGAAATATTTTGAGGGTATATTTCATAAATTGGATTAAAAAAATATGGGAATTTATAATATTATATTTACTGCATAATCTTGAACTTTCTTCTAAATAAATTAACACTTCTATAAAGATTATACTGGGAGTTGCATTCATGTGAATAATTTTACAAATTTATATTTGATGCAGAATTGATTGAGAGAATCATGCACTTATGTGGTTCTAGATTGCGCTTAATATCGAGTATACATGGAAACTGTGATCAACAACGATTCCTTTCTTCAGTGTAGGAATTACGTGTTTGTGAAGTCGGTATAAGGAGCTCAATACATCTTGAAAGTGGTCGAGTTTTGTCCCGAGGGTTCAAGTCGGTCTGACCGGGCAGTTTGTGTCGATTGTTGGCCGGCATTCGCTCGCGCTCTGTGGCCTCTGACGCCACCAGTACATCAAAGGCTATTCGTTGGGGCGACCTTCCAAAACCCCCTACTCTTGTATATTGAAGGACCACAGAAAAGTCAAAGGAACAGAAACCAAGGGATGTGTAATGTTATACTGTATGTATATATAGCATTCTTTCATATTAAAGCAATCTAAAATCAAAACTGTTTGAGAGCGAACTGTAAAACTTTTTATTTTATTTTATGATGTTTGCTTAATTATATATATATTTTTTTGATATATATATATATTTTTTTTGAGTTTTCTTCTCATTTTTATTTATGGAAAAAGTTGAGTTTTTTTTATATTTATATTATAAAAATTAATTACATTCTTTTTAAAGTTTTATCGTAAATACAAAGTTTGTAAAAAATAAGAGAGAAAAATAACTAAATAATTTTGTTTTTGCATTACATAACAAATTATTTTCATTATAAAATAGAATACCCTTAATAAAGTTAAAGTGAAACATCTTTAAGCATTGATGTTTAATTATAAAGTTTGGAATCATTATTTATCTGTCACATTCAGACTCGAATCCTTTAAAATAGAATTAATTGAAAAAAAAAAAAAAATGATACCAGATAACATTTTTTCTCCGTTTTGATATTTTGTATTACATTAAAAATATAATAATAAAAAATAATTTCTTCTCAATTCTAATGGAATTTTTACCATACATCGAGGAAATATCATATTTCTCCTATCGAAATTCTTCTCCGAACTTAATGCGACATATTTTGACACATTTCCTTTTGAATATATATATTATTTTTTTCTCGCGTGTTCTATTTGTATATATTATGTGTGTTTTTTTATATATGTACATGTGATTGACAACTTCATCTTCTTGACTGTCAAAATTTTACAAAGTATGATTATAAAATATTGATGGAAAATAGACAGCATGCATCAAATATAGAAGGAAAAAAAAAAGTGGTTATCGAGTTTCATGAGAGAGGGTTGTTGAAATTGACTCTTTGAGACTTGCGATGGTCAGTCCGGTAAATAAGAGAATTCTTTTCATGAAGACCTCCTCATGTCAGATTCACGAGGTTGGAAAAGTCAACGAGCTGTCATACAAGATTATACCCGCAACAAGAAACATACAAGCTGCTTTTCCGAATTTCAGACATCACCAAATGGACATCTTAATAGTATATTATTTATAAAATTAATTTTTATTTCCAGTGGCTTTTTATGAACTCAAATTGTGATAAAAATACCCTACAGATAACATTTTAATCATATGCATCAGTCGTAAATGTCGTATTACTTGCATTGTTATTATTTTTTTTATTTTTAATTGACATGATCCAAGTTGTCTATCTACAACCATAATGTTTAAATGAATAATTTGAATTTATTATCACAAAGATGGATGTTTCTGAATTCTTCTTCGAATTTTTATACACTACTCTGCAATGGACATGTAGCATAAATTTTTTTGAGTAGCTCAATGGAAAGAGGAGGTCGAAAAATACACCTGTGAATTTTTTGAGATTTTTATCTGTACTGCATCATGCCCAAAATAGAATTCATTTTTGTCATAATTATATGAATTATGAGATGTAAAGAGGTCACGTGACCTGGAGGCGGCGCCCATGACGCCTGTGACGTCATTAAACTGTCTGGTCAAACAAACGATCGTCTATATAACACTTGTAAACAATAAATTAATTGTTGCTTGTTTCCATAGCAACGTGGTTGTTTAGAAGCGTTATAAAGTCGATCGTTTGTTTGACCAAACAGTTCAATGACATCACAGGCGTCACGGGCGCCGCCTCCAGGTCACGTGACCTCTTTACATCTCTATTTTGGGCATGATGCAGTACAGATAAAAATCTCAAAAAATTCAAAAGTGTATTTTTCGACCTCCTCTTTCAATTGAGCTACTCAAAAAATTTTATGCTATAACTTGTCCATTCTTTTCAGTTACTTTTACTTTTTTTTTATGGGAATGTATGATTACGTTAATTATAGAAGACTTCATTCATAATATTAAAAAAAATAGCCTGTTAAAAATAACTCTTACTGCATGATGTTTTTTTCTGGTATAATAAACAGCATTGGTGACGTCATGATTATGACTAGTAACAGTATTAAAACATTTTTGCAACCCCTTCCTCTCAGTTTGTGACAGGTGCAGACAAAAACTTTATTCATATATAATAATAGTTGGTGGAATAAATCAAGATTTTAATAGATTCACACACACACACACACCCGAAATGAGAAAGATAAAGTCTGTAAATTACATGGCCTACCCTACTAACTTCCACTCCCCATCCTCCTTTTCGTTCTCTACCTTTTTCCTCAAAAACCCTTTCCTTGCTACCATGCATGGTAACAAAATGATACGAGAGAAAGAGATTTATTATTTTGCCTGTTCTATTTTTGTTTTTATATTATATGCGCAGTTGTTTTCAAATTTTGTAAGAAATAAATGTTATTTTTACGTTTTAATTAGATTTCATGAATCATGTAATCATTAAATATTCTTTATAGAATTAGAAGGATACTGAAGCGAATTTTCTTCTTAAAAATAATGAATTAAAATAATGATGAAAAATATAATAATAATTATTTTTTTATATAATCAAGTAATTATTTTTGGTAATGCCTTATATAAAAATAGCAATTTATCTATAATTAAAATATAATGTTGGTAAAATTAATCAATATTATAAGCCTTAACATAATATATTTTATTAATTTTTACCCCTTTTACAATAAATTTGCTCAGTCTCTATCCTTTTTTTTTTATCTCATTAATTTAAAATACAATGACTATAATAATACATAATATTAGAGTTAAAAATAAAAGTTACTTACTTTAATGAACCCATAAAGCTTTCACATGCTACATATATATTTTTTCTCCTTTTAACCATACAAATGTTGTACAGCAGCTAAGCTTTTATGTACCTAATAATTTTTTTCTTCCCTTTCGCTTTTCATGGTGCTGTGAATAACCAATTAACACTCGCACGTTCCTCGTGTCATTCTGACAGTTGTATTGTAGGATGTGTGGTTCTCACAAGCAGCCCCTAAGTACCACGGAATGTGGACCGGGAGGTACGTTAGTTGGGCCAGTGTATAAGATTTGTTTTGTGTTTAATTGCCTCGTTTTTTTTTTAATTCAGAATTGTTGGTTTAATGTTAAGAAAAAAATGTACAAAGTTAATTAATAGTTCTTTGCAGAAAAATTCAATTGTTATACGTTTAATTTAAAAAAGAGAAGTTTATTATTTTTTGTGTATTACTTTTTTTAAAAAAAAATATTGATAAATTATTAAATGAAATTTAATTTTTTTTTTTTTTTTTTTTCACGGCAATATTAATGTAAATCTGCAAATCTATGCTTTAGTACATTAATATTAAATTGCTGTATTTCGTGGCATATATCTCATTATGTTATCACTTTTTTTTTACTTGCCAGATGTCTGTGGTTAAAATAAAAAAGTCAGATGTCTCTGTCCTCGTGCTACCCTTAGCATCCCTTGGCTGGAAACTGTATGATGACAAACGCCTGCCACGGCGGCGCTTCTTTCTAAAGACATTCGTCGTTACGTCTTCCATTCACTCTCACTTTGCTAACATCACAACAGAGCCCATGATGAAGCGAGCTCTACTGAATGGCACATGTCCCAGTAGCGTTCACTGTTGATATTGCGGTGCCAGGGCCTTGTAGCGGGGAAGGTAACCTTAATTGGACAAAACACACGAAAAAAGTCACCCCAAAAAGTTGAAAAGTCCGGCCGTGAATATATCATTGGAGTATTTTTTTTTTTTTTCTTTAAAAAAAGTTGGAAAAAAATACTGATATATCATGATTTAAAAATTGAGTACAACATATGTTTCCATGTTACACAACATACCATTTCAATATAATTACAACTTGTTTGAATTTATTTTTGCTATTTTTTTTAATGAATTAATCAGTATAACGTATTATTCAATCAAGGTGATAGTATTTATCTTTCATTATATCACGCCGTATAATATCAAAATTGAGCTACATGTTAAATCTCCCTACCTTGGCCTTCCTTGCTATTGTTGATGACTGACTGTACGACGTCATTTAATTGAATTGGTCGACGTAGTGAGAATTAAAGTAGGTACGCAGTAGTCGAGTGATTGTTGAGGAGCAGGAATGTGTCTAGCGAACGCCCACTTAATTCGAGGGATTCATTATATCAACCTAAACTGAGAGCAAACTTAAGTTGTGTATAATATTTCGTGGTCTCATATAACCATAGAGGTAACCAGAGTCCCATCGCTAATTGCTATAAATCGAAATGTGAGCTATTTCGCATAAGTGCTGTACGGAAGGATCTTATCTGCAATATAAGCCAAATTTTCTGGATTCTGGTAACATGAAAAATATCCAGGTATAAGGTTTATATTAAATAAAATTGATTCTCGTAACATGAAAAATATTCAGGTATAAGGTTTATATTAAATAACATGGATTCTGGTAACATGAAAAATATCCAGGTATAAGGTTTATATTAAATAACATGGATTCTCGTAACATAAAAAATATCCAGGTATAAGGTTATATTAAATAACATGGATTCTGGTAACATGAAAAATATTCAGGTACTTTAGATTACAATAATGTATGTTATAGTTTTGTGCACGTTGAAAAATTTAAAAAGTAATTTTCCCTTGAGGTTAGGCAACTTGCTTAGCATAAAAACATATAATTAGTCAAATAAACAAAATAGCGTCAAATCTAAGCCTAACTCAGATTTTATGCTGGATAAAAGTTCCATAAGACAATAAGGCGAGTTGATCCATGGCAAGGAAAACACTGCAATTGTACTAAAATTTAGGATATTTTTATTTTTTAAGATTTTGACGTATGTTTACAGTGTTGTTTTTGTTTTTGTTTTTTTTTTGCTATATTCTAATGAACCTAATTAGTATTTCTACAATCATAGAAGTGATTTGTTATTTTGAAATTCAAAGAGTTTTAATTACAACTTCAAGCTCTCTGATTGTATTTCCAGTCATTATTATTATTATTTTTTTCAAAATTTTACCCAAAATATATGTTAACTTTCGCATTAAAATCGGGGTTCAAATCAACAAATTTTAATGTACTCTCCCTTTTTCTTTCAATTTAGTAACTTGGTAATTAGTATTTGTTTTTAAATCGTGATCATCACAGAGTTAATGTTATAAATCATTACCCTTTTACTTGCTAAACCGAACCCCATGGTATCACCTCAAAGACTATATTGCTAAATTTAGCTTTGCTATTTACAATCTGTGCCGTCTTGATGTAAAAGGAACGTCAAGCCTTGTGATTAATAATCTTTATAAGAGAGAGAAGTTTCACTTATTGTTACTGTAATCGTTCAACAGTGGAGTTAAATGGAATAGTTTGCATGGAAAACTATTATGGTATTTAATTCTAGATTCTCTATTATAATGTTGAAATACACATTTCTGTTTCCCTGAATAACAATACAATGATTAATTTGTTTAATTTATATATAATCTTATTTATTTACTGTTACATAAATGTTGTAAAATTATTTATAAGAAGCAAAATAGAAAAATCTCTTATTATTCTTTAGTACTCAAGATATGATTGAAGTATAATATATAAATGTCACCAAGTGTTGGTTTACGTTTATTATAATATTTATCTTAAATTTTTTAGCACTTATAGTTAGATATCCTGAATTATTATAATTACAAAATGCAATAGTTCAGCACAAGTCTGTTCGAAAACCCTGTGCACCCGATCGACCTTATGTCCAAATGCATAAGGAAATAAAGTGCAGAAATCCTTTAACACAAGTCAGGATTTACGAATAGACCTTTGAATGTTTTGTAAGATCTCACATTTTATGTTTCCATGAGCATGCTTAAAGTAAAATGAACTTCAATAGCGCATTTCTGTCTCGTAGCAAAAGTTAGTACGGCAAATAAACATTCCTTCTATATATCTTGTAATATTAAATTCTGGAAATAATACGAAATATCATTTTTTTGGTACGAAAGTTGCATCCACTTTACTGCATGCAAGTTATTTAAAATATTTCATTATATTTCATGCGAGAAGTGAATAATAATCTCAGTTTATTATAATTCATACAAATTACTGTAAGTGTATGACTAAACATGCACAGGAATTAGTTACGCCAGTGGTTTGAAAACTAGAAATCGTGGTGTATATGTTTGCCAGAGCAACGGAGAAAAGCATACACATTTAATACGATGCAACTAACGTGATGCATTATTCATATTGATCAATATTGCATTAAGTTAGCTCTTATGATATATGTATGCATAATAACATCATTCTATCATACATTATATATCGCTTACTCTATTATGTTGTATATAATATATGATATTTACTGTTGTTTATATATTATGTTGTAATATTCTAATATTAATTACTAACTTTATTATTATAACTTAAATTTATTTAATTAAATAGAAGTGTTTAAAAGTTTTTTTATATAAAAATTTAATATAAAACTTAAAAATTTTCTTGACGAGTAAAGAAAGTTTGTTTTTCTCCTTTAGATTTACGCCTTAACAGACATGCTGGTTACTTTTTATTTAATTGGTTTAATTATTATTTGCGTAAAAAGTAATTACAAATACCTATACGATTGATCAATGTACTAATGTTCACAACTTTTTTTTTACACGAAAACAAACGAGGCTCAATTTTAATCCATTCTTGCCTTTTTATTGATTAATTACTCGTCGGAAAACATTTGTGTTAACGTTAATTGTGTCTTCTAGGCATTATAATAAAGAAAACCTCATAAGCATGCATCAGTAACTTTCTTAAAGGTTGACTGATCTTGTATACCGCAGAATTGGTAATGCTAAAATATGTGTTAGAGTCTAATGTTCTTCTTAATCCAGCAATTTAAACAAGTTTTAAAGCTGTAACCAAGGAAATAATCCTATTATGTGGCTGTTTAGTTTTATGTTAAATTCCATATCCATTAAAAACAAGTACTTCACTGTAAAAAAGAAAAAAAATAGTTTGCTTTTTTTTATTTTATTTAAGTAGAAACTTCGTAAGAGTTAAGTACTTTTTTATATTTTTTGTGTATAGTAGCTACTAACATTTAGATAATTACCACTTTAATTACCATTTCCCCACATTCAGTTGGAAAAGTTGTGGTGGTGAAGGAACGTACTGTACGAGCGTGTGCGGGTGGAGGAGGAGCGTGTTAGCGAGGGTGTCAGCTGGGTGCGTTATCAACGTGCTTGGCGTTCGTGGCACGTCGCTCTCTCTTGTCTCTCCCTCGTCTCTCTCTCTCTCTCTCTCTCTCTCTCTCTCTCTCTCTCTCTCTCTCTCTCTCTCTCTCTCTCTCTCTCTCTCTCTCCCTCTCTTTCCTCCTCTCTCTCTGTGTCTCTCACTCTCTTAATTCCCATATATCACTCCATCTCTAGTTTCTATTCCTCTCGATTTATGTTTTTACTTTTGGCTCGCACGCTCTGACGTGTCTCTCGGTCCCCACGATGCACGGTGCCGTCGCGATGGGACCCTTAGCTCATGTTGACTGGTTATACAATATGCAACGTACGCCAAAAGAATTCTTTGCGATGATGAAAACATCTCCAGAGACGCAAGTCACACTACATGACGGAACACTTAATCTTTTTATATAACACATCGTATACATACATATTTATATACCACAGATTTTGGTGCCAAGAAGGTAATGTTTATTTTATATAGGTATACAGTCTGTTCGTGAGTTATATTTGACAGTTATTTATGTATATGTGACAGTTATATATTTATTATTTGTAAAAGATTTATATTACTGTTTTGACTATAATATATATTTATCTTAATATTTATAATTGAAAATTTTATTATTATGAAGTAAAAAATTTAAAAAATAAAATTAATATATGAACTTCATACTTAGTATGAAAGACTCATTATTAATTTTAGTTGTTTAAAAAAAAGATTTCAATGAATTTTGTTCATAATTTAATTCTTTTTTATTGCAAGCTTACTAAACCTATAAAAGCCGTAATCTGAAAGCAAAGTCTTTTTTTTTTTTTTTTTTTTTTTTTTTGCAATTATAGATTGAGAATTGAGATTTTATTTACTTTTTTTCCCTTTATTTATATTTATTATACAATATAGGTCACAATTACAATTTGTTATTAACAACTTTTCTGAAATGGATAAAATATCTAAAAAAAAAAAAATGTATATTGAATTCCCATTGCATGGTTTTTCACTCATTGATTTATATAAAAAAAATTGAAGTTCCAGATGTTGTGATTTGATTGGATGTAAGAGATTTTTTTTTTTTTTTAGTATCGTGATATGTAGTAACACGTGCAGACACGTGCTGCATTTGAATGTTGCGTGCAGCGGAGCACGCCAGCAGCCCGAGCACGTGCATGCAGTGGTGGTATGATAATTTGCATGCACACGCGTGTCCTGCTTGATATGCCAGTAGTGTTAGTAGTGTCCTAACACCACAGCAGTCTTCTAAACCAATCCAATAATACATAGTCTACGATACTCCTTCTGTGCATATCAAATTACATGTACACATATATAATGCTTAGAAACACGTGCTTAGATATTATATTATTGAAGATTAATACAAGAAAGTATATTGCAAGGAAATTATTATATATGATAAAATAAAACAGAAGGAAGTATGTATTATTTATTTCAAAACAAGGATTTTCCATGCTGTATACGTATGGTGGAGGCTTCAATGTAAATAAAGATAAGAAATTATTGCTGTTTTTACGAATATTAATTATTCATCAATATTATTTAATATATTGAGACATGTTATTTTTAATGGAAATAAAATAATTAGTGGAATTCAGTAGGTCACGAAATTTGAAGGAAAAAAACATATATAAAAGCTAAAGTTCTCTTCACTCTAGAATTCATATCAGCGTATTTATAAAGTTTTAAAAGTTTGATTTTTATTTTTTCCTGCTTTATAATAAAATTTCTCGGCAAATTTATATATCAAAAGTTCGAGCGCATATATACGTGATTAAAATAAAAATATATGCCCCACGGTATTGAATATTTTGCTCATGCTCAAGGATTTATTTTTGGAACTCGTTAATTTCATAGAAAATTTTCAAACCCCATGTTGAATCTAAACATGGGATACTTTTCAATATCATTAATTTAAACTTAAAATGTTTGATTTTTTCATTTTTCTGTGTACAGGGTAATTGATACACATTTTATTTGTGTAATAATTACGTAGGCCTACAGAATGTAATGTTGATTGTTGTATCAGCATGTTATTTAGCATAAAAGTAACACCTATGTTCATTAAATATACATACACAAAAAAAAAAAAAAAAAAAAAAAAAAAACGAAATCGAAAACACAATCTAAATATCTGATGCATATGATGATGGGCTTTATTTTTAACTTCTTTAACAATATAAAATATTGCAAAGTGGTGATATGATTTAGGGATCACATGTATACGCAGTTCATTGATTTATTATATGATAAACATAGCTGATTGGTATAATAAAATTAGAAGTTTTAGTCTATTCAACTGTAAATGTAAGTAATCTAAGATATTTGATTAAAAGTAAACACCATTATTAATTTAAAATCTAAAGTGAAATTGAAAATGAAGTGATTTTAACAATATTGGGATATTTTGTTATCTGCTCCCTCATTTTATGTTATCATAAAATTGAATTTCTCTTTTTTTTTTTTTTAAACAAAAAAAAATAAGCTTTATCTCTTAAATAAAAGCTAAAAATTGTGCTGGCTTGTAACCCGTATATATAATTTCACATAAAAAATACAGGGAAAGAAAAATCTATCGCTTACAGGCATATATATGCTATAATCCGGCTGTGTCTGTGCATATTTGATACACCCTTGCTTGGTAGTATAGGAGAGCTCTACATAACACCTTTTCTTCTCAAGTGGAGAACAGAGAAACGGTTCAATACACAGTGAAGAGGAAGTCTGGAGATTTGCTAGGGTTTTAGATATTTCAACATACGACGTAGAATCTTTTTTACGTAATATTAAAACTTTTTTGTACATAAAATACACTAGAGAGATATCAATATTTAAAAAAAAAATCAGTTAGGATATTTTTTTTTCTGACAATGAACATGTAGAAGCCAACTTCATGTTCAGATGTTCTTGCCAAATTTGCTCTAGATCGTTTTCTGGCAGTTTACCGTGTGAGCCACGCCCACTTTTACTTGTCCGTCTATCTAGTGCTGAGAGAGATGGGAGGGGGGGGGGAGAGATCTGGACCTGTCAGCATCCCTGCCTGCCTTTGTTTGCACACAGAACAAAAAAGAACAAGGTTTGCTCAAAACAGCAGAACCATGCAGTCGCGGTATATGGAAGAATCAAGAGAAATATTAAAAAAAAAAACAACTTCATTTATATATTATAAGCTTTTGTACTCGCTTCATTTTTTTTTTTTTTTTTTTTTTTTTTTTTTTAAGCCACGAAAATTATTATTATAAAATTTGTAAAGATTTCTTTAATAATATATATATATAATATTAATTAGGCAAATAATGACAGTAAAAAATATAAAAAGTTACATTTATACATGCAGTATATATAAAATAAATAACGCTATACGTGCATTGCTATTTCATAGCCAAACATTTGCAAGCTTCTCTAACATTTTTATTTTTTATAAATGTACTTTGGTTTCATGCATTTATATCGATTGCATTAGTCTAATTTGATAACTTCAATAAATAAATAATTGTCATCGAAATGAATTATTAATTAATTATAATGTATTATATTATATAATATATAGTAATTTTATTGGCTGTATTCTAGGACATGCGACTTGCGGTGTTGTAACTATATTTTTAAAAATAGTATTAGCTAATTTGATGCTCCTTGTACTTATAACTTATAATTTATATTGTAATATAAAAAAATAGCACTAACTTTTTAAGTTGGCTCGATATTGAAGAAAATTTTATATTGCAATAATAAAAAAAACAACAATCCCTTAGGGCTTGTCAATAAAAGTTGGAAAATTGTTATGACGCTTTATCGTCTTATAAAAATGTAATTAAAATTTTATGATAAAGATGTACAAAAAAATAACATTGATTTCTTTATACATTATACAATATTATACCCTCTCTTATCATATAAAGATACTATCTGATAAAATTCAAAATACAAGTTAATTGAATTTCTTTTTGTATACATATTTTTTTAATATTCTTTACAATTTCAGATTTTTTTATTATTATCATTTCTCCTTTTCTTTTCTTGAAACTGAAAAAAAAAAAAAAACAGCGTGGCAACGTTGCAGACAATGTAATGGTATATACAGAGGCTTGTTGAGTGAAAAAAAAAAAAAAAAAAAAAAAACGCCAATCGTAAAGTTCAAGATGTATAGAAATAAAATGAAAAGATTTTTTTTTATATAAAAAAAAATAATATGTATAAGAAAAAAAAATTATGATGAAAAGATTGTGTTGGTTTTTGGTTGGAGTAAGAATTTGAAAAGGTAATGAGATGTTTTGTTGGGTATTTATTTGGTGTTGAGTGAAATCGTGTGCCTTCTTTTTTGCTTATAAAGAAGGTAATCCGTCCTTTCCTTATCTCAGCCTGCAATTTCCTCTCACTTTCATTAAAATCCTTCTTCTTTTTCTTTCTCTTCGTCGCCAACGAACGCACGTGACATTGTCGCTCGTGTCCGGAATTCTCGTCATTGTGGCACGTCCTGTCTGACACTTCATTATGACGGGGATACGTTAATAATATTCACCAACAACAAGGCTCATTATATTTCGTGTTACCTTGAGAAGGGTTGCGAAAAAAAATAATAAAGTAAAATTTGTATTTGTAATTAAATTTTGACGGATGTAAAGTATACCCTTTCTTGATAAAACCGAAGTGTTTCTGGCATTTGAATGTACACTTTGGGACAGAATGAGCTTTCCTGATTTAGTATGACTGCAGCTCCAATATAGATAAAAAGATGCAGATGTGTAATTCTGTGAGAAGTGCATGCACTCAGTCTAGAATTGAATTTATTGATGTATTGATGACTTTGGGTCTGTGGACCAAGCAGTCAAATGCACCCAGTCTACATTTCAGCTAAGTACGTACGAAGTTCATATTTTCCAAACGTTAATTATACAAAAATGTTGTAGTTAATTGTGTATATTTTTATATATATATTTAAAAAAATATTATGGAAAGAAACATGTAACATAAAACAGCTAAAACAGCTTTCTTTAACAAACGGTCATAACTCTTATATACGCATAAACTATCTGTTGAATCTCGATTTTCTCTTCTTCATTTTTTTAACACATTCTCAGTAAAATAATGAATGCTCATTTTATTTGTTGTCAGAGAGAATAATGAATTCCATAGAAAGATAAAACATACATTTTACTACCTATTATACCCAATGCAAAATAATATTGAATTTATAGTGTTATTTTATGAATTATATAGATCATTGAAATCTGTTAAATTCTGTCCAAAAAACGTTTTTTTTTTTTGTCACTTTTTTGTCATGCATGATTGAAAACACAAGAGTGCGTGTTAAAATTTTTACGTTTTAGTTTTTCATTTGCAGTCACTCAATTTAGATTTTTATTTTCTAACTTTATTTTTAATAGCGTAGATAAATCGTCAGCTTATTCACAGTTCGTGAGTTTGAATCTTGTCAGAGCTATAGGTCAGGTTATATAAAAGTTATAAAAGCATACATTCAAGTACGCTATAAAAAAAAATATATATACTGTATATTTATCAGATAATTCCTTTCAAACGTTTATTTTACGTAATAGTACGTAGTCCTGCAAATCTAATTGCATCTGTAAATTACACTTTCTAACTGCCTTTGTTTTCTCATGTTTTAACTCGTAAACAGAAAAGAAAAGCCCACATGCAACGACCATCTTAAAAAAAGTTTCTATAGTTCCCTGTGTTAAAGTATGATTGTAAGTAAGATCAATACAATCAGGCCAGAATACTAAATAAATGCTATATATAACTGAGAGAGAGAATAAGTATCTATAGTTGTGTTTTTATTTTTATTATTCCACTTTACACCTTCCCGTTGTTATGGAAACATTGCGCAGTGAACAAATTAATATAAAATTTGATTTCTTGCACACTCGCGTGTACAAGCTGCAACAGCTGATTGAGAAAGTGTTGTCCCTCGTCGTTTGCGTGGGTGTCGGAGATGCTCGCCTGCCAGCACATCCCCAGCAGTCGTGACTAACGGTCCTCCATGTGTCCTCATTTGACTCCCGGCTCTATGGTGAAATGTTCTCAGCCTTTCAGATGTCATGCACACTTTTATTGTAATTTAAAAAACATTAGAGGTATGAAAAAATCGGAACGAACGAATAAACGCGGCTATTACACATCAAATTGGCTGACTTGTACTATTTATAAATAAAATGAGCATAAATGAGCATGGAAAATTATTTGATTTGTTTTTAACAACATAAAAAAAAATGCACTAAAATATTAATGCTTCCTTTTTCTTGCTTTCAAGTCATAATATATATACCTATATAAATAACGTTGCTCTTATATTTCTTATTATACAAAAATTAA
The DNA here is from genome assembly GCA_949825025.1 of Siphlonurus alternatus. Lineage (NCBI taxonomy): Eukaryota > Metazoa > Arthropoda > Insecta > Ephemeroptera > Siphlonuridae > Siphlonurus > Siphlonurus alternatus. Next base: position 32,833,108 of record OX463780.1, on the reverse strand, counting down.
TATTTAATTTTCATTATATAAGAAATGAGAATTTGTAATATCATATTTATAATTTAGCTATAAAACTAACGACTCACAATAATTATACTGTTTACTGTAATCAAATAACAATTTTAGTTTTATTCATAATGGACAACATACATGAAAAAATTTTATTGCATAAATGAATAGAGGGTACCAAATTATGCTACTCTGAATTCTTTCAGATTTTTTTGAGACCCAGAACTATTTTTAAATAATTATTGAAAGTGCGGCCACGCCCCCTGGAGGCGTCAATAGGCGTCCAGTCTCCATCCTTTTTATTAAGGCTGCAGGGGTGCCAACTGAAATCACAGGACTTTCAATAATTATTTAAAAATAGTTCCGGGTTTCAAAAAAATCTGAAAAAATTCAGAGTAGCATAATTTAGAATAGAATAGAATAGAATAGAATAGAATAGAATAGAATAGAATAGAATAGAATAGAATAGAATAGAATAGAATAGATTTATTTGACCACAGGCAGTACATACAATGACAAAATAAATTGTCATAATACAGCATTAGTCTTGTCAGCTTAAAATATTTAATAACTAAAACATAAAACAATAATCACATGAATATTTCAGTCTTGTCAACACAATTTGCATTACAAAAAAAAACATGCAGTGACAACTTAATTAGTGACATTATATAGAGAAAAAAAAAAAGAAGCAAAACAACAACAACAACAACAAGAAAAACAAGTTCGAATCATCATAAATCTATATAATAAATATTAAAACGAATAATCTATTTTAACATTATGAAAACATTCTAATATTATGTTTTGTAGTATGTTTAAGAATATCCTTTTCTACTATTTTAAAATCATTATGGAAAAATAAATTAACTTCATAGTATTCCTTACATACAAGCACCTTTTTTAATAAATTTTTAAACAAAGTCTCATTTTTTATATTTCTTAAGAGGCTGGGTACATTATCATAAAACTTTGCAGTTTGGTAATACGGGCTTTTTTCTGCTATTGACTTACTATGACTCGGTACCACAACTTTATCACTATTCCTTGTATTGTATGAGTGAACACTATGAAGTATTTTATATGAGTCGGGATGTCTTCTCTTAAACATAATACAATTAAAAATAAATAAAGAAGGTAAAGTCAACAATTTCAAGGAAACAAAATGCGTTCTGCAAGATTCATTTGGCTTTAAATTTTTCAATATCCTGACAGATCTTTTTTGTAGTGTAAAAATATTTTTAATGTTACTTTCAGTCGTCCCCCAAAAGATTATGTTACCTGAAAAATGTGGATAAGCATATGCATAGTATACCGTTAACATTATTTCTAGAGATACAGAATTTTTAATTGTGAACAATACAAAATTAGCAGAATTTAATCTCTTGCTTATATGGTTTACATGAGAATTCCATTTTAAATTATCTTGTATATTCAGCCCCAAAAATTTTGTAACATCTGTGCGGTGGATTGCTTTACCATCAATTTTTAACAGAATGCTACTATCCGGACATTTAAAATCAGAATGAAATTGCATACAACTCGTTTTACTTTGATTTAACATCATTCTATTTTCTGTACACCAAGATTGAAAATTACGAATTGTCTCATTTGCCTTCTCCATTAATATAACATTACTTTGAGCTGATATAACTACACTTTTATCATCTGCAAACTGGTTTAGCACAATATCTGGTAATTTTTCCTTTAAATCATTTGTAGTAATTCCGTACAGATCAGGAGACAAACCCGCCCCTTGTGGAACTCCCAATGTCACCCTTAACTCAGGGGATTTAACAGTTTGATTGATACCATTCTCATCTCTATAATTAATTTGTACATATTGGCTTCTGTCCGTTAAATATGATTTAAATAATTCTAAAACATTTTTTTCGCAACCCATACCTGCTAATTTTGCAATAATAATATCATGATTCAAGGCATCAAATGCCTTTTGCATATCAAAATATAGTCCTATACATTTATTACCTTTATCAATACTATCATATGCAGGATTCAAAAAATCAAAACAAGCAGTTAATGTAGATTTATTTTCAACAAAACCATGTTGACAATTACTTATTAGATTGTTTGATTTTCTAAATTCATTTAATTGCGGTTGAATAACTTTTTCGAAAATTTTTGAAAAAACAGATTGTAGTGCTATAGGTCTATAGTTTGAAACATTTTTTTTACAACCTTTTTTATGCAAGGGAAACACTTTAGACAATTTAAGCTTTTTAGGGTAAATACCAGATTTAATTGATTCATTTATTAAATAACATAATGGAGCGGCAAAAAGTTTATCACAATATTTAACAAGGGTGTATGGTATTTCGTCTGGACCAGCTGCATTTTTATTAGGTAAGGACTTTATAATTTTCAGGATTTTTTTTTCTGTTGTTAATTCAATTTTAAATTTCGGCTTTTTTGAATTATCTGCATTAATATGATTGTGAGGAACAGGATCCGGAAATTTATGTTGGACTAGATTTTCTACAGTTTTTACGAAGAAATTATTATATTCAGTAGAAATATCAAGCGGGTTTTTAATTAATACATCATCTTTAATAATTTCATTAATAAGTATAGCATTATTTTGTTTTGATTCACAATTCATGTTAATAACATCCCATATAGCTTTACTTTTGTTTTTAGATTTTTTTACATGCACAGTACCAACATTTTTTTTTGCAGCTTTAATTTTATCCTGGTACTTTTTACATAGTATTTTATATTTTGGCATAAGGTCCGGTTTTCTATATTTTGCTTCCTCAAAAAGATCTTTCAAATAGTCACCTTCCGCTAATAAATGAGGATTATTTTTTAACCATAAAGGAGTATGTCTAACATTCCTCACCCTTTTCTTTACTTTAGGAATTGCATTATTCAAGTGATCTTTAACTATTTCAAAAAAAGCATCCCATTTTTCTTCTACATTTAATTTTTCATTCATTAACTCATCCCAATTTTCTTTTGGTACCATTTATTCATTTCTGCAGTAAATTTTTTTCATGTATGTTGTCCATTATAAAATTTATCGAATCTGACGAATTATACCAGCACAAATATAATCATACTCTATCAAAGTAAACATGTTTTTTGAGTTAATAAATTCCATATTTATTTACAGCTTAAAGGAGTAACTACTTTAGCGATTAAGGTTTGTTTTTTCACCCTTGTGTTGAATTGACGTGGTGTTATCAGCGCCCCCTGCATTGCGGAACCGTATCAAAGCAGTCGCTGTGTGAGCCCAGCTTGCGTGCTGCATGTTATTACGAAGGCCTGCTGTTTTTTTTAACCCCATTATACAAATTCCTAGTCACCAAACTTTGCAGACGTCTGCTTTATGTAAAAATTACTGACTTGAAAGTATATTATAAAGAAAATGGGACAAAAATATTAAAAAAAAAATGTATACAAACAGTATGAGTTAAGGTTAATAGAGGTTAAAATTGATTAATTACTTTTTATTATTTAAGTGTCAATATAGAATTTAACCAGGAAGTCAAGTTTTTTGTATATATTAAAAAAAAATAAGTGAAAATGAAAATACTTTCTATAAGTATAAAGTAAATTTCAACATACAATACAATAATAGTAAAGTATTTTTTTATTATTGAATGCAGGTAACATGACTATGGAATAATTAAATATTACAAATTTATAGGCTATCAAATACTTTTTATTTTTTTATATTTTATTGTACAAGGTTATACGTTCATATAATGATTTTATAAAAAGAAGAACGTAATGATGTCATAATTTATAAACATGAAATTTAAGATAGATGAAAGTGGAAATATTACTACAGTTTGACAAGTTTAAGATTTCTACCGGAAATGAGCAGCATTTTAATTAAATTTAGATATATTAAGGTCTAATTATGTAATAATAGTTGCAATACTACCTACAACTGAAACAAACGTGAATTGCTTAATAAAAAGTTCAGAAACCATAATTTCCTGAGTAAACTTTAAATTGATAAAAGTGTACCTGACGGAGGCTGCAGGTAGTGAAGATGGACCTTCTAGTATTGCACGGCGAACCTAAAGGTCATTGGGAAGGACGATTGAGGTCAGTGGGACAGCTGAGAGGAGAGAGAAAGATGAGGCGACAGGAGAAGGAAGGGGGGGGGGGGGGCAGCTGGCTGCTCACACTTACCTGCAAATGTGGAGAACAGTAAGCGTGGTACCTCGCGGCGGCAGCAACTGACAGCAGGATAATTCAAGTGCTTCATTTGTCAATTTACCCTATAATTTGGAATATTTTTCGTGAAAATTGATATAATATAACAATGTGATCCTGTGTTATTAAGTGATGAATGTCAAATTGTAAAGGTATGTAAAATAATTGAAAGTTTCTTAATTATTTATTAGTTCCAAATTTCTATAATTTTTAATACTAAAAAAAATCATATATAGTTAACAATGCTTAGGAAAAGTTAAAATTTCAATTATTAGAATTTATAGTTCATTTATACCTGATTTCAAAAGATAAGAAATAATATGAAACTACAGTTGGTTTAGTAAATGCATAATCTCCAGCACTTTATTTCTTACTCTTACTTAGAGTAATACTATAATCATATTAATTAACGATATATAATTATCCTTACGTTCCACTCTTAATATTCCTAACAACTGATTATTTCAATTAAGCTAGAAGTCAACCATGTATCAATTAAATAACATGCACTTCGAGTGTAGTATACGAACTATACGATGTAAAGTTAATTACTTTGTTTCTCTAATTAAATACCCATTACAATACTTGCATATTTAATGTGAAAATTACAGACATGTAAAATAAATACAATTTAATTTAGAAAATACACATAAATCGTATAGTAATAAAATTTTAAATAGGTATTACAGCCATAAACTTTACCATAATATATCACAATAATCTGCAATCCCTTAATTGCAAATACTCATGCAAGCATTTTACTGCAGTAAATTTTTTCATTTAAAAATACAGTCAAATCAATTTTAAATACAACCGGAACTTCAAAATATCTTGATATCCTGTATGAATTATAAATCAAATTCAAACCTTTGTAGACGTTTAGAAAAAAAAATATTTCCATACCAAATAAATCGAGAACAATCTGAAAATTTTCCTTAACAAATAACATTATTTATCCTATTTTCAAGTAATGGATGTCATATTTCCTGTTTTACTTTAATATTAATCTAAGTATGGTGTCATCTCTATGGTAATCCGCAAAGTCAAGTAAAGGTCATATCGGTACCGTGACACCGTGGAGATATTGCGGCAGGTACGGAGAAACACCCCCCTCACATGGAGAACACCCCCTCTGAGCACCGTAAATTAAACCACGAGGAGCTCCAGTCAAGTACCAACAAGTCGAGTGAAATGAGCACGCAAATATTGCATCATCATGGTATTTATTGTCATTAACACAAATATGTCTAATGTTAAAAAAGGAGGATTATCACGCAATCTAATACTTAATGTGTAAAAAAAAAAGTAACATGAAATGGAATTTATATACACGTTATTATTTTGTTTTAATATAAAAGTCTTTTAAATTCATTGAATGTCTTCAGCACTCTCTTTATGTTCATTTTGCTATAGAAATTGTTTTGTAAAGAAAGATTAATTTGATGTAATTAATTTAAAAGTTATAAAGTAAAGATAACACTGTAACTATATACATACATAATATAAAATGATAAATTAACTATATACTAAAAATATATAACAAAATATATTTTATAACTTATTTTAGTGTTAAGATAATAATTTAATGAAACATTATTAATTCATATCATATGTATTATTAAAGTGTTCGTAATTATTAATAAAATTGTTATTTTCTTTACCTTCTTATTTGACATTGAGAAAGGACATTAAAATCGATTCATGCAAGACAAATTGGACCTGTCCGTGTCGTGTGTCAAAGAGACCACCCCACATTATTGACCAATTGATTTCCTTTTTTTTTTTTTTTTTTGACACAAACAGATGGGTTGCGTCCCATTTCATTTCAAGTCCACTTTAGGGTCCCTCCTCGTATCCTTTCCTCCTCTTCAATATGGCCCCCATGCGTACGATGGACCCTACGTTTTCATCTATGTTGTAGGGAGTAAAGAGTGGAAATTATAGGAGTCGAAATGTTATGATTTGTAAAAAAACAAAATTATAATCTATAATATTACTAACGACAAACGGATTTTCTTCAAGGTAAAATTAAGTGATATTTTGTTAACATGATTAAATGTTAATATATACTTGTGAGAAGATCATAATAATATTATTTTAAATTACATTATTATATTTATTATAGACACTCTTAATATGAGTAGTATTTTCATTTTAATCTACGCGGTGATGAAAGAAAAAGCTTAAAATTAATGTAAGTTTTATTCACGAATTTATTATTTAATTATACGAGCATGCATAAAGATGATGATATTTTATACATGCAAATTCATCCAAACCCGTAAGATCGAATAGATATCTGTTATACAGAATTGCATAATAGTATCTTATCTTTATATCAAAATCGTCCATAACATTTCATAACATCTATTATATTGATGTTATAACAAAATACATTATTTTTATTGATTTTGAAGCCACCGTTATTTAAGTTACCCTATTATATATGATACTAAAAGTAGTTATATTTATCCATGATTTTTAGATGTGCAGGAAATATAATAGTCTTGGGATAAAGCTGTTTAATTTCTCACCTTGTAAAATTTATTGACTAAAATTAATTACTACTAAAACTAAAAACATTTAAAATATGAAACAAAATACTGTTAATTGGTGCTACATAAAAATACAATTATTAATATTTATTGTTAACATTTTTTATTGCATGTCGATTTTAATATTCAACAATATATTAAGCAGGTCAAATTTGTTACATTAACAAAACATAAATAAAATAATTTACCAAGATCCGCGTTGCAAGAGTAATCCAGTATTTATTATCATTAACAATAACTAAAGATAAATATATGACAGACATTTACATTTAATTATAAAATTAATAGTAAAAATATTACTGTTAATTGACGTTAATTTAATAACTTGTATAACAACAAGAGGACTCACAATATTTAATTATCCATATGTCGAATGTAACATGGCCTCGATGATGTAAGTCGTTTCCTGCGGCGAACTTGATCTAAACAAAAGTAGATTGTGTCGGTGAGGTTGCCACTACCGTCAGGTGTAAATAATCGTTTAAATGTGTTCTCCACCGTGTCTTTTACATCGATACTATCATAGAACCGTGTAAGGTAAACTATTATAGAAATATAACAAAGAAAATAACAAATTGAACGCTTAATCATTCTTATATTTACTTTTTTCAGTTCATTGAATGTCAGGAATTTGATGCCTATTGAATTAATGGATCTTTTAAAAAAATAAATGTATTACAATTTGACTTGCAATATTTCAACATAAATAAATGTATTAAGTCATCACGGCATTATAATAAAATAAGTAAAGGATGTGTCAATGTGTTTTCTCATGTAAAATTAGCGTATCATTTCTGATTCACAAAACAGTATATAATGTGGGATTAAAATACCGTATTAATTTATTATAACAATTTAGGTTACTATAATTTTTATTGTTTATCTTCGGTACTTTTTGATGTCTTTTGTTACTGCAGCATCCTACGTTTTTTTCAGAGGAGAAAATGTTGACTTCCTATAGTTACCACCTCTTGTATAGCAGTATTGTATATATATACGAGCATATAGCAGGGAGGGAGTCTTGCGCATATGTAATGAGAAAGAGACAGTTATATTCAAAACACACCAACCTCCCCCAAACCTAATGCATTCCATAATATACAGTATATATACACAACATAGGCATGAAAATACTGTATAATATATGCAATGCAGGTGTAGTTTATTTAATAATTTTATGATTTTTTTTTCTCTTTATTTAATGTTAACAAATTCTACATATTATTAAAATATGTTAGCTAACGTAAATTGTATGTTAAAATTATGTGGTAGAAGAAGTAATATTGTTAATAAACATAAGCCGCTTCTTCATGAAGTTTGCTTAGCCTACTTTGACTTTTACTGTAGTTTATTTTTATATTCTTACCGTTACTGCATGTATATAAGTAAAGAGAAAAACACATGTAAAATATTTAAAGGTTATTCATTTTTATGAAATATAGTCATGATATTTTTGTGGGATGTTCTCTAAGTAAAAGGATATATGACTTTTAAAAGGTTTGTAACATCATTTTATGGTAAAGTCATCTTAGCTCTATAAAACTATAATAGTTTATATATTTTCTTCATCATATATGTAAAACTAAAAGTTTTAAAATTTCATTTCAAGAACTAATGTAAAATAAAATAGTTGAATAACTTTTAACATTATAGGATTTTAAAGTAAAACTAAAACTTTAAATGTGGTTATCTGCACTGCTGAACTCCAAAGTGTAGATGATCAATTTGCATAATTGTCAAATAATATATACTGAGAATAATTTTTATTTTCTGATGAATATTTTACCATTACTGTAATACTCAACAAAATATTCCAAATATTTTGCAATTGAAATTCATTAATTAGTTCCTTTATTTCCCAGCATCAATATTTGTAACTTTTTTTGCAATCAACAATTAATCCCATTTCAAAATGTAGCCATTTCGTTTGATTGAAGGAATTTTTATATGTATTAAACTTAAACACAATGATCGATACGAATTCTCTCAAACTTGGTTGTGATTGATATAAAAACAGAGGGGGATATATTAGTGATAAAAGGTTGGAAGTATAGAAGCAAGCACAAAAAAGAAGAGTGCGGGTATGTGTGCACAGTGTCAAAGTTTGCGATGTCATCTGTGCACAAGTTTCCACCACCAGCTCCGTGTTTGTCTTTGTCCCAGCACACAAGGCTCAACCGCTTGTGCTACACTGTCGGAACATTTTACCGTTGTGTTATCATCTTTGAAGACGTCACTTCATGCAACCCAAGAACTATATACTGGGAAATCTGTGAAGCTGTCAAATCTTTGAAGTCCTTAAACAAACCGCCCGAGCACGTAGCTTATTTAGCGGACTTCCCCCGAAGGTTGGCGAGAATTGTCGAGTATCGAGATTCTTCAATAAGTTGTCCTATGCCGTCCTCCCAATATACAGTCGTTGCATGTAACCCCCTTGTAATTAATATGCAGAAAAATCTATATATCTATCAAATCAAAATTTATTTCGATCATTGTCTTTACAGCATAGGTGACGTCATTTCTTGTATTAATATATTAAAAATTACTTAATTTTATATTACATATCAAAACATATGTTTAACGATATTCATTGAGACAAATAAACATTGAACACAGTATATTGAAATATTTTTAAGCAATGGTATTTTTATGATATATATATTTTTTTTGTTATTTTTCTACCAGAGTTGCAAATCTAACGAAATATCTCCTTGACAAATCAGGTGGAAAACTGCAGATTTATTGTTCTTAATAACATTTTCAATTTTTCATCACAAAAGTTTTCTGACCACTTAAAGTATCTATTGTAAACTAAATATCTCTATCTCTAAAGAACACGTACAATGTTATAAAGTTTTAGTAATTCAGTGAGTACATCATGAATAATACGACATTTGACATTAAAATGTAAAATTCTAATGAGAAAAAAAAAAATCAATTCTTATTTCCGTGGGATTCGAATTAACGTTCTTTATAGTTGAAAAGCAGTGCTGCATACTAATTATTAATCCCCCTTTTATAATGAGTATCATCTTCTTTTGTGAGAGAAAGGTTTCCGTACCTCCTTGAAAGTGATATTTCATCTGAGCGTGCCTTGAAATTATACCACGTCAGTGAGACGACACTTGACACCAGCTACAAGAGTTGACTCGTCGGACATCCATCTTACACCTCCACTTAAAGGTCATCTTAAGTTCAATATAAAGAGACTTTTTTTTTCTTTTATATGAAGAATAAAGTAGTGGAAAGAAAGATAAAAAATAGCACAAGAGTAGGAAATGTAGAAAGGAAGGAAACGAAGCATTCGCTTACAAAAAGGAAGAATCTTTTTATTTTCTTTCTCCTGAAAATTTTCATCTCCTCCTCATCTTCTCTCTTTGTAGAGGTAAGACGGATGGAAGTAGAGGGCTATTGTGTCCTCCTGTGCATGTCTCTTCTCACACAGTGGACCCGATACTGGTGCGGACACTCGTTCGTCATTTCGTATGCACGCTCTCTCTCTCTCACACCATCAACGACTCACTTCTCCAGGGACTCGTCACACTCAAGAAAAGACTGTTCCTTTTCACAACCAACATTTTGTATTTTTTTTCTTTCTCTCTCGTTTCTACCTCTAACCTCTACTTCTCGTTTATATACTTAAAAGTAATTTTGGTAAGAATATTACAAATTTTAAAGAAAAAAATAGAGGTTCAAAAATCTTCAATATTAAGCAAGCATGTATTTTCTTACTTAATATTATTTAAAGAAGTATAAGTATATATTAAACATTATAGAAATTTACAACTAAAAAGTTTTATAAATTGTAATATTATTTATAAAGAAAAAAAAATCTGAAGTATATTTTTCCATAAAGAATTCAAAGTCTTGTGCATACTCTTTTTGTTATATAAAGCTTAATATCGAATGTAATATTATATAACAGACCTTGAGGGTATGTTAAAATTGATGAAAAATTATTAAAAGAAACATTTCTCTTCTCATCTTTTGAAGATTCCTCTCTATACTTCTGCTGTTCTTTTTTTTTTTTTTACCAAGGATCTTCTTATACATGGAAATAAACCTTATTATGAAGAGTCTCAAGTGGGTGGGGCTATCAAAAGATATGAGGAAGGAAACAATTTTTTACTGCTCTTTTTTATGTAAGTAAAAAAATTGCTCTTACAACAATTTTGATCTTAAGTTTAAAAAAAATGGTTGTTTCAACAAGATCCGTCCGGCAATCAAAAAGAGGCAAGTTTTTCTCTTCGTCTTAGACGTGTACAAAGCTGAAATTTCTCAAGTAAAGGCGTTTTGTTAGTAAAACTTTGTAATAATAGCACCAACAAAGATTCTTTAGTGGCATAAACAATCAATAAGACGAGGCATGCAAATTGCATCATTTGTTTCACCAAAAAGCTGAAATGGTATATTTTCTATCTCCCTGTATTGTAAGCTATAGAGTATCAGTTTATTATGGACATATTGAATATTTTGAAAATAATAAAATAAAATAAATAAAAGAGGGAAAATATTGAAATATAAAAAAATCCGTAAAGTTTATCACTTTTGTCATTTATTGAAACTGTTTTCTTTTATGATCCTATATCTAGAAACAATGACTCTCCATATCAATACAATATACAGTGTATTTTTATTACAGAAATAACTTTAGTATATATATGAAATTTAAAAACTGTATATAATAATAAAAAAAAAAACATTTCATTGCAGCAAATATGAATTTACAATAAAGAGCTACAAATAAAATTCTTTATTATACTTCTACATGCACGCAATGCACTGTATACCTTTTTGAAATAATGAAAATAATTGTTTTTGTGCATAATTTATTAAATTTATACATTTATAAGTACCGCTGCATGATGGTAATATTATATTATAAGTAATTATTTTATAATCTTTATTTATTCCAAGAAATTTTCTTTCTGATTTGTTACTACTTTAAATAATTAAATAACGCTTAATAAATGTAATAGTATGTTTTTTTCTTATTTTAGTCATGCAAGTTTGTACTAAATATACGAGTGAGAAAAATTTATATACTACATGATATATGACCCTCTTTCTCATAATTTTCGTGATGAAATAAGTAACGTGCATGCATTTTACAAATTAGCTTTATCTGAAAAAAATAGTCGTTCAAATATTGCCAATACCAGCATATTTATATTATATATTAAATTGAATGCTTTCCAAACTTTGTAATTATATTTTTGTTTATCGATGCAACTGTGGTTTTTGTAATATTATTGAGCACAATTTACGAAGAATTAAGGTAACCAGATTCTTTACTAACCAGCATGGATAATGTCATTACTTTCATTGAGTTATTAACCGTACGTGTTAAAAAAATAGTTATTTTCCAGCAGGCTTACTCCTTACACAATTAAGAGCCAAGTCTATATATTTTGCAACCACGATTTTGATAGAATTAACTTCTGATAAAAAAAAGTATACAGCAAAAATATTTTGATTTTTACCTAAACGTTAGGAAATTCACTATAGATTTTAACTTCTTTTGACTCATAGTTTTCATATTTTTTTCCCCTCAATATGATATGTAATAATATATTATATTTTTTTAGCTCTCTCTTTGTAAACATTTCTGATAAATTATTAAAAGGCATCGTTTACAGCAGTCACGGCTCGCGGCTCTTCTCTCCACAAACAAACTTTTTTGTTTCCTACTGTGTTTTTTTGTTTATGTGGAGAGAAAAGACAAAAAGCTCATATCAGTGATGCTATCAGGAGACAGGTGGCCTGCAACCATTTACTTTTTATTTATCTCGCTTTTTCTTTTATGAAAATCACCTTTGAGTTTCTGAAAGACATAATATATAGTAAATAAAATTTTCAATCTATTTTATTGTATTGTTTTTCATCATAATTTTGAGGTCAATGTGTGTGTATCATCATTATTGTTATTTTCCTTTTAAACGGGTAAATATTTTGCTAAATTAATAAAAAAAAAATGTGAAAGTTTAAATACCTATAACCTTTTTGTGACATCTTAAAAGAAAACACATACCAAATGCTTCTATAAAAAATATTTTAAAAAACCAGTTGTGAAATATGCCCACTCCTGGATTGTTTAACTGAAGAATTTCTTTTTCATACAGATAACCTATAGGTTAATGACTCTTGTATAAATTATTATTGAAGCTAACATGAAACAAGAAAATTTTAAATGTCTATACAACAACTAAATATAAGCAGACCTTAAGCCTATATTACACGATACAATTTTTTGCTAATTGTATACAATTTTTCCTTGCAATACAATTTTTTTACCTCTTGCCAGCGACTTTCATACAAGAAATTCCATGCAATTTTATTTAGAACATGTCCTATATTTCTTGAATGCAATAAAGTTGCTTCGAATTTCTTGTACAATTTTTTTCCCCGCGCATGCGCATTTCGTACTTTACGAGCTCTAAAAAACAAATATGGACGTCAGCTGTGAATTGTTTCGACGACTTGAAGATATATCTCCATTTTACGGGAAATAAAAGGTAATTACAACAAAAATACCATAAAAAAATATGTAAATTAGGGTGTAGATGTGTAATTATATATTAAATTATTTTATTATGCTGTAGTTAGTTTATAATTTCACTTTGAAGTGTGTCACTTTAATACCACAGTCTCAAAGTTGATCTGTATTTTTCTTATTTTTCGTGTATTTTTTTTCAGTTTGGAGCCCATTAAGCTGCTGGTTTTTAAGCTGAAGATATTTAAAGAACTATGTCCAGGAATTTGGCTCAATCTGGATGGAAAAACAAGGTATTTTTTGGTGATATAAAAGTTAATATTTCTGTGCCTGCCTTTTTGCGTTTTGAAAATATAGTTCTCAGTGCCTCTAGACTTTTATTATCAGCAAAATTAACTCTCAATAACTAACTCCTTATTTGTACTGAATTTACACACTAAAATACACATTGCATGTTAAAAAAAAATATTTTTAATAAATAATGAAGTAAAAAAGAAGCTCTATAGCAATTCTGAAGTGCTGAAAGTTCTGAAATAATTATGTACCAAAACACACTACTGTATGATACTGGCTCTATCATACTGTTACTGTATATTTATATGCATATGAACTGTACTATGTATGCATAGAAACTATGCATAAATATGTCAATGTGCATACTGTACATAGAATTTTAAAGGCAAAAAACTTTGCTAGAGTACAATCCTTTTTACTGTATATATACAGTACAGTATAATTATATGTGGATAAAATTAATGTAATGCTTGTAATACATGACATACTGTATGTATACAGTATCATATACTGCAATAAATTTATAAACAGTGAGATATTTATGCATAAATGTGATTCTTAGCTACTACTGTAGCATATATATACTTTAACAATAACATTGAATCAAAGAACATTTTTTAATCAGTTGACACGTTAATAGAGGCTAAGTCTCCCCATTATATCTTATAGGTTATGGGATAATGGGGCAGTAGAGGCTAAACCAAAATGAATCATAGTTAAACTCTGAAGATGATCTTAATTGTTAATGAATTCACAATAATATAGTTATACCTCCTCAGTGCAATTGTTTTATTTAACTTCTAATTACTGAATGCAACTTAAAGTATAATATATTAGTATTTTAATTGTTACATAATATATTATTCATTAATAATATCACTAAAAAGTTTAACAAAAGACACAGAAGATCTATATATTGTGAATTCATTAACAACTCCCTTCCAAGTCCAGTATGGTTACTTTTGAGTAAACACTCATATTTTAATTTATATTCAACATATTAATTATATATCTTTCTCCAAATTGTTTCAACAATGACCTGTTGTGTTAACAGGCATACTGGACAGAAGGAGGCAAAGAGACTCACCACCCACCAAGGATGACCCCACATCATCACCACCTTCAGTTCTCCAGTTTGTCTATAGAAACTTCATCTAATGTTTCTAGCAAAATATTGTTTTGTGTCCCAAGGTAACTTTAATTTTGATTCTATAATCACAGCAAACCAATGTTGTCTATTCATGTAACCAACTTTTTTTTTTTTTTTTGCTAATAATTTTTATATGGATTACTATATTTTACAATGTCCTAATTTGACAGTTAATGCCAAATAAAAGATAATTAAAATTAATAAATAACTTAAATTAATTTAATAAAATGAGCTAATGATACTTGTATACTATTGAAAATATCAAATTTTTAAATCCTGTATACATGTAGTACATTTAATAAAATAATTGAAAAGATAACTTTGATAGATTACATTATTGCTTTTTGTGATATATCAATTTGAAAAAATGGTAAAATATTGCAAACCAGAGAAAACTGTAGTATCTATTTTTGCTAAATAAAGTTATGTCACTAGATGATTCCACATTTATATATTTTTACTATATTGTATTATTTTATTATTTAATTTGCATTTTCATTATAATGAAGAATGATTATGTATTTTTAACATTTCAATAAAAATAAGGAAATGTATTTAAACTGGTGCAGATTGTCATCTGGTAAAAATTTGTTGAGTACTAGTTGTGTTCTATTATTTACTGCCAACTGTAATCTCATGCTAATTCTAGTTTCCATGCATGTGAATCTTTTACAAAATGATGATTTGTATTCTTACTAACATTTAAGTTATAGCATGCATACAAATATTTCATTGCCGCCTCCCCCTTCTTTTCAGTTTTTTCTCATTCTATATTAATTACGTTAATAAATGACAATCTGATTAAAAGTGTATTTATCTTTATTGAAATAAAATAAATAAAGACGTAAATAAAGAGAAATTTACTTTTATTGATCATATAACTGCAACAAAACCAGGTGTTTAATTTTACAATGGACTAGTATCGACCCCAATTTTTTTATTGCAGAAATAAGTAGAGGGTGCAAAAAGTTATGCTACCCTGACTTTTTTCAGATTTTTACAGCCCTGGAAGTGTTTTTAAAAAATTATTGAAAGTACTTTTTGTGATGTCACGCGGCGGCAAGTACCATCTTTTTCACCTAATTTTTTTTCAATTCTATAATAAACGTTCGATTGAAGAAATTCAAATGTTTTGCTCATGTTATATATTATAGCGTAAAATAATCAGCTTAATTAATTGTTTCAATGGTACTGTCAACATTAAAAAATTATTTTTCAACATGTACAGGGTTAATATCTCGTTAAGGGTTGTTTTCTTTATTTTAATTTACAGCATTAGATTGAATATGTAATATAAGGGAAAAAAAACAAATAGTCATCTGACAGGTTTGTTCACGATTAATTAAATATTGAAATCACACAAGAAAAATAAAACTTTCCACTTTGTTTTCCATATAAGGGATTAATAAATAATAATCTGATCAAAATTTAAAAGGTCCATGGTACTGTGGCCTGTTTTTAATTATGTATAAAATTTTAAGTCTATTATTAATTACCCAAAAATAGTCTTTATTCAGGAACTTACCATGGCACAAGAATATTGGACTCTGATGCATACTAAATTACATATCTAAATACTTTAGGGATTCTTAATAAAAAAAAAATAAATTAAAAAATAAAGTGGAAGTGAAAAAAAAAAAATAATAATAAATAAATGTGCACCAATAAAGTTTTTCTTTTAATTTAAAAATGTAACTCGCCATGCAACCTTTTCTTAATCAAATTATACATATAATTTAAAATTAACCAAAAACAACCCATGATAAAAAAAAAAAAAATCTACTCTCCGGCCGGACGGCAAATAAAATAATCAATTTATCATCTTTGTGCACCGCTTGCACGATACTTATATTTTGTAGACTGAAAAACCCTATCGAGTTTTTATAGAGGTACAAATGTAAAGCAATTTTATTTCAAATTTAAGGGTTCTCAATACTTTCTTTTAAAGTCGAATTTTTATTTTTTTTCAACAAAATTCAAGCTGTTCTCGGAATAAAAAATTAACCCTTTAGCATTATAATACAAAGCCACTTTTTGTCACGCACATCACCAAGGAGAGATAGGGGGGGGAGGAAAGGAGACGAAACGATCCAAGGATTACATTTTTCTTTCTGAAACTTTAGGGCTTTCTCACACAGAATCACATGCTTTAATTTGTAGCGTATGATAAAAAGAATAAATAAATAAACAAATAAATAAATAAATAAATAAGAACCTATAATATGCGATCAAATATCAATTGTATCTCGCGCACACAGCTTTGCATTATTTCGTATCGCATATATCATTAACCGCGCCACTGGTTCTAAATTTATATCATACTAATAAGTATCATGCGATGCCATACGATACAAAGGCAGTGTGTGACCCGTGACCCCCCTTATAAGGCACTCTTTTTCCGCTATAAAAGAGCTGCGGTTCGAATGAACACCACTCTTCCTTGGTACTGATTGCATGTTAATAAAAAAAGGTGTATATTACAGGTATATAAGGTGTTGAATGTATATGAGCTTTCTATATTTGGATTTACCCCTTTTGGGGCAATAATTAATTTTAGCATAGGGTATATAGCCTGCTGAAGTCGAATCAACTTGAAGCGTGGTGAAGAAAATTTTAAAAACATTAATATTCTTCTTTTGAAGCTAACATTTTTTTTATTTTATTATATCTCTTTCATGGGCACTATACAATAATATAAGATATATTATATTATAGTCAAAATTAAAAACAAAACAGCTCCCATGGGGCAAATGAAAAAGATTGCTGAGCAGTCCATTCACTACATTGCTCGTTCATACCCAAAAAATGGGATGGAACGTTGCTGGAACTGATAATTTAAATAATTGACATAACATAAGGAAACCCGGCCACGTTAAAATAAAAATTGTAAATGTTATAAATTGCCAAAATAATCTTTGATTACTATATAAAAATATTTTATAACCCTTTTGTAAGGAAAATTGTTTATTTTCAATTATGTGTAAATTCTACCCTTTAAAAACGTAACTGAAGCTTCAGTGCTAGATTAAAATATAGCTCAAAATTGATTGCTAGCCCAGGGACAGTTTATATAAATTAACTTAATTTTATAATTTTTTTTTTTTTACAAAAGGGCTACAATTTTTATTATTGTCAGGGACAATTTTTACACAATTTTCGTATGTGATGGGTTTCTCCATAATTATATTTATGTTTATTTTAAAATTTTAGTTACAATTTAAACAGCTCTCATCATAACAATGGGTGTTTTTTAAAATTATCATTCAGCCACCCTTTAATTTTGGTTCTTTAGCTACCCTGTGGTAAATTTTGGGGTCGCTATATACCTCAATCATTCTACAGGAGCAAATCAAAAGTGGGTCCAGGTCCAGACAGACACTTATGGGATGCTCCGAATAATTGTATATTAATTATATTATATATAGGTTTTAATTGCAAAGTTTATTTGATGTGGTGGAGTCCACCTTTTTTTAATGGTTATTAATTTTTGTTTAATTTTTAAACAATACCAATATGGATTTAGAATGGAAATTTTCTTATATACATATATATTTATATATTTATATATTTATATATATATATATATATATATATATATATATATATATATATATATATATATATATATATATATATATGTGTGTATTATATATAATGTATAATCGTTTTTACCGCTTGAAACATATCATTTCATACCTGCGTACGTGTGCCTCTATATTAAATTTGAAATAAATGACAAAATATTAAAATATTATCGCAATTAAAACAACGGCATTTGTAGCGACGCAGCTGAAGGTTTAATTTTAAAAAACTGGCGCCATGGCTGCTTAAAACTTGCAAACAATTTTTTTCACTTTCATCTGCCTTCAAGTTTTTTTCTTGTACAAGAAAAAAATTGTATACAAGAAAAAAATTGAATACAAGGAAAAAATTGAAACAAAAAATTGTATCGTGTAATATAGGCTTTATATGACACAATACAATATCTTAATATGTTTAGCACGCAGTATAGTGTAGTGTAAAAGATATAGAGGCTGCACCTCTATATCAAAGTATGTCGATTTTTCATTAAAATTTAGTTCAAAATTACTTTGAAATTTAAAAAACTGCATATCTATTTTGATATTACTCTCTTTTTTTTAGAATCCATTGCATAAAAAAAAACACTTTTAAAGGACTTAAATAAAAATTATCATCTATTCTGTTGTCTAAAACCATTCTCCTCCCAAAATTCATTGTTTTCATTGATGTATTTGAAGCTGTCATTGATCTAACATTGATATTATTGTTACAGGTTGCTTAAGTTCAACATGGGGAGCTGACCCACGTGCTATCTTCTAGTCACCCCTCCGCTACCACCAACGTCGTCACCATCGCCTACCCCTCCACACAACCATGGCATTTCTGTTACTTCGACGGCGATCTCTATTGCTTAAAGCAACCCTGCTAATCCCGATCATCTGGTTCACCGTAGCTCTAATGCTCTACTCAGAACAGAAACGTTCGGAGGTTCATAATGTTGTTGTGGTTCGTGAGGTTCCTGTGGCACCCCCAGCAGCCCTAGTAGCCCCCAGAGATCCCCCAGAAGCAGTGGTGATCGAACAACCCCAAGAACAAGTTAGAGAAGAAGAACCACCACCACCCCCACCTCCACATAAACAAGAAAGTAATCCTAATATAGGACCTATTGATGGTAATGGTGGGGTTTTACCAATACCATCGGATCCAAATGGTCCTGGTGAAATGGGAAAACCAGTTATATTACCTACTAATATAACAGCAGAACAAAAAAAATTAGTTGATGATGGTTGGCAAAATAATGCTTTTAATCAATATGCTAGTGATATGATATCAGTGCATCGAACTTTACCTGATCCAAGAGATGAGTGGTGAGTAATGTTTTATATTTTTATTTTCAACTTATTTTAATTATTTGTTTTGTGGAGGGTCCAGTTTTTTTAGTTAGTTAAGTTTTATTGTATCTGGTCTTAGCCATCAAGAGTGAGACGTAGTGATTGGTGCAGTTCCATTCTCCCAATAAATTTCACTACTACTCTATTATATCTTGTATTAATTTAACATCACAAAATGGATTTACAAAAATATATATCACTTGGCCCGCCAGATGTGTTAGTTTCAATTAATTCTATATGAAGTATTTCTTTCAATGTGAAAGCAAATGGTGACCCAATAGTTTGCAACAAAAACTTGTTCATATACAAACCAATATTTGCTAGTTTGAAATCGGCAAAACACTACTGTAATCACTATAATACTATAATGTTACTACTACTAAAAAAAAAAGTTTCAGAAGAGAAAAAACAAATAAAGATAAAAAATAAAAAAAAATGACAACAGTTTTTTTCTCTTTGTTATAGAAAAAAAAATATAAATAATGTATTTTAAATATTTTGAAAAGCTTTTTTACATGCTAATGATTATCTATAAAATTAGTTATATTTTGTCCTTTACGTTAAATTAAAAATGCCACATTTTAACACAATTTATATCATCACACGTCATGCTGACCTACAAATTAGAATGTATCTTAAATTATTATACACTTTAAGTTATCAATTTTCTTGTCAGATAGGTTACAATATAGTCTCAGTATCGAGTTTGTGCAGTTGCCGCCACCATTACGAAATACGAGCGCCGTGCCGGGTAGGCAACCACTCGAACACCGCAGTGTTGCAGGTTGCTGCTGTCACTCCCTATTATTCGTTCATTAGCGCCAAGGGGCAAATACGTCGAGTGTTAGCTCTCCCTCGCAGTAAGCAAAAATTAATTGATTTTATCCCCAAGAATGCCAAAAAATTGTGTCAATTAAAAAATATCTCAACGAGTTCACCTGTAAAATCATTTGAAAACATGTCAAAAAATTTAAAATTTGTTAATGATGAAACTATTAAAAGTGTTTATAAATTTGGCAATACTTGTGTGACTCGTTCTCGTAGGAAAAATTTTGAATCAAGAAAAAGACTGAACTGTGGACATTTGAATATTTTATCTGACTAACTAATTACTTAAAAAAAAAAAAAATGCAATTTAAATAACATGTTCGTCAAATTGCTCTAATTAATATAATTGTGTTTAATTTTAATTTTTTTTTTTTTAACCTTTTTGGTAGATAACGGTAAAAGCCTGTTGGCTAACCTTAAATTGTGCTATGTTCATGTACTCTATGTATCATGTAATGAGATGAAATAAAACCTATCTTGAATCTTGAATCTTGAATCTTGAATTATTATTATACAATAATTTATCAAACGTGAATAAAAATAATGTAATTTATGAAGTAATAATATACTTTCCTGTTATTATTATGTAGAGGATTAAACAAGATTATAAAAAATATCGTGTTTTGGGGGATTATCATGTGTTTTTAGCCCGTACTTTTATCATCTAAAAAATGATGATAAAAAAATTATAGATTCTATATTTTATCATCTGTTATTTTAAGTACTCATCGGCTTATAAAATAGCTGCTTTTATTTAAGTTGATTTTATTTTATTTTTTTAGAATAACTGTATATAGAGATTTTTCATATTTTATTATTACATTTTTAATATTAACTGTGGTAATTAATTAGTAGTGCTATAGGTTTTAGTTAATACTCGTAGTTAATTAAATGACAGTTTTAATTAATTAATTTTAATTTATATTATTTTTTTTTTAAGAATAAACTTTGCAAGTATTATCATTAAGAGGGGATATGAGTTTTAAAGTAATTTCTACTCTAAAAAAAACTTATTTAAAACAATGTTAATTAAATCTCCTTTAATATTTTAATCAAGCTGCTTAAAGGCCTTTACTGAAGTATCTCATTTCTTTTTAAAACCACAGTCTTTATAAAATGTATACATAAAAAAGTACCGCATGCTATTGTTTTACTTTCTTTTCTTATATAAAAAAAAAAGGTGTGTAACTTTTCTTTTTCTTCTTCTTCCTTCATCATAGCCCTTGATTGCAAAGTGAAAAATTATGGAAGCCATTAAGAAGGGCAGGCAGATGTATATTAGAGTAGCTATACTTTTTATGGCTAACCTCAAAAGTGTAAAGAAGAAAAAAAAAAATGTGAATTATGATTCTAAAGTTTAAAGTGAAATATTACCAGAAAAAAAAAGTATTATATAATAATAAGAGAGAGAATGAGAATAGTTAAATGTTTTAGAACAAAAAACAATTTAATCCTTAATGATGCTACTAAAGCGTTTTAGCAAGTGTAAGTTTTAGCCTTGTTGCTGCTTTAGTCACACCGTCTTGGCAAGACAGAATATCATCTGGTTTATTGCAACCCATATAACACTAATACAGTTTAATAAATTTGAGATTACCCGTCGGAAGTAGCCGGAAGTGCAAGAATTTTGAACTTCTTATTGTTATTGCAATGAATTTTAGAAAAGACTTTTTGTTAAGTTTTCAAATAAAAGTTTTAAATTAACTATATAAGGATGTATTTCCGGCTATTTCCGGGAAGAGTGTTATTTTAAAGAAACTGTATTCAGGCTCGACGAGACTTTGTGATCAAGTAGAGAGAAGATTGCTGCTGCAACGTTTCTTGTTCACACTATGTAATAACTTGAGTTTAACTTGTAACCCTATGACGTCATATAATATAATTTAGTAATGACACTAATGTCAGTAAAAAAAAAAATTGTTGAAATACCAAATAAATTTTATATAATAATAAATTCTGTTAGTGTATAAAAGGTTAAATTTTCTTTTATGTTATCATAAAAATTAATACCATAAATTTTTCACTTTTTTTTTAATAATAATAATTACTTTATACCTACTGTATGTCATTTTTTTTTATAATATTGGCAAATATTTTTTTTTTATAAAAATTTTAACATTAATTTTAATAAAAAATAATAATGTTTTTACAGCCTGTAGAAAACACAATACATATTTTTTTTTTTTCATATGTAAAAAAATGTAATGGAATTTTTCTCTCGGTTTTTTTTTATCATCAGAGAGTTACAGTGTGGTCCCACACGAGGTACTCTGCATGCTTATTCGGAGAGACAGTGATGCATTGCGCTTCAGGATCATCTCTCTCTCTCTCTCTCTCTCTCTCTCTCTCTCTCTCTCTCTCTCTCTCTCTCTCTCTCTCTCTCTCTCTCTCTCTCTCTCTCTCTCTCTCTCTCTCTCCTTTCTCTCTCTCTCGCCTACCTTGCATTGTGTGCTAAAAAATAATGCTTGAATAGCTGTTTTTTTTTCACTAACTTCATTTTCTTTTTTCCTTCAAAATTTTGCATTCGTATAACAAATTGCTTGTCAAGTACACTTGGGATTTTATTAGTGCAAATCTAACGTTCTAACATGTTATAGGTAAATTCCTTGGGGATAAAATCATGGCGTTATTAAATTTTTACTATATTTTGAATGTAAACAGATTGGTACAAAATTTCTTATTTGTTTCACCTCAGTGTTGGATGAACGTCTTGATGTGTTTCAAAATTGATAATAATACTGTTGATCAATGTTATATAATCGTGCTGTTTGTGATCAGGAATATTATGTTACTGTGTGTTGATACTGTTAACAATATATCAACAAATATTATCGTTCAAATTGTGACTTAAATCACAATCATATCAATTACATTATTTATCATTTTTATCTGATTTTTATCTTTATCTGATTCAAATTAATTTTAAAGAATTTGTTTAACCTTTTTTTAAACTTCTATATTAACACATCACTCATATCATTGCATTTCAAAACAATTGTATAATAGTAAAAAAATATGGATTTCAAAAGTTTATAATGTCAGCAATGCAATAAAACATTCACGATTTTTAATATGTCTCAACGTATATAAAAGTTTTTTTTATAAGCAATGGATTATGGTTATGATACAGCATTGCACGAAGATTTGCCGCAACAGAACTATACATCAAAAGCGTATTTATAATATCAAACAAAAACATTACATGATACATCAAATGTAATAATGGTACCTGTCTGTACCTACATTTTAACATAGCTTTGACAGATTTTTTTAAATTCTTTTAGTTTCATTAATATGGTATTGTTATGTGTAATGAAATGATGCGTGATTTCAAATTAACATTGTACTATATATACATCCCTAGTATATGTATTGACAGCCCTTTTTAATGATACCTCTGATTGAACCACGTTTATTTTTCTAATAAAATTAATTCATTCTATTGTTTGTTTATGGTGTTGATGTTGACACCAAATAATCCATGATAATATTTATATAAGAGGTAATACAAAATCATTTTTAACTGTGGAATAGAAACTCTGGTATTAACTTTCTAGGAATTTTAACTTCGTATGACTTGATATTTAATTCATCATACTGCAATGTACCATGCAGGATATTGATTTTTATATTATTGATTTTATTTATCTTACCTTCCGATTGTAATGGCGTGGGACCGAACACGATTGACACTGCAAGGGTTGTCGTCTCTGATCAATGACCTGCCTCTAATTTGTCTCTGTTATCGCTCCAGGCACACAGTATTGGTCAAAGTTAATCAACCCTATGTGTGTACCAAGCTAGGGTACATGACACGGCGGTGCTTATCTCAATACCAGGAGTACACACTCGGTATCGAGGAATGTCACGTAATTTAAGTTAATTAACCCTTGTTTACCAAGTGTCATCTTCAACGGTTGTTTGTCTTAAATTCTTGAGGTTACATGATATATTGACGGTGCTTCAGTAATATCAGAAGTACACACGTAACAACAGGAAATGTCGTATGTATAAAAATTATTACTTTACTTTCTTATATACGTGATTCTTGCGCGATTTTTCATATAAATCAATGTCCAAGTTACAAGAGATAATTTTGTAATACATATTTAGATAGAAAACCTCGAGTTCCGTATTTTCAATTTTTTTCATATTTTTTTGGGGACACAATAACACTTTTAAAACCTTCCTGCCAAGCGCTCATAGTCATGCAAATATTTGACACGTAAGCATATAAAAAACGACGTTGCATCTATGACGTGACAGCGCGTCTTTCCTCTTGATTTTAATTGTGTTGGAGAGTTCTTAAAAATCTGAAAAATACTAACAATAAATAAATCAAGGTCTCCTATATATAATAGAGTATTGTCCTCAATTTTTTTTATTGCAGAAATGGATAGAGGGTGCAAAGTTATGCTACCCTGATTTTTTTCAGATTTTTCAGAGCCCGGGAACTATTTTTAAAAAATTATTGAAATTCCTTTTCGTGACGTCACGAGACGCCGCTCCTTAAGAAAAAGATAGGACTTGCCGCCGCGTGACGTCACAAAAAGGACTTTCAATAATTTTTTAAAAATAGTTCCAGGTCTAAAAAAAATCTGAAAAAAATCAGGGTAGCATAACTTTGCACCCTCTATCCATTTCTGCAATGAAAAAAATGGAGGACAATACTCCATTATATTAAATATACATTTATACAATACAAAAAAATGTCCATTTTAGTTATAATTTTATTGCTTTAAAGTTTTTATAAAATAACAAAATTACAATTATGAGAACCTTTTCAAGTTATATAACAAGTACACCTCGGGAAAGTACGAATGTTAACCTTGCACTGCAGATCTATAATGAAGCAACTTCAATTCTTTGGGCATGGTGATTTCCCCCCCCCCCCCAAAATTAATATGAAAAAATTTATGAAGTCGCAGTGGTGTAAAGACTGTAAAGTTCGACAGCGGTGACACTTCAACTATCTTGAGGTGTACATTACGAAGCGAAATTGTAGCAACCAAATGTTTTATTATGATAGTGTATCAACTAATTTATGTCTTGTGTACATCGTCATCACCTATATAAAAATGTCGTTGCAAGTTTATGACATGCCAATATTGGTATGTAAGACAAACAAAATCTAGATTTCAAAGTAAAGAAACAAAACGCTACGTGTAAAACTACACTGCACGTCACATTTAATATTTCATCGCGTAAGTCGTGTTTGGAATGTCTTCAGTCATTGGGAGAAAAAAAAAAATTGTAAAACGACAAAAACACGTTGAATATGGCAGTCAGTGTAAATTATGTATGAGATAATACTGTACGTGAAATAATTTTTATTCTATATATGTTTCTATACATTCTGAAAATAAGAGTTGCAACAAAGTATGGACCAAGTATAAAAGCTGTCAACTTACATTATGCTTACAAAGTCTCCTATTGACTTTTACATAATATATAGACAAATGTAATAAAATCAATAATATATTCTATATACTGTTTATAGCACCTTACTTTAGATATAAGCTAAAATACAGTATATAATATAACTATTTGTGACTCAGTTCCCTCCTGCTCCTTTGTGTGCCTAACGTAAACCTTATTAACATTTCACACCCTGCTGGAGTTTGTAGTCATCTATTTTAGTAATAATTAGTGAGACTATAATGATTTTCATATAACAATGCTGTTTTGTTCAATCCAGTTAATATATCCGAGACAGAAATATTGATCTTCAAAGAATGGATTATAAAATTTAAAGGACTTAAAATGAAAATAGAATACCAGGAAAGAACTCTTATAAATAACGTAATAATTAATCATTTTTGTGCGAGTCGATGTATAAAGAAAAATGTAAAATTTAAAATTTTCCTTATTTAATGTAATATATATTTATAATCCAGTATAGTTCCATATACAGAGTATATTTAATATATAATATATATACAGTATATTGTATACCTTGTATGTAGCAATCATATAACTTATTTAAAAAAAAAATGGTTGCGCAAAGTCCAATTAAAAGTAAGGTTGACATCCAATTTGAAATTATTCAGAAACATCATTACGTTATACCTAAAATGTTACTATTTTATTTATTCTCAACTCCATTTCCAACTTCTCGTTGTCAACACAGTGATGAGGTACAACATATACAAAGAGCGGATTGAGAGGTGAGGTAACGCTACATGGTGTTTACTCTATACCTACACGAGGCAAGCGTGACGTGGTACCTCGTCCTCGTGCAGCCTAAAGGAAGACCTTTAGCGTGCCTCTCTTTTGTTTTACCAAAGTTGACGCGTCAATAATGCATACAATATCCAGCTCATTCTCATGGTTACATATAAAATTGAAGATAATACAAAATATAATTCTATATTTGCAGTAAAAACAAACAAAAAAAGATCACATGCTTTTCAAGCAGTGAATTTTATGGTAGGAGGAGTAAAAATCCCTTCCAAATTTTGAATATTATTGGAGTTAGATCGAATAAATTAAAAAATAATTTTAACTAGAGTCTCACCAACAAATTATATTATTTTTCTTCTGTGAAAAAGGTACTTCCCAATTCGTTAATAATAATATGTCAATTACCCCAATAGAATCTTTGTCCATAAAAAGTAGGTGAATAATATTCATATTAATATATTGATAATCCTCTGCCCTATTTCTTCCCCCTGCCCCCTCCCCATGGGTTACACCTCTGCAGTATAGCAAAGAGTGCAATGAGAGTTTATTAATCAACAGATGATGTTAGTAACGCTTGAGCGGCTCACAATATTACATCGTGACTTGTCGTCTGTGATGCTGCCTTGGAGTAGCGAGAGAAAGGAAATGGAGGTGCTCCCCGGAGACATTTGCACGCTCGCTCCTCTCTCTACTGTATAAGGTAGTATTGTACCGACAATACACCCTTCTACTTCGTTTTGTCTGCTGCTATGCCGAGCATCGTTACGAAAAACATGATATTAATTATGTAAAAACAGAATGACTAGTAAATTAAAATGTACACTTAACGTCACATAATCTGAGTCATTGTCTTCCTTCATATCACAGAATTTTTTAGATGGAAAAGATTTCTATTCATTAAGAATCCATTAAATTAATTACAATTGATTAATTTATCGATATTTAAGTCTTCATTTTAGCATGCAGTATTTTAAGTCTGTTTTTGAAAGTTTTCTGATCATATAATATATATATATTATATATATATACTGTAGAAAAAAAGTACATATACACTTCTCTAAAGTTTTAAAACTAACATAAAGATAATACCATTCCACCATACCATACCATGTACACTCCATTCGAATAAAATGTCCGATCCGGTGAAAGTATATTTTATCTGTATTTGACTTAGCGAAAGAAAAAATACCTTTTATTAAATTACACAACGTGACAAAACTAACGACACCACATTTGATAATTCGAATATACCTAAAAAAAATACCTAATACACTACTCACTGTAATCTGTAATACAAGGTAATAAGATTATACGCTGCTGTGTATGCAGTATAGTTTTATGAAGCACAAATAATAACATAAAATAATATTAATACCGTGTTTACCTTTTATATAATGATAAACTTGTTTATTAGACTGAAAATTACACCTGAGTTGTAATTTAAAGTCAATGAACTGAGTGATTTATTTAGTGTTAACTAGATAAAATGAAACTTCATAATGGAGCTCTCTAAGTTCGACTGATTACTGTCTTTTATATCACACCTTTATACAAAAGTTTGTCTAACGCTAATAGTTAAATCCGGGAGCGGCACCACAATCGCGCTAATTGCTCTATCATCTGGCAGGTAAACAAGATCCTCTCCTTCCCTTATATTCGGGTCACGACCTCAGGGGGTGGCCAGATGAAGTTACTGTAAGGGTAGTTGCTGTACTGTGTAACCCATAGACATCTTAAACCTAGACAAGCTTTAACAAAATTAATCAAATCTGATTTTTAAAACTTGTTCAATAAATCATTTTCTAACGTTAGATGTACTAGCTACAATCTTTCAAAATCTTCAGGGTAAGGTAACGCCACCAATGTTAAAAAAAATCCC
Organism: Siphlonurus alternatus; assembly: GCA_949825025.1. Classification (NCBI taxonomy): domain Eukaryota; kingdom Metazoa; phylum Arthropoda; class Insecta; order Ephemeroptera; family Siphlonuridae; genus Siphlonurus; species Siphlonurus alternatus. The sequence goes on along the minus strand of OX463780.1, from coordinate 32,804,625 downwards.
TCTCACAAAAATTCTGAAAAAAATTTAAAATGTTCTCCTCTATACCCCCTATCAGTACCTAAAATATCAGGTATACAAATACGATCTAGTTTTTGAGTTATAAATTTTTAAAGTTGACTACTTTAACATGGAGAAATGAAACTCCCATGTTAAATTGGTCAACTTTAAAAATTCATAACTCAAAAACTAGATCGTATTTGTATACCTGATATTTTAGCTACTGATAGGGGGTGTAGAGGAGAACATTTTAAATTTTTTTCAGAATTTTTGTGAGAGGGATTTTTTTTAACATTGGTGGCGTTACCTTACCCTTAAAATGAAAATCTCAGAGATTTGCTTATACTATGGTTCCAAGGCACAAAGATTTTAATTTTGGATGAAGGAAGAAGAGCACCCATCAGTTAAAATAATTTAATCCCAAAAATTTATGACACCCATATTATATATAATATAATATAGTTTTTATTGAGCAGAACAGACAAGATACATACATTGTCACAGTCAGGTATAATAGGAAATACTGCCCAAGAGGGTGCAAAAAAAGGCAATGCCCAAACAAGATTTTATACTGCATGTATGATGATACCCACAAAAAGGGCAGGAGTAACGTTCGTGGTGTCCAGAGGTGTACATAATTTAAAAGTAAATTAAAGGTTATGCATTCTCCAGTAGGTACAATTTGAAACGTCCATATCGAATCTTAAAACTTTTAGGATGTTTGGATTTAATACTCCTATTTTAATTTAGTGTCACCGTAGCATATTATAAACTTAACTTTAATTTATAAACATTGTTGTTAAGATGGCAATAACAGTGCATCCATGCCACGGTATACCTACTTATATGTACAGAATTGGTCATACAGAGTGGAAAAGAGCGATTGGTGCAGCGCGTACACGCTGTTCCATTAAATTTTACTGTGACTGTTCCATGCAAATTAATGTATTTTGATTATGATTCTGTGTACTTATTTCACTTATATGTCTATTTGTAACACGTCTGTGGTGCACCCTTGCACAGTGGGAACTGAACTAGTTAAGACCTTTCTATTTGGTTTTGATATATTCCAACAGCTAGACGAATATGCATGATGTAGATAGAAGCTTCATTACGTTCTAAATTATTCAAATATTTGTCATTGTCGTAATATTCTATCGCTCTAGATTAACTCCAATTCAAATATTACACTAGAACATAATATTACAGACTTTAGTATAATCAAACATTGATAACACCTACGTATAATACAATTAGTATACACATTCATTAAAACAAATATTAATAATATACAGTGTATGTATGTTACATACATATATATATATATATATATATATATATATATATATATATATATATATATATATATATATATATATATATATATATATATATATATATATATATATATATGTAACAAAAATAAACCTACAGTTGGATTAATTTTATTTTCGAACCGGAAGTGAGAATTTTTAAAATTAAAATTTAAATTCCAAAAGTTCATGCTTTTTTTGTAAAATATCTGCAAAAAACGAATATAATAATATCAGAAGTACCTCTGGCATGGAGTTATTAAATAATTCAATTTTATTCATTTTGTTTTGGACATGCCTGCCTGTATTATAGTGATAATGCAATACATGTTTTAGCTTTGATCATATGTTTATATTAACGTTAATTAATATTATAAATCAAGAGCTTTGTTATGTCGATAGTTAATAAGGTAAATAAAAATATTTTTTATTTTATTATGGCATAAAAATGAAGCAATGACAACGTTCAATTAAATTAATGAACATATTAATAAACTAGTTATCCTATACCTGCTATTTGTTCAATTACAAAGTAATTATATATATTTGTAATAATATATGTTAAGGATTATATGAATGGAAAATTGGAATAAAAGGGTGTGTGCATCAGGTGTTTTTTTCTTTATTTATTAAAGACGCGGTTCTTGTTTAATTATTGTTAAATACATAAATATACATTTAATTCTGACATTTATAAATTAAAAATTGCAAAATTCGTGAACCAAAACAAAAAAACTTTAAAAAAAGTCTTATATATATGTATATATAATTTGTTATTTTGAGGTTGCGCGTGGTATGTTCACAATGTGTGAAGTTGGGTTAAATTCCTGGGCAGTATAGGGGTGGCGCCTCACTGGCATGGCGCCTGGTGTGTGTCGGTGATTGATCTTGCCAGAGACGTGAAACAAACACGCGGCACTGACGATCCGTCAACGATATTGCCTACAGCTCGTGATCCTAACCGTGACAAATGTCAGCTTGAAATGTGCCAGCTTGGTGTGCAACAAGACTCCTCAAAATATATTTTACTTTACCGACCATTTTGCATGCGGTGACACGTGAAATTCAACTGTCCTCTCTCTCTCTTGTTGTGCTATAAAATAAAGAATTACCGTTCATAAATAAATATCAAAAAGAGAAATTGCAATTTCCATAAAGGTTATATTTGAATGCGAAATAAGCTTCGAATGAATTATTATAAAAATCATGCCAATATTTATGTAGCATATATTATGTAAACAAGTATTGTTTCTTAATCCAGTGGCATTTGAGGTGTATTTTATTAGACTTTGTAATAATTATCATCTGATGTAACTGGCCTATCAAATTCTATGTATAATACAAGTCTCTGGGATATTTCCTATTTATATATTAATATAATTGATTATTTAAAACAAAATGAATCATGATATATTAATTTTTATTTTGAAATAATATTAATATAATTATGTAATAATAAAACTATACTGGAATGAACATGTTCAATATTACTCTATAGTGGATTTTATTTTTCTTAGTATGTAATACAGAGTTATAAGCTTATAAGGAATGGGACAGAGATATCTGTGCAGTGTATTTACATCAGTTTCACTAATTTTGACTGCGACTGTACATATAACCCAAATAAACCATATGGAATAAAAATCCTAGATTAAATGAAATATTTATCAATGGGGAAACAATTGAACTGCATAGCAATGTAAAATTTTTAGGCGTTACAATCGATAGTAATTTACGGTGGGTAAACCATATCGATAATATTTGTAAAAAATTATCCTCAGTAATATTTGCGTTGGGTGAATTAAGGCATGAATCAGAAATGGCCTGTTTAAAAACAATGTACTTTGCTAATTTCTATTCAATATTAAAATATGGAATTGTATGCTGGGGAGACTCCACAGACTCGGATAGGGTATTTTTGTTGCAAAAAAAAGTAATAAGAATTATATGTTTTGCTAAAAGAGACGCTCATTGTAAACCTCTTTTTAAAGATTTAAAATTTCTTACTTTCCCTAGTATCTTTATTCACGAATGTGCAATTACAGTAAAAAAAAATATGGAGATGTTTCGCTCTCATGAGACACAACACGATCACTTCACTCGGAATCGTGGTTTAAATTTAATTCCCAAACATTGTAGACTTGAAATGTATAGAACAGGACCCTTCATGAGTTGTTTAAGAATATATAATAAATTAGCATGTTCTTTGAAGTGTATATGTGATGTAAAAGTGTTCTCTATTAAGCTTAAAAAGTTTCTTGTTGATAAGTGTTATTATTCAGTGGCAACATTTATGACTGACAATTTTTAGTGTTTTTATTTTTAATGTTATATGTATTGTGTTGTGTATCATATATTTGACGTTTCTGGAACCTCAAGATATTATATTATTGTATAATACTTTTGACTGTAGGAGATTATGGAAATAAAAACTATTGAATTTGAAATTTGAATTTGAATTTGAATACAATGATTAAAATAATTGAAGAACATCAATCAGTCTATTATAATATATTATAGTATAGTACATTTTCAAAAATAAAATGTTATTTGACACCCAAATAGTACGATGTATTTATCCATGACTGCAGTGACCACATAGAATTTTAATGTTTGACATTTTAATGTGAAGTATATAAAAGAGAGAGAGTGGGGGTGGGTCATGGCGAACAGTGTCCGGCGATCCCCTCTACACTTGCCGGCATATGCGCGGTGCTCGGACAGAAGGCAGCGACGAGGGGATGAAGTAATTGCGAACACTGCAGGCGGCGACACAGCAGTCGTGAAACCCTCGTCATGTAATATGATGCGGTCACTTTACGTGTCTAATAACCATCATCAAGTACATCGTATCATTACCACAACGTTATATTATATAGCCGAACATGACGCTATTATTAGACTACTTTTCATTTGACACTATATCATCTCGATGTATATTAATTCAAGTCTACAAAACTCCAGCATTTCCTACTGAAATCTGTAATAATGTGTTCATTTTATTTAAAGAAACTTTATAGTAATAAGTGTTTTCTATCGAGCGATGTCGAGCAGCGCGTGAAGAACCCACACGGATGATTGTTGACGTGAAAAAAATCGCATCATCATTTTCAATAAACTGCACTCCAAATAGCTAAAACTTTATATAAATACATTATAAATATATAACTATATTGTATAAACAAGTTAAGACTATGATTTGATTATTTAAAATAGTAACAAGTTTAAAGTTTATCATTCTTGTTAATTTCTGATTAATTTTTTCATGTAATTAAAAGTATAAAAGATTTTGGTATATATTTTATATTTGAACTTCGTAATTTTTAATTAGTTAATTCATGAAACTCTACAAAACAATTCTGACAACTCTGAATGTAAAAACAAAGTACTGCATCATTTTAATTAAAATTTAACACAAAGTTTTTTAGGAATTTACTTAAACATAAACTTTTGTTACCTGTAAGTTGTTTAATTTAAACATTAGTTCAAAATGTACAAATTTCTTTGCTTTATTTTTTATTGTAAGTGGTTACATTCCTCGTTAAGAGTTCCCATGTAAAAAGTTTTTAATGATGTACCCGAAAAAAAATTTTGTTGCCAAAATATTTTCAAAACGAGAGTATCTTATCTAAAATTTAAAGGTATACCTATTAACTAAACTATAATTTTTTTAGGTTATTATAGCAATATATAAAAAAAATGTGAATTGACATAACTTCATTTATAAATTTAATATCCTAATATATGAGAAACATAAATAATTACAAAACCCTGCCACAGATATTTTTTATATTAATAATAAATTTGTGTCCTTCATAATAGATATCATAATAATAATAACATAGTAAGATGTTATAGTATTTTTTGCGTCACGTTTATTTTGTTACCTGATTACTTCCTATATAAAAATAAGAAAAAACTAATATTTTAAATGTTTCGTAGCCATTTGTGCTTAATTTTCTACGAAATTTAATATCATTGGCTGTAAAATTTTCATTATCATGCCTGCAACTTTTTACTAAATACAATTTAATTATATTTTATTTATTTTATGGGTATAGTGGATTTAATATTCAATGCTATAAAGTTCTAGCAAAACAATGCTTGGTTGTTAATTGGCTGCTATTTTGCTCCATATAAAAAGCACTTGTTAATGCTATTTTATAATCCAATATTCTTCCTGATGCTCTAGCTGCATGTGGAGTGCTTCATTATTTTTTTTTTATATATTTTTTGAAAATCGGTTCTGAGAATTGTTGTTTGCCACAAACAAAACTACATGAAACTAAGTATATAATTATAACATGATTTTACAATATAGTATATATTAATATTATGTATTTAATGATATATGGAAATAAATTAGAATATAACTTAACTTGATTTTAGCAAACAAAACTCGTACTTTACTATCATGCAGTATAATGAATTAATTAAGTAATGAAGTTCTACAAATTCTGTAAAATGTTATTATAGAACCAATAATTAAATTCTTCAATTTAGAAGACATGAAATTTTTGTTTTATCAATGAATATTACTTTCAATTAAGTACCTGCAAGTAATTTGGTTATTTTATGTGGAATAAAATATCAGTACTGATGTACTTTCTGATAAGAAAGATAATTATTTCATCTCCACACTTAAAAAGTAGAGAATTTATCATCAAATTTCTGCAGTAATTATCTTATATTCAGCATCGCTTCTTTTGCAACATCGTTTCACAACATCAATCTCAATCTTTTATCTTGAAAAAGCTTGATTTTTATGTTTAATTTTCTAATGTATAATAAATTTAATTAGTTTATTATACGTATTGTTAGTTTAAATCTGCTTATTTACATTAAATTCTACTGCTATGTTTTATAAACATACATGACAATGTAATAACCACATTCGATACATACATTGCACTCCCGCACGATTGTGTCAAAGGCTTGCAGATGAAATTACATGTACCCGTAGCCCGAGGTTTAATTCACATCGTTCACTCTACGTTTGTTGTGTTGTTATGAAGTTCTCTAATGTTATCACATATAAATTTGAACCTTATTTACCAGCAGTAATATTTCAATAAATGTTGAGCTTTGATACCACAAAGGAAAAGAGAATTTAAAAAGCATTGTATTTTTATTATTTTATTGGATAGCAACTTTGTGTTTTATTTATGTAGGTTATATGATATTGTTTTAGTATAATTAAAGTATTTTAATTAGATTAAAATCCTTCAGTTGATTGTGATTTTCAGTTGCTATGATAAATGCTTCACAGCTAGTATACAATACTGTTAGAATCAGAGAGTTTTAATTTAACTAAGAAATAAGCTCAAGGATTTCTGGTAACCGTGTATGAATGTAATCTACATTTCCTGGCATTTCCAAATTACTCTCCCTGCAGGCCCATATATAAAAAGTACAATAAAGTAATTGAAAAACAATCTAATATAATCCTAACTGTAATAACTATTACATTTGAATGGTTATCATATTAAGAGTAAGTGTAGAAGGGATGAAATTTAACAGTGACCAAATCGTAAAAAATCTCGTAAATCTTGCAACCCCTCTGCTTTAATGGTCTCACCGACCCTTACAAGTATTATTTCCTATAATATTATCTTGTTTGCATAGCATCTAATTTTTCTATCTTGATTCCCACTTGATTTTAGTCAGGATCGTGCTGTTATTTTTTCAAAGCAATAATTATACCCATGACCCAACTTATTTGCAACAGATAATGTCAACGAAGTTATAAAGTTAAGTTGGTCGTTTTCTTAAATTACATTGGTCACAGAGATTTTAGCGTACTTGATTGGAAGCAGATATGGCACAAAAATAAGATACGTGCAAACTTTTTGAAGAGATATTTCTTCGTCCCCTTTGCTATTTTAACATAAACTTTCTCCCTGTAGCAAATATTAAAAGTCGTTATCAAGATTCTAAATTCTTACAAATATAATATTATAATTATGAATGTAATAACATTATAAGTTGTAACTTTATATGGAGAAGAGAAAGTCTTGAAGTATCTTGTTATGGTGAATCTTCTTCTTTATAAATATTATAATCAGTATCAAATATAATTATGATTAATTATAATAGTTTTAATATGTTTGGCTTACTTCGTTTCCGGTTTTTCAAGTATTTATATTTATTATAAAATTTTATGAAAATGTCATGGCATGTTGAAGCTAATTAAAAAAAAAATCAAAATATAAAATAATATATTGTACGTTTATTATAGAGACTCGATCTGCGCGTATCGATGTGAAAATCGTTGTTCAGTGAGAAAAACTAAATACACTGAAATCGTGAATAATTTTTGCCAACAAAACAACTCACAAAACGAGTACAGCTGGTTGTTTTCATACAATTTCAGTTTTAAAAGATAACATATCTTTAAAAATCTTGCAAAATATTGAACGTAAAGAAATACAATTACAAAATACAAAACTACAAACTTAATCAATGTTATAATTTAAATTAAATTAAAAAAAAAACAGATAAATTAGATGTGTAACTTTTCAAGATTATTAAAAAAACTAATTTATTCATCATTTCGAAGTCTTATTTCACATACATGTGATGTAAATTCATATAGTATCTTATATTACATGAAACAGAATTAGACTGTTAGAAGTATACTTAACACTTGCAATTTCCTCTTAATACCTAGGTATAATCCGAGAGGGTTTATTTATTTTATACAAGCACACACACACACATACATTTCTCCTCTCTTATATGTACGTACGACATAACACAAGGGGTTGAAGCTGCAGGCAGGCGCAACGTGATAATCAAAGTTGCCTGCTGGAAACTCTCTATGCTGCCATCTGTAATTACTCGCTCTCTGGAGCTCAAAATCAACACACCAAACCAAAGCCAGTCTCTCTCATCTCTCTCTCTCTCTTTCACTTTCTCCCTCACCCTCCTACTCCTTCCATGAACTGTGGTTTAAATTCTCTGTCAATCTAACATCAAATTACTTTTCAACATCGCTTGAGAATTCGCTGGACAAGAAAAACTATTTGTCATTACATGGTCGGATCAGAGCTAAATCACTTGGAATAAAAAGTCGCCTTCTCGTCTACAACTGATGATTTTCTATGGCTTTACTACTACTGCTGCAGGTTGATAGCTTGTTAGATAAATCCCCTACTATACTACTACCACCACCCTTCTCTCTTTAACTTTCTTTCTAGTTTATATTACGTGATGGGTATTACAACTTTATATTTTGAACTTGAAAATGTTTTTAATATAAGCTGAATATTGAAAGTATTTGATGACGTCGGCTCGTTAAAAAATCAAATTTATGTAAAAAGGAAAACAGTACTTATTTTGAAGTAATTTGAAATTTACTCTTCTTTTTTAGCAGTTGTATTAATATATCAACAGCTTGGGAATATTGTGTGTTTAATGATGATGAGAAATTTTTACAAAAGAAAGTCACCATGCAACATTTTCTAGTGACCCTTCATTTTCAATAAACAATGACATTATTTATATGTTTGTCAATCTAAAATTAATTCAGATTTGTAAAGAAAAATGTGAAGTATATTGGAAAAACAAATTCGTTAATTTTTTTTCTAAATAAATCTCTTGTTCATCAATAGCCCTTTATATTTTCTTAGTGAAACGTAATTTTGAATTTATGCAATAGCAGTTATTTATTAAAACTCATCACGCTCCAAACATATATGATTAGTATAACGACCACCACGCTATAGTAGGTTTTGCGCCTGTCTTCTCACACGCACGGACCATAGCTCACACCAATTACAGAAAGATCATTAACAGCTGGTGACCCAAATCTACCCCCCCCTTCTCATTTGTGCGGGCCGGCAGGTGAATTTCCTACAGCGAGCGTGACATCGCTTAGTTGCATCAATCACAGAAACGCTTTCCCACGCTAACAACATGCAGATAAGTCAATTGCTAGTAATTTATCAATGATAAATTATAGAAATTTGACTATAATAATGACTTTCGATTTTAAAAATCTCTCTATTTGATTTAAAATACTTTGACATCGAGTATCCTCCCACTTAGAAAATATATTTTACGCGTGTTTGCGTAAATATTATATAAGTATTAAATGTAGTTTTGTAATAAGAGATTATAAAATGCAGAAAAGCTATACATGTAAAAGTTATTTTTTGTAAGTATTTTAATTAAATTAATTAATTTATATAAAAAAATAATACTGCATGGGCGCGATTCACGAATAGATAACCATCAGCGCTTTCTCACTAACCGTGGTTGGTGTCAGCCTAACTCATCAAGTAGTAACCGTGGTTAGTGCGAAACCTGCATGGATATATCTTTTATCTTGATTTTATCTCCTTCTTGCCGAAAATTTGCGTGGTTCAATGACGTTTTAGTGAATTTACTTCTATATTAAATATATCATTTTAACGTGAAATCGATATTGATAGAATATTATATTAAGTTGTTATCTATTTTTTATTTATACTGTAAATTTTGTTCTGTATTTATAAATATAATTATCTTATTTTCCATTGAACTCATAAATATTTAAACTATATCATAGTATAGAAAATTTTAATTATATAAATGAAGTTTTATTATAAAAGATAATGAATCTTAACAACTTATTAAATTATAAAGATAAAATGTTCATAAAGTTATAAACAAAACCTTGGGAACATTGAAGTTTTATTATTGTGGCAATTAACAACGAGATAATCTTATCTCTTCTCAACTATGATATTCACTTCAAGTGTTTCAAATCTTTTTATACCGACACTTGAAGAAACTCAGACATAAAAAAAAATATATAGAGTGGTCTCTTGAGAGCAGCGTGCAAAATATGGAAACTGTTGAACATTTACTTAAATTTAGCAACTTTTTTCTCACCCCTTCCCTATTCTCTCTCTCTCTCTCTCTCTCTCTCTCTCTCTCTCTCTCTCTCTCTCTCTCTCTCTCTCTCTCTCTCTCTCTCTCTCTCTCTCTCTCTCTCTCTCTCACTGTGTAACAAATTTCGGCAATGAGCTAATCACGAAATTCTTTTCTAGACCATTGATCTACAGATTAAAAGTTTAAAAAAAAACTTTTTACAAGAGGATTTCGCCTAGAGAGCCATCTTTAATGGTACCCGCGTCTTCGTTTCAGTTTGCTTGCTAGTGGCAGCGATACGGCCTGAGATAATGGCCATGTTCAATTTATGTAGGACGCAACTTGCTTATATACTTGAGATAGAAGTTGAAAATGCTTGGCTATAGTAATTACCCTCTTCATACAGTCGTATTACAATAAAATTCTCTAAGGATGTAACAGCAGAATTAATGAAATTTGTGTCCAGTTTTGTATGAATTATTGTGTATGCAAGCCCCTGTATGCCCACTCTGCAATATTTAATTATATTATTTTCATTCAAACTTTCAAAATCTTTAAATTCGTTTCACTGTATCGACATTACAGATTTGTGTTTCCTTTCTAAATGTTAGAATAGAAGGAACTTTGAATAGAAATGCTTTGCATTGTTTCGAAATCCAAGTTTCAATTTTTATTATACAACTGACTGAATATTTACAGCTTGGAATGGAATGCTATTTAGAAATATAAATATCTACAACTATTTAATACACAGAAATTTATTATTTATCCATTTCTATTGTTTCAACATTACAATACTGCTCTGCTATGTATATGATAACAATAAAACGAAATTGCAATGTAAATGCTATAAAGTGAAATATTTAATGGCAAATACTATATACCACCATACTAACAATATTGGAATGTTATTGGTTTATTATTGATCTAGATACTATGTATGTAGAAAAGGCAAATGTATGCGGTTTATATTATTAACATGTATTTAAATTGCCTCTTTTGTAATTCATGCAAAATTTTTGAAAAGTTTTAAATCTATTTATTTTTTAATCATTAGAGCGTATATAGTAAATAGGTCTGTTCGTAAATACATAATCAGAAATAATCGATTATTATTGATGAACCTTCTGTACATGGAAGATAAGGATCATCAATAATAATAATCAATTATTTCTGATTGTGTATTTATGATCAGACCTGATATATTTTACATGACTTGTTGTACAGCGTATATAATATGTATAATATTAATCTAATGTATATTTGCCGTCCTGGAAAAACTATCTGACCAACTGATGCCTGTAAAATCATTGTATTGTTCGATATTAGGGAATGAAAATTTTCCGCGGCATTTTTAACGCTCTCTCAGTACAGTCTCACTTTTGTTATTATTATTAATATATTTATATACATTCTACAGTTTGTTATTTTTCGAGTCGGCCATCTCAGTACGTGCACTAACCAGTTTTTCATGCATTTTAAAAAGTTATAAAACAAGACGTATATACCTTCTGATAAGAGCCATTTTCCTCGTCTCTGTACGTTGAAACAAAACTTTATTGCAAATTTTAACTGCATATCGCGGTCTCATTAATTATTCGATTCATTATCTCTATATAACTTGACCTTGCAGAGATTTACAACATCTTATGATTTTTTTTATGTGAAAAATATACTGCATATAAAAGAAGATACATAAATTAACGACAGGAAATTTTATAATAACAAAGTTTTCCTCACGGAAATGTTTACCAATCACATTACAATGTTGTTGTCTCCTTGGGAACACTATGGTAGCGATCTTATACAGGATATAAGAGTACTTTGGAGCTCAGGGGCAGCGGTGTAATGAAATGTTGAAGAATAAGTAGCTTTACTGCTGATCCTGTACTTAACATTGTCTACAAAAAGTGTTGTCTCGGTGGTTTAGTGCTTTATTTTTAAGCTGGATAAAATACAAACCACAGTATGACAGTATATGATAGAAATTTAAACATCTTTATCTTATCATATATTAAACTATATTTGATAAGGTTAAAAAAAGTATGTATCTTCTAAAAATGACAAAAATATCAAATATACACATTTTTAATTTCAAATTATATAATGAGCAGAAAAAAAAATCGTTTCTAATTCCATTCCAATCTTTGAAGTGCCGAAAATAACTATATTTTTATATATTTACGTTTTTTAATTGATTTTTTTGCATGTCTATAATTTGCCTTATACTCACCAGTATAATAGATAGGGAGGAATGGAAAGACTAGGAAAGACCAGACACTCTATCACTAGGGTGCTCGACAACCCTTTGGCTGAGAGAAGTAAGAAGACTGGAGTACGAGATTACTAGGATAGGGAAGGAGTTTTACTCCAAAAAGTCTAATTCTGTATTATGTCTATTAGACATATATATATATATATATGATATAGAACTTCCTGTACAATCTCTATTGATAATAAATTATATTTAACATACTTTTTTCTTTGTATAAAATTAACAATACATTTAAAAAGTTAATAATGATATTAATGATCATTAATACAAGACATAAAAAGTTAAAAGGACTAGCTGGTCTTTACAAATTTGTTATTATTTATTGTTGTAAGAAAGTCTTTTGAAGAGGAAGTATAATCAATTTCAAGTGACGGCAAAGAAACTTACAAACGTGCCTTCTCATCATGGAGGAGTCGAGTACATGTTATGACTCAGCATAAGCAAGTACAGTTACTGGGTCAATAAGATCAATAATTCACGTGTGTGAACTTGCTAGCCACACGCTACGTGTGTATTATTGAAGCTTTAAAGGTTTACCTCGTTAAGTTTAAAACTCGTATATTTTCAGATGTAATTTTTCACAAGTGTTGATTTATTTACAAAGTAAATATAAAGGTGTTTGCTCTCTTCAAGATGTGATTAATGTTGTTTGGTTAATGTAACATGAATAGATTGGAGTAAAAAATTTGTTTACTCTTTTTTTAATGTTAAAATAAAAATATATTTTTTGAACTAAAGTATAAAAAATTTACTTTTAAAATTTTTTTTAATTATATTTTCGTTTGATTAATTAATGATTTCTTATGATCAAGTGTTGGTTCTCTGACTTTAACACGAATTTTTCCTTGTATTTTATATGGTATTTTAATGTAATGAAATCGAAATTAAATTAAAATACTGTAATATAAAACTTGCTATAATAATATACAAAATTTAAACGGAAAATTCCCAATGTATTTGCCACAGTAAAACTATGGAGCTATAGCAAATGTAAAACACGATATACCCTTATTTGGCATTTGACTACACTTATTAACTTGACTATCTTCCTCCATCTTCCCAATTTTTCATAATTGCTTTTACATTGATTCCTGAGGGTCTCACAAAAACACAGTTAGCGTAGGTTTGAATACCAGATTTATTATTAAAATTTTCTAGATTAATTATTTTGTAAATAACCACTAAATTTGTCCATTATCATAAAATTTTATATTTGGTATACGTTATACCGATAATTTTAGTCTTTGTAACAGGATGGTATTGTGCTTTGAGTGACCTGTATTTGACCTTGCAGGTGTAAGGCGCCGGGTCGATACCTGGAGAACCTGCCCCCGACCTCGGTGATCATCTGCTTCCACAACGAGGCGTGGTCCGTGCTGCTGAGGACCGTCCACTCCGTGCTGGACCGCTCGCCGCCCAGCCTCATCCACGAGATCCTCCTGGTCGATGACTTCTCAGACATGGGTGAGTGATACTGTCAGCCCCCAGAAGTTCAACGTTCTTACTATTTATACTTCAATTTTGATGAATTGATGATAGATTGATCAGTTTCGCAGCCTGTCTGTAAAATTTCAATCGTATCAATAAAAATTCTTAATCGTTCCACTTTCACACTTTAATTTTTTTGAACAGAACATATAAATTATGTACAGTCATCGTCTCTGAGAATTTCCCTTTGCGGCCTTGTTAATTATCATACCCTTTAAGAATAACACAAGGCATGGTGATTAGTAAGGCTGCAAAAGTGAAGAATTTTTTAGGGCAACGAGTTACCATAACAGGTGAGGTGGATACTAATTTGCATCAGCTCCTACATTGAAGTAACCCGCATTCCTCTAATGCTCAAAGAGTTGCTTTCGTTAAAGAATAATAGGCCTGATGTCATGTAGGTATGATATGATAATGTTAAATTAATTATTATAAGAAATATATATATATATTCTGCTAAATAGTAAAATTCTCCTCAAAATTTTGTTAGCATCTCTCATTTCGTAATTAAAAACGTCAAGAGTATTATGAAATTTTATAAATTTATCTATAAACAGCTTCGGTGTTACGAGTATACTTAAAATGTTATGTCATTAATTTTATACAAACTTTAAGTATATTTTTTTAAAGCTTATAGAATTCTTTCTCAAAGCTCTTTATTTTCTTTTTTCTTTTATAATTGTCTTATTATAATTATGGTGTGTTGCAAGAATTTGCTTTTAAATGTACAAATTGCAGGACAAATTACATGACGCTGCCAGATGGTTGAGAGTTGTAGTAGTAGGAAGGAACTACTCAAGTCACATTGTTCGCGTCAACTTGGCGTCAGGGAGGGGACAAGATTGTTCTGACGTGCAAGGAGGAGGCTGTAGGTCCAGGAGTGACGCACCCCGTCTATACTAGTAACTTAAGTGTTAAAAGTACTTAAACTTTTTATTATAAAACGTTCTTTTGTCTTCTTTTTTGTATACTATAAAGTTGAAGATGTAAAATTTTATAATAGCATTTGCAAATAAAATAAATAGAGGTTGTGTTAGTTGGTTTTTAGTTTAGTATTAGGTTTTATATAGGCTTACTGAGCTGTTATAATGTATAGAAATACCAAAATATACTTTTATTGAGATAAATTTTTCAATTTATAGTTTAAGTTTTGACAATCTTGATGCACTGCTGCAATGGCTCAATTAGAATATTTGACTGTCTTTTTGTTTTTGTTTTATTAAAAATAAACATAATGGGTGCGATTCACGAAGGACTTAGCCAAGTTTCTAACCACGTTTAGCTTAACCACGTTGAACTATCCCTGTTTTACGTGTTAAACCACCTAGTTAACCGTGGTTAAGCTAAACGTGATCTGCTTCGTGAATCGCGCCCAATATACGTTAAATGTCTAATCACTGAAGTAAATATTAAAATTTAGGTATCGCATTTAGACGAAGGTTAAGAAATCAAGGCGGAAAACGTATGTGGCCAGGGGCAACCCATACGACTGAATACGACACTGTATAAGAAAAAAGTTTCAACTTGATATCGCTGGCAACATGAGATACTACTTCCAATCTTATATAATAGAAATTAGAGACGAAACCATACTGTTATATAGAAACCTTAAAACAAAAAATAATTAGAACAAAGTTTTTTTATTTCAGTCTCAAAGATATCATACAGAAATTGGAGATTACATTTAACATGATTTTCATCTTGTATGTTCGGTTATCCTTGACTTCCACCAATCAGAAAGATCGTTACAAACTCTCTACCAATGGAGTATCGACCTTAAATTTTTTTGTTGGAGAAATGGATAGAGAGTGCAAAGTTATGCTACCCTGATTTTTTTCACATTTTTTTACAGCCCGAGAACTATTTTTAAAAAATTATTGAAAGTCCTTTTTGTGACGTCACGCGGCGGCAAGTCCTATCATTTTTTTAACGAGAGGCGCCTCGTGATGTCACAAAAAAAAAATTCAATAATTTTTTTAAAAATACTTCCAGGGCTGTAAAAAATCGGAAAAAAAATCAGGGTAGCATAACTTTGCACCCTCTATCTATTTCTGCAATAAAAAAAATTGAAGTCGATACTCCATAGCTGAAGACATCACACATTAAATATGACATGCAGTCTATTGTCTATGTAAGATCTCCAGTGTTTTTCAGTACAGTTGATATGAAATCATTTCTTTTCTTTAATATAAAAAATAGAATATTACTTTTATCATCGATATAAAAGTTTGTGATACCTTTGAAGTAGAAGCGTGTGGTCAAACGATGAAACATCAGTCTTTTTGTTGTCGAGATCGTTGAATCAATCGGCTGCTGGTTGGACGTTGGGGGGAGGGCAGTGACATTTGAAAAGAGCAAAAATGTCAGTAGCGCGGAAAAAAGTCAACTCTCCTCTGCCGGCTGTTCTGTCAACAACAAAGAATACATTGTAAAGTCACCTTCATTAATTGCTTAGGGTAAATGGACTATTATATATAATATATATGTATATATAATTAGTGTTGTTACAATGAACGGAGAAATACATATAGACACATACAATTGATTTTATAATAAAATATACATGCCAATCAAGCAAAGTTAATTATGTATTACTGCGATGGAAAGAAATTGTAAAAAGTTGTCAATTCCATACATTTTATTAATACATCGTTGCTTTTTATAACAAAAGAAAAATACAAATGCGAGATCGTATAGTGAACATTATTTTAACATTAAATGTATTTAACACTTACATTTTGTATCTAATTAAAATCAATTATCATGGAATCAATATCAAAAGTGTAATGGAGTATCGACCTCAGTTTTTTTTTTTTTTTTTTTTACTGCAGAAATGGATAGAGTGTGCAAAGTTATGCTATAACCCTGATTTCAGATTTTTTTGAGACCTGGAAGTATTTTTAAAAAAATTATTAAAAGTCCTTTTTGTGACGTCACGAGGCGGCAAATCCTATCCTTTTCTTAAGGAGCGGCGTCTCGTGATGTCACAAAAAGAAGTTTCAATAATTTTTAAAAAATAGTTCCCGGGCTCTAAAAAATCTGAAAAAAATCACGGTAGCATAACTTTGCACCCTCTATCCATTTCTGCTATAAAAAAAATGAGGTCAATACTCCATTGATACAATTAAATTGGAGAATTAAAGTGATCAAAGTATTAGAAAAGTTTAATACTTACATGAATATTTCTAAGTTTAGTCAATTTAATAAAACCAATATTATATTTTAAAACTAACTTATGGGTGCTTATTATATCATTGAAATAGTGTACTAAAAACATATTTATATACAAGATAAATTTCTATTCAAAAGTTTTCATGGCATTCAAAAATATTTCTATGGACCTCTTATTACTATTATGTTGTTATATAATTTTATATAGTAAATAAACAATGAGGCTTAAATAAAATAAATAATTAAAAAAATATTTAATTCAATATTGAAAGTAAAAAAAAAAATAAAAATCTTGCTTGTCTATTGACACGAGCTGCCTCATTATTTATTATATATAAAAAAATGACAAAAGAAGCGATGTGGT
Organism: Siphlonurus alternatus; assembly: GCA_949825025.1. Classification (NCBI taxonomy): domain Eukaryota; kingdom Metazoa; phylum Arthropoda; class Insecta; order Ephemeroptera; family Siphlonuridae; genus Siphlonurus; species Siphlonurus alternatus. The sequence continues at coordinate 32,787,161 of OX463780.1, read as the reverse complement.
TGTAGAGTATTATCAGCAGTCTAGACTTGTTGTATCGGGCTATTGACGCTCACCGCAGTTAGGTCAGACACACTGCAAACCACCCTTCTTACTGTGACGTCACAAGTCTTCTTGAGGTCCTTGTTTTTCAAGTACACCACAAAAAAAGTTAGTTGGTATTTTTAGTAGCTTAAGGTAGAGATAACACGCCCAATGTTAATAAAAATCCCTTTCATGAAAATGGAGTATTGACCTCATTTTTTTATTGCAGAAATGGATAGAGGGTGCAAAGTTATGCTACCATGATTTTTTTCAGATTTTTTAGAGCCCGGGAACTATTTTTAAAAAATTATTGATTAAGAAAAAGATAAGACTTGCCGCCGCGTGACGTCACAAAAAAAAACTTTCAGTAAATTTTTAAAAATACTTCCCGGACTCTAAAAAATCTGAAAAAAATCAGGGTAGCATAACTTTGCACGCTCTATCCATTTCTGCAATAAAAAAAATTTGAGGACAATACTCCATTATGAAAAAAATTTAGAATGTTCTCCTTTACATACCTTATCAGTAGGTAAAATATCAGACCAGGTATATAAAAAAAACGAGCTAGTTTTCGAGTTATTAATTTTTAAAGTTCACTAATTTAACATGGAGAAATGGAACTTCCATGTTAAATGAGATATTAGAATGTGAAAATTTTAGTGGCTTAATCGAAATAAGGGGTAAAAATATGGTACTGTGCATTTTTTGACATTTTTCTCAGACCGGGAACTATTTTTTAAAACTTATTGAAAATCTATTTTATGACGTCATGGGCGGCACTGCTCTATTCTTTTTCCTAAAGAGTGCCGCCCGTGACGTCATCAAAATAGACTTTCAAAATTTTTTTAAAAATAGTTCCCGGTCTCAGAAAAATCTGAAAAAATTCACAGTACCATATTTTTACCCCTTCTTTCAATTAAACCACTAAAATTTTCCCATTCTAATTTCTCATTAGTCAATTTTAAAAATTAATAACTCGAAAATTAGCTCGTTTTTGTATACCTGATATTTTACCTACTATACTGATACCTTAATTTTTTTTTTTTTTCATAATTTTCATGAATGGGATTTTTATTAACATTGGGCGTGTTATTTCTACCTTAAGTAATTCGCCATATCAAACCAAAAATTAAACAAAAACACATCTCACGCATAGAAAAAAAAATCCATAATGAGAGTGAACATAATATATGACGCCGTACCTGACAAGCTAGACCCATAGATTTTATCGAGAAAATACTGCAGCGTTATGTCAAAAATATCAGAAATTTTTACGACTCGAGTTTTTATATAAAAAAAAAACTGTGAAAAAAATATTAATTTGTTCTCTAATCCAATTTTAAACAATAAAGAAAACTTTTAATGTTAATTCTCATTAGAGTTGTTTCAGATAGCTTTAATATTACACTATAAAATCTCATTATATTTTTTGTTTTTTAAGAGAAAATTGTAATATGTTTTGCTTTTTTTTTAAATTAAAATTTATTTATTTTACAGTAATTGACGTATTTTTATTTATAAAAGTGAGAAAAATGTAGTTATTTAATTTCTTGTTTTAGCGATGGTACGTATATTTCTGCTTTACAAAAAACTGCTTTCTATTTTAAATACAAGAAAACGAGCAAAATAAAATCTTCTCACATAACTCATTTTTGTAGTGTTATACAATCTAATGAAGCGAAAAAAAATCCTATTTTTCTTTTAAGAATAAGTAAATTTCTTAGATCATTTCACATGAGGTCATGCGTTCGTTATAAGTATTAGACTATATTGTTGGAGTCTACAAGCAGTAGTAGTATGCGTGCAAAGAGTGTAGTTGGAACAATGTTTATCTCTCTCGCTCTCACTGGGGAAATGAAGAGGCACAAAACATCTCAGCCTTTATTATCAAGACTCAAGACGACACGCGAGTAATTCGAACGAAAACTACAAAGACACATTATATATTATATAAGTAAATGTACGTACCATATTTGTCTCTATCATGGTCTTACGTAACCTATTGTTCTCATGCTGCTCTATATTATACTGTGTTTAAATTAATTGTGTGGTGTGTAACATTAATTTACTTCCAATGTTTTCTGTATAATATATACACAATAGTCTGTATAGTTTATAATATTTAACATATCTTTTAGATATTGCTTAAAACAAATATTAAATTTAATGAAATATTAAATGTATTGATAATTTATACTATACAAAGTATAATCGAAAAATTATATATAATGTGCCTTTTTGCAATCTCTATACTCCATTTGAGTATGCAACCATAAATGCGATTATAATTATCTTATGTTCTCTTATGGGGGGCATACATGACCAAAATGTGTCAATTACCCCAAAATACCAACCAACCAACCAACCATGTTCTTTTATAGGTACGCAATTTTTAATACACCTGTGTGTTTGGATGCGTCGGTGTAGAGCTGGTTGGCTACCCACTAGGGGCAATGCTGCAAATATAAATTATTTCATTAATGTTAAAATACATGTATTCTCGTTATTTTTACATTCAGTTTATGGCTTTAAAAAATAAATGTAATTTTATTTTACAAATCAGTGTATTCAATGAATTTATTTGCTATATAAAATTTTCAAATGCCCTAAAAGCAATTCTTTTCATTCAAACAATATATATATTTTTATATGATTATTCTGTATTATATTATATCGGTATCAAATGATTTGGCAATATGTATTGTATATATTAACAATAGATATAAATTTAGAACTGAAATGAAAAGCGAGTGGAATAAAGCGAGTTGTGGATGTTTTCCGTCTGTCTGGAACTAGCATGGGAATTTGTATAATATAAAGCCTTTGCATTACGTTGGTCCAGCTATAGTGTTGTTGTTGCTTTCATATTTATGGTCACACGTATTCAACTACGAGCCAGCAAATGTATTTCCAAGCACATGCACAGAGAGAGAGAGACGTTTTGAATTGAAATCGCTTAACTCTAACAATACACCGAGGAGTTATGAGTTAATGCATGCTAAAAGCTCTGCTTTCTATTTGCTTGCTTGCCTGCCATATTGCATTTAAATAATAACAACGTTATATAATATTATACGTTTATATGCGGTTTTTGTACTTTTGTGGTAGAAATACAATAACACACAATGTGATGTTTTGTGTTGTCTAAATTTTTTTTTTAAATTATGGGTGATGAAAATTTATATATAAAAATATAGCAAAAATTATATGAATATATTTTTATTCTTTTCTTGTCGTACGTGTTTTTTTTTGTTTTTTTTTTTTCATATTATACACAGCATATGTGGTGTAGAAAAATTATCAATAAATTCCGCAAAATATGTTATATTTTTTATAATATATTAATAAAATATTCAGAGTTCTAGCTATTTTTCTAAATAAATTTAATAGTTTTATAAACAGGAAAGCATGGTTCTATATAGACTCCACGGTTGATAACAGTTATTATCTTGAGAATTATATACCGTAGTAAATAATTATTTGAAACTGCCATCTTCATGCACCGAATTAATGATCGCGCCAGCCAACATGGAGAATATTGAAAGTTATGAATTTGAAAATTAACTTGTATATTTCTGTAAAAATAATTTAAATAAAAAATTATATATGTAATTGTGTAATGGAGTATTGACCTCAATTTTTTTTATTGCAGAAATGGATAGAGCGTGCAAAGTTATGCTACCCTTATTTTTTTCAGATTTTTTAGAGCCCAGGAAGTATTTTTAAAAAATAATTGAAAGTTCTTTTTGTGACGTCACGAATCGCCGCTCCTTAAGAGAAAGATAGGACTTTTGTGACGTCACAAAAAGGACTTTCAATATTTTTTTTAAAAATACTTCCCGGGCTCTAAAAAATCTGAAAAAATTAGGGTAGCATAACTTTGCACCCTCTTTCCATTTCTGCAATAAAATAAATTGAGGTCGATACTTCATTGTATATTTTTTAAATTTATCATACAAATTTTTCATAAATTTGTCAAATTATTAAAGATCGACCATGGCTAGGAGAATACACACACGCAGTTAATTGACTAAAAAAATGCTTTGTCTGTAATATCGTAAATGACTTATATTTTTGAAGTGTTGAATTTTGCTCGTACTTTGGGTACAAGCACGGTGGATTGTCTATTGTCCATATTTATTTTCAAAAACATTTGTATTTTTTAATCGTGAATAATTTAGTTTTATCTTATTTTAAAATTAAGGTAATCATAACCCATAAAACGTTCTTATTAAATTGTACTCCATAGACTTTCAATTAAGATTATATAATTATAAAGTATACTGATATAAATTTAGAGCGATGGGTTGCTAAAAGCTCTTTAGACCTCTTAAATTTGTAGCCACTAACATACAGCAGGAAAGTTGACAAACAAGTATATACTAAGTTACGAATTGTTAATGTGATAACTATCTTTGCCCTTAGCTACATTTGAAAATACACAGAGAATGATGTAAACCCTTTAGGGAATTTAAAGTTTAAACTTTAGTATCTTACCCTTATACAGTATGTATTACATTGTATAGTTTCTGATCCCTACAATCTTTTTATGTGTATATATTTATACAGTACATTTTAGAATAGAAGATAATCCCTTTTACAAAGATCAGGTCAGAATGTTAAGCTCCTTATAGTATAGGCAACTTTTCGTGCTTTAAAGTCGTAAAGATTGCATATCTACTGATTCTGGCAGGCGTAGTAGTTACGTACGACGACGAATTCTCATTAATTAACTCCCGTGAGAGAGATAGAATGAAATAATACGTAAAAAAAACTTGATAAAAAAAATAAAAGGGAAGCTTAGTAAAAGGCATAGTATTTTATTGTGAATGGTGTGGCTATTATCTCCAAGGGTTAATTTGGTAAAAGAGCTCTAGTAGCTAAGAGAAAAGGAAATCCGTGTTCACATTTTACAATCTACCCAATACATTAACACTATATATACGCAGCAATAGCACTCAAAATGAAATGTGCTGAAGACGCATATACAGTATATGTAGTATTCCGTAATATGTTAGTTAAAGTTTAAATATGCTGGATCAGTGAGACAGAATTGAGAGCCTATTTTTCCCTTTTTTTTTACATATATACTTCAATTCAAGTCACATGGTTTTTCATTATTTTTTTTCATATAGTTAAATAATGAAATTAATGCTGCAGAATAAGTTGAACATTTTAAAAATAAAAAACAAGTAAAATAAAATTTACTCTACATTTGCGAGCAAACGTTTTTAAACCATATTATACATATTAAGGTAATGTTTTTATATATAATTATATATTTTAATGCTTCATTCCATTTAAAATGAGAAAATATATTACATTTTTTTTTATTATAAGGAAGGGTAAAGTTCAAATAAAAAAATAGAAACTATTCCCTCTTTTGAATTTAAATTTTAGCGTGCTTTCATGCTTTTATTTTTTCTCTTTTTGAAAGTAACATTAAATTTAATTAATAATATAGTATGATTTGAATATAAAACATAAAACATTTGTAAAAAAAATATATAAATTAAATAAAAAGCAAATGAATAACTTTGAAAAAAATTAATTAGCTTAAAACTAATTAAATAAAATATATAATATGGAAATGAAATTTTTGATTGTATAATGAGTGAATTTTAGCTTTAAAAAAACTCACTAAAAAAAGTGAAAAGTTTAATTTGAAATAAGTATAAAGATAAAAAAAAAGTAAAACATTGAGAATTGTGACTTTTAATTGCTTGCGTGTCCCATTAAGTCTGGCTTAAGTCTTTCTGCTAGCGTCCGGTCTGGCAGGGAATAAAGGGGGAGGCAGTTAGGAGGAGGGCGGGGCCGTAATTAGTCTCTTAGGCTTGCAGCAGCTCTTTAGGGGAGGAATCCACCCCCGCACGAGCCAGGGCTGGAGTGGTGGGAGGTAGCAAGAACCGAGGGGATTACTATGATTTCTGTAACACTTTATTCAATTGTTTCTACATAATTTAAAGAGAAGGGTGTGGTGTTTAAAGTAACAGGTTAATTTAAATTTTGAAATATTGGAAAGTTACAAGTATATTTTGATTTTTTAAAATGCATGTAATTATTTTATTTACTTATTATTTTTTAATGAGAATTGGCATGACTTACGAACGTCTTAATTGAAATCTGAAAATTTTCGTGCTTTTTTATACAAAATAATGTCAACATGCGGCGAGATTTTGAGAAAGCAATGATACTGATTATAATACAGTAACTTGATATAACGATGTAATACCTTTCTCATTTTTCTGATCACTATCGTATCATCATCGAGTCTAAATGAACCCTTTTTTTAAAATCTCTGCTGCTTTGGCTTTTTAAAATTGTAACAATAAGTAAGCCCCGATTTTTTTTAACGTGTGTAATTCAGGCAATTATTATTATTAGGAACATTACGTTTTTAATGAATAAAATGAATTATGTGCAATGGACAATTTGCATCAACTTTTTTTAGTAGCTCAATCGAAAGAGGAGGTAGAAAAGTACACCTGTGAATTTTATGCGATTTTTATTCGTACTGCATCATGGCTAAAAGAGAGGTCACGTGACCTGGAGCCGGCGCCCGTGTCGCCCGTGACGTCATTGAACTGTCTGGTCAAGCAAACGATTGTCTATATAACGCTTGTAAACAATAAATTAATTGTTGCTTGTTTCCATAGCAACGTGGTTGTTTGCAAGCGTTATAAAGTCGATCGTTTGTTTGACGGAACAGTTAAGTGACGTCACGGGCGACACGGGCGCCGGCTCCAGGTCACGTGACCTCTCTTTTAGCCATGATGCAGTACGAATAAAAATCGCATAAAATTCACAGGTGTATTTTTCGACCCCCTCTTTCGATTGAGCTACTAAAAAAAGTTGATGCAAATTGTCCATTGAATCGACGTGGAATGTATCTAAACATTAAGAATGACACATTGACATCTTATTAGCAGCTATCAAAAGTGAACAGGTTAAGTTATATCTTCTTTCAGCATGTACATTTCTTATGATCTGAAAAGAGACTTGGACGTTGGATGACAACAATGTTAGTATTGTTGTATTGAATTGGTTACATGATTGTTCCGGACTACCCTCTGGTGTGTTGTTCCCTGCAATCTGTGGCTTCTTGCTCTTTCTCATCACGCACTGCTAGCCACACAACACAAACAGATATATAGACCAAGTAGTAACTCCCCACTTCCTAGAGCGGCTCTCTTATTGCTGCCTGGCTAGTTACTACATCTAAATTTATCGTAAATTTACATGTAAATTTCATTGCCTAAATTGTACAGGAAACCTTCTAACTATTATAGTCTATATGTAGACTTGTTTAGTTGGTTTTAATAATATAACCAAAAACATAACATTTATATCATGTACTGTACATAAGTGTGTAATATGTTTATATAATATACTCCCATATAGAGCCACATACTATTTGAGTATGTATTTTGGTATTTATAAATATTTTAAAAAATAATAATAAAAATGAACGTTGTTTACTATTTATATGTATAATTATGTAAAGTTTATTATATTTCATCCGTAATCAAATAAATGAAATAAAATAATAATATATATAATTTACTTTGGACATTTTTATTTTAGTCTTTTTGTATACAATATAGCAAAATAAATATAATTATTCATTATATCAATAGTTATAAATAGAATTCCAAACAAATGTAATACAATAAAAAATATAATACATTGATCGATAAAGAATTCTCTCATATAATAATATACTAAATTTAAAATTTCGACAGCTGGTATAAAATATATTACTGTGGTATCTTATTATTTGAGTTTCATCAATATTTGGTGCTGGTGGGAGCCAAGGCCTGCTCATGGTCTTATTACTTTCAGATAGGGGGAGGATAGTGGCAGCTGCCGCGGGCTCGGAACTAATTACTCGGCCAAGGCTTTTGAATGGAGCCCGCCCAAGCAGCTCGACTGGTGCTCCTCTTCCTTCCTTCTCCTTTGTGTCACCCTCCTCGTTATGGGCCACAAATGTCGTTGACCTCCGCGTGACTGGCCGGAGGAATTTCTCTCTGATGGTGCTTCATCGCCACCTTTGTGAGGAGGCTCAAAACGGAAAATTATCATCACTGCTCATTTCTGGTACACTCAAACTATTTACAACTACGCTGTCTTGAGCTTTAAATAACTTTTTAAGTATCAAAATGGAGTATATATGTGTGGCCAACGTTCTCGTTATAAATTGAAAATGACATCTTGGTGCTGAACAAATTGCCTAACTTCAAGGCGAAATGATCCGTGGAGGCAGACAGTATTTAATTGGTGGCATTCTTTTTTATTGTGATGTACTTAATGACATACCATGTAACAACATTTTTGTTGCTAGGTAACCGTCATCAATCAAATTTTAGTATTATATTTCCAGGAACTTTCGGCTTACGTTTGATCAATCTTGGGATTGGTGGAAGATTGGTGGTGCATATAATTATATAGTTGCTTCCTTGACCGTCTCTATAAATACACAATACACCTGCTTTTTTTTGTGACTGAAAATTTAGTTACAGAATTATAAAATATTCGTGCAGCGCAAATTCACGAAATAATGCTGTTTACATTAATTTAGCTCGTCAATTAGTTAATTAGTTTTCTGGTGTCATGTAGTTTTGCTTGTAAATATTACAAAGTGTATTAAAATAATTAAAGGAAATATGGTATTCATTTAATTGATTATACCTTTGTATCTTATATTCACTCGATGATTTATTGGTCACTTTCATATTTTTAAGTAAAATATATTTTTTTCCTACGATTTTTATCATAACTTATTCATGCGGATAGTTAACTTTAAAAGTAATAGTATGACTTTTGAAAGGTCAAGAAAAGTTCACTTATTTTCCGAACTTGATGTTTTTGCTCCTTGACTGTCAGGAATTGTTTCTCACGTAGCGACAGCCGGTAAACCATTTGTATTCTTCCGGACTGGTGCGCACATTTCCATGACGTCATCGCTCTTGAGCAAAGAATAATGGAGCGCAAAGGAGCCATCGATCTTATGTGGTGGCCACCACGCACAAGACTCTGAAAAGTCACGCCTGCAATGTACAGTTTAACTCCTTAAAATTTGACTCATTTTATGTTAAAATTATAAAAAAATGCACAGTTAATTACTTCTTGTAGCAGTATGGTATATTATAACACTCTGAAAAATAATTAAACTTAAACACAACGGTTTATTCTTTTAATTTGAATTCACTTTTCCGCTGTTCTTTCGTAAATTAGCACCAATGTCACAAATTATATATATAATATTATCATTAGAATATATTATACAGTAATAGCTTATAAATTGGGTTCTTGCAAAGTTTTCACGACAAAATAAAATTTTAGGTGCCAGTATCATATTATGTGACTTCAAAAAATGCCAAGAAAATTTCTTATGACCTCTCCTTTAACTCAAAAAAATCTCAATGTATTTAGCATTAGTATTTTTACTGCCATGAGATTTCTTTCCATTCATTTGATATTCAGTATGTAATACTAATTTATTTACAACACTGAAAAGAAATTATATACTGAATGGTACATGACGCTACAATAAAAGAAGTGAACCAGCAACATTTCCGAGAGCTTTGTTATTTGCACAAGATTCGCGCCCTTCATAAAACTATTCAGTTCGGAATCAACAAGTTCTAACACAAAAATAAAAACAAAATAGCATTGTGTTTTATTTAAATAATACTACGTTCACATGAAGGTGGTTTAATATACGCATCTGTTGACGCCTCCTCAAAGAAAATATAAATTTTCAATCGTGGATCCGTGTTAAATAAACACTATCATATGAAAGGTCATATAAATATGAAAGGCCATATTAAAGGTCATATGGAATATGAAAAAATATTATGATTCAAGTTTAGTGTATAGTATGTATTAAGGGCATACATACATATAGTATGTATGTACAATTAATTTTGACTTCGTAAAATTTAGCATAATTATAATTTAATGAAAAAAATTATAAAATTAATAATGAAATTCCATTTCGAATGAAAATCGGTTCAATTTAATTTACAAATACACACTCAACTAACTATTGAACTTTCGGTTTTTAGTATTGCCACTTCAAAATATTTTACGTCGTATTTTATGGCTTCACATTGTGTGTGTACAGAGTGGATGATGCAATGAAGGAAATAAAGGGTGCAGACTATATACTCTCCTCCATATGTACTTCGAGTGTGATGACTCAATTTCCCAATATATATATAGATGGTAGTGGTAGTGGTTTTCAACACTTTTCCCCAGCACTACTACAAGCTATATATAGCCAGGGTGGCTGCTCGTCGCTCTCACGGTATTATATCACTGAGACCTGACGCTATAAATCGTTCACTCTATTTTATAGAGCAAATCTCGCCACCATACTCACAAAATATATATAGAAAAAGTTAAATGGTCTCCGTAAGCAGTAAACTTTTTTTTTTAGAAACTTGATGTATTGAAATTTTGTTATAAAAGAATTTCTTCTGTCCAAATCTATGAATAACTTTTAACTTTCTAAAATATTTTTTAAATTGTATTTATGTGCTACTGTATCATGACAAAATTTTGATATTTTATTGTAAATCAATATGTAAATGCAGAATTGTAAATGCACAATTGTATGAACTATTGTATTCTTTATAATCGGATTACCTAACCTGTAGTCTTTTTTCTGAATAAATATAATAAATAAATAAAAAACTAAATTTAAATTTTGCTTTTTTCAAAATTGATTGATTTTTTTGACATTTCGTATTGACTCGTTATAAATTTAAGCTAATGTTTTTTTACTTTAAATTCCCATTTGATTTCTAGCACAAAGCTGTACTATATTATACTTATTAGTTTTGAACAAATAAATTGTACATCAACATAGTAATTTTAAATTAAATTTTATGTTAAACATTTCTTGATAAACAAATTGTAACTGGTTTTAAAACTAGTTTATAAAATTGTAAAACAAACTTTACGACAATCCTTCAAATATTTAGATTTTTTTCTTATTTTATCAACACCACATAAAGTGAACAGTTATTTGTTGAAACTTTAGGAAAAATCTGAAGTTTTAATCACTGTTTAGGCATGATAATTTTTCAAAATATTTTAAATACTCGATAGACTACAGAGTTCAATGTAAATACCGTAATACTCTTGTCATAGAGAAACACAATCTTGCAAGACACAAAAATTCATAAAATGACTTCATTGACTTAAAAAAAAAACTAAAATCTGTTTAGCCAGATACTGTTAATAATCCAAATATTGTGATAAAGCCCTTCAGGATTCTGCTTTCCATAATTTGATAAGACATTAGATTTGCATTTAAAATTAAATTTTTGCTCGTGACAAAATGTCTGGTGGCAATGCAATTAAACAGCAGACAGTCGTACAGTAATGACGGCAGCCTCTGCGGTTGATGCGACACTAACATACTGCCTCGATTGTCACTCACCGTGTAATTAACGTAATTACAAAAGTAATGGACTATGAAATTAATATTATACAACTTCCTAGACAGCAAATACCACATAATTATAAACTTTATGAGGCGATATACGTTGTACATGATTGACTTGCCATGTAATATATCATGGTAAGTTGACAAAGTTAAAATTTATAATATGAAATAATATCTCAAATTAAATTTCAATATCGCGTCTATTGTCATATGATCCTCAAGTCTGATGTTTATTTGGAAATGAAATAAAAACCACGTAGATGTTTGTAATTTATTTCATGTTTTCAGGCGCGGATCCGGAAAAAAATTTCAGGGGGGGGGGGGCTGCCTCCATAAGGCCAATGTTAAAAAAAATTTGAGTGGGGGAAATGCCTATATTGCCCATGTTAAATCCAAAATTTCGGGTGGGGGTGGCTGCAGCCCCCCCCCAGCCCCCACCCCCCTTCCTGGATCCGCGCCTACATGTTTTCAATAATGAAAATTTCGAATTGAAAAGCGTAATAAAATACATAAAAAAAAGCACATTATAAATTTCATCTTCACTCTCCCTTTTCATTCAATTACTTACTTAATATAAATAAAATTTAAATACATTATTATTAAGTAAATAAAAGTACTTAATTGTATAATGTAATTAAAATCAATTTATTTAAATATATAATAACTTTAGTAATTAGAATATAAATTTTATAGATATGATAAAATTTATATATAAAATTAAGTTTGTGAGAGTAAGTTTTATGATGGTTAATATGCTAAAGGCAAAATAATTAGCCTCTCCTATTGTTGGTGCGTAACAAAGAACTGATGAGAATTAATCGATGGTGTGGTTGGTTATACAAGAACGTGGGTATTATATTCGGATAACCACTTCTATTGTTCTCACGTGTTCAAGCAAAATGAATCTCTAACGCCAGTGAACATAATATAGTCTAGTAAATTTACAATTACCTTCCGGATATACGAGCATTTTTTTACTTGTTTTCATTGAATTTTATTTAAAACCCATTTACACCATATATATTGTATATTAAATTTTGACGTTTTTTATACACAATAGTTTGTTAATTTTTAAGGTTAGAAAGATTATGTCCGGTGTAATTGTTATATTTATTATTCTGTATATCTCAGTGTTGAATTTCCTAAAGTAGCTTTTTTATATAAAGGAATAAAAACAGGAGTACGCTTGGAGGCTCACGACTCATTAAGTTTGAGTTAATCTGCACGGTGTAATTTTGCTGAGGGCGACGGATTTAACTGACACCAATCAGGCAACTTCTACGAGAAGTGGTGGGACGTATCAAAAGGAAAATGATAACCTAAAATTATGGGTATAAAAAAATTTATTGGAAACTTTTTTAAATATCTAAATGAATAGTTAATTACATTTAAAAAAATAAAATGTAAGAAAAGAAAAAGAGATTGTTTTTTTCATAATCATCACTTGAAAAACTTTTTTTCAAAGTTTTTGTTTTCAAAAGTTTGACATGAAAACTTTTTAGTTTGACCGTCTGATATCCTCTAATAACAAACAAAATTCATGAACTTTCTCTCCATTACGTTTATTTTTATGTTTTATATGATAATTAGTTTCGTATATATAAAAATAAAAAGTATAAGTTATAATTTTTACAAGAAATAAGAATAATTGTAAAAAAAAAAAAAAAAAAAAATCATATTTTTTTAGAAACCCCTTACTTTGTTATACGGTTATACCCTTTACTTTGAGCTAAATTTAAATTACCAAACAAAATATTTTAATTTAATTTCAACCCTAAAAGCTAATTTAACTTGACAGTTACATTAGAAAAGGTGAAAGTGTATATGGGCATATAAGAAAAGAGAAACTTCCCTCCCCCCTCGTAGTGGGGTAATTTAGAAGACCAATGTGACCCCTTGGCCCTCCCCTCTCTTGGGGGTGTGATGTAACTCTCCCCGGGGTTGAGAGATGGTCGCCGCAACCCCCTGTGGTGACCAGGGGGGAGGGTGAAATGGCATGACCCACCTAAGCCACACTGCAAAAACGACGACATCGTTGTAACTAAAGCCGTGGAATTAATTAGACTCGTGCATTTCTCTCTGGGATTATGTCCACGTTAAACCTCCACGTATTTTTTCCCTAACTAACAAACAGCAAACAACATAAATGACAGCAATGTTTCATTGAGTTTTCAAAAAGTTTGATGCTCATTTATAATATAAAGCTGTCATTTGTGTATTGGGTGACTGAACATTTATGTGAATGGGATATCCTTTTTTAGTCCAATGTTTATGTTATTATTTTTTTATTTTGCGATTTTGCTCAGTAAACATTTATATTATTACTGTATATATTTTGTGACTGAAAATGTAATACTTTCGTTTTTTTTATATATTGACAGCTTGTCATTATTTTTTTAATTACAAATTTTGTTAAATTGAATGACACAATTTTGACAGTTATTGAAAATACTTGATGCTGCTTGTTGTGTATTACGTTAGTATTAGTTAATATTGTTTGACAATTTCAAGCTTTTGTCACGAAACATTTCAATCAATCATTTCCACTATACAGGCAAAATTGCGTACTTAATTAATTCTAATTCAAAATATTGTGAAACATTTTTATACGATGAAATTAAATTTAATAATAATAATAATAATAATAATAATAATAAAGGGCTTTATTTATAAAAAAGGCGTAGTCAGGACTAGACAGTCCTATCAACTAAACCCAAAACATCATATAATACAATACATTACAATAACTGAGACATTAGATAAGATAATTATATAATAGTTATTGATGTTTTTATAATATACAGAAAAAATTGCTTCTAAATACATCACAATATATAAAATTAATTCAAATCACAAGAATAAAAAATATCAAAAATACGCCAATCAGTTTTACATTTAAAATTTAATACATATTGTATAAATCTATAACATACTTTTTAGCAAACTTGTTTTAAAAACATTTAATGATTCTATGCAACACATATCAGCAGGAAGTTTGTTCCACAATCGAGTACCTTTGACACTGAATGAATCACCACTAGCTTTAGGAGCTTGCAAGTAATACGCATGCGACCTTGTAGCTCTATTATGGACATTTCTCATTAATGTAAACAAATCACTAAGATATTCAGGTTGATCACCATGTAAGATCTTAAACACAAAACACAACAAATGGTAGTCACGCCTAATGCTGATTCTCGGCCACGACAAACGTTGATAATACTCAGATACATGATCATATTTGCGAAGGTCATAAATATATCTAATACAATTATTAATCAATTTTTCAATCTTATATTCAACTTCCTGAGTAATATCACAATAAACAACATCGCAATAATCAATAATAGGTAAAATTAATGTATTAACAAGTCTTATACGTGTTTCAACAGGAGTATTGGCACGAAACTTATACAATTGATTTAGTGATGCAAAGACTTTCTTACTAACACTTGAAACATGAGGTTTCCACGAGAGTGTGTTATCAAACATTAAGCCAAGGTTTTTAACAGTGTTTGAAAATGGAATCTCACAGTCATTTAATACAGGCTTATCAAGGTTCATTGTAGACAAAATTTGATGAGCATGTTCAGATCCAATTACAATTGCTTGCGTTTTAGATGCATTTAACTCAAGTCCGTGACCAATAGACCATTCACTAATAGATTTCAGATCAGCATTAATTAATTTAATAGTCTTATTAAAATCCTCAATTTTAGTGCGGATATAAATTTGCTTATCATCTGCATATCTATGATACTTACAAAATTTCAAGACTTTGGCAATGTCATTTGTATACAATGAAAACAAAAGTGGCGCTAAAACGCTACCTTGTGGAACTGATTGATTTAATTTAATCCACTCCGATCTCATTTCATTATCACCCATAACACATTGAGCTCTGTTACGCAGATAGGAATCAAACCATTGCACAACACTTTCAGAGAAATTTAAACTACGTAATTTTGCAAGTAATATTTTGTGAATAACTGAGTCAAAAGCTTTCGTATAATCAAGTAAAACAAGTATAGTGACTTCCTTATTATTAATTGCAGTCTTAAAATCTTCTGTAATACGTAACAATGCTGAACATGTGCTATGTTTTTTACGAAACCCCGACTGAAATTTATCAATTAAATGATTATTTTCAACAAAATTACAAATTTGTTCAAATACAATTTTTTCCAAGGCCTTTGCTAAAACACATAATAAACTAATAGGTCTAAAATCTGATGGAAGTTTTGCATTTGATATTTTAGCCAGAGCTTTCACATTAGTACACAATCGATGTACAATAAAATTTCACTTCACATTTTTCCTAATAAAAATAATAATTAAAGTAAGAACTGAAACTATGTGTATATACCTGCCATGAAAACGGCTGGTAAAAATCTCATGAAAAGGTCAAAGAGTTCGTTGTATGTTTTACATCTTTTTACTTACTATTCATATATACAGACCATAGAGAATATAGTACAATTGTTTTATCAAACCATGAAATCTTCTACACCGGTGACCGATATTTTGAAAGTTATATGTACTGCAAATATGTATAATTCACAACAAATTCAAATCCCAGTTGAAAAAAATTGAACTACTACTAGAACCAAAAAGGTGTGCCCCTCTGCTTATGAGACTTGCATGCTATTCAGGGGTACACCTTTTTGAATCCAGTGATAGTATTAAAAGTAACTTTGCTTTTTATGTGAAAACTCATACTAATTTGCACATAAAATCATGAGAGATCTTTTGTAATCATAGTTTGAAGTGACCTTACAATTTTTTAGTTGTATCCCATGTAGCCATCCTTTATTTATTTTTTTTTCGTTCTCTTGACCACGTTTCTAGCCTCACTGACGCCCCCGTTCTCCATGTTTCAGAGCACACCAAAGACCAGCTGGTGTCGTACTTCAAAGCCTTCCCCAAGGTCAAGATCGTACGGGCCACCAAGCGCGAGGGTCTGATCCGCGCGAGGTTGCTGGGCGCCTCCAAGGCCACGGGTCCGGTGCTCACCTACCTCGACTCTCACTGCGAGTGCACTACCGGTGAGACTTCCACGTGACCTTTGATGACCTTAAGACGTTGCTGAGTTACTGTCACGAGTCACATCTCCAGTTTTTATACGGAATATTGAACTAAAATTAATCCAATTTTTAAGTAAATGATTTGAATTATTTCCATACTGAAATGATAAAAGCATTGCAGTGTTATAAATGTTATGATTTTGTACTAATTAAAGTACGACTTTTAGCATTGTAATATAGACAATGGATGTCTACAGAATTAATTTCATTAATATAACTTAATGAATAGCATTAATTATCCTTTGACTTTGTTAAATAAACAGAAACTGCTATAAAGAGAGAAAATATATATTACTAGAGAAAACTAATATATATATCTTTATATTAGCATTAATAAAATTGAGTCTGTTTTGTAGAATATTCATATTTTTTATTCTTAAAAGCTGATATATCAAACAAATGTTTATTTCTACACTTTTTTTTTTTCTGTCTGAATAATTACGTTTTGTATTATTTCTCTACCATTTCTTTTCATTGCGAATGTCACAATATATTTTTCTGTGAACATTTACATTAAAAATTTCATGGTTGGCCAAAAACTCGTGACTCAGCCTCAGTGACGTCTATGTTATCACAGAAATTTAATTTAATTGTCAGACGTTAATTAACTTGTATGGTTTTGTTTATAAATAAAAATAAATGTATATAGAAATATGTTTAGCTTTCAATAAAATAATATAGCTTTAATTGTTCTCTATTATATTTGTGATTTTGTTTTAAGAAAAAGTTGTTAACAAAATGATAACGAACCGTACAAGTTGTTTCTTTGTTATAATTAATTAAAATTGTATCTTTGCTTTTTAATTATTAGCAAATAACAGAACTATATTAATACAGAAATTTGCGTTTATAAAATACTCTTAATAGTAAATTCTTTTTTTTTTTTTTTTTTTAAATGATAACATTTTCTTTTATATTGTTCTATTTAAATATTTTAATTGGTAATTTTTCTTTAATTCTTAGAAAGTAATTTAAATTTATTCAAAGCTTTGTTTTTAGCGTCAAATGAGATATTTTCTTTATTGATTTTGATTAAACGTGTCAAACACAGCTTCGCTTTGCTTTTTCACCGTCTGTTGGTTGTATTTTTATTCTCACCCATTTATTTTTTTACTGCACTGCCTTTTCATTGATTTTTTTTTTTTTTCATATTTATATTGGAAAAGGTACATATCATTGTTTAATACTAAAAGTCGTCGTCTCGCGAAATTTCCCTTTGTGACCTTGTTAATCACCATATCCAGTAACAATAGCACAGGGAATAGTGATTAACAAGGCTGTAAGTGGGAAATTTTCCAAAGCGACGAGTTGAAATTCCATGTATATTTTACTGTAAAATTGGTTATCGCTTTTTTGCCTGGTCTATGTCAAACGGTTTTTCAAAATTCCATTAAAATGTTAACAAAATTGAAAATTGAACGTATACTTTTAAATTTGAGATTGGTAAAACATAATTTCATCCAAAATTGTTTGCCACATTCATCTGTTTAATATTTTACATGTAGTTTACTACTTAAAGTTCTTAAAATTATAAATCCAGTTTATCGAGCTGTAAATTAGAATGAAAATTGAGAAACTAGTGGGTACAATGCATACAGTGGCGTTAATTTTCAAATGGTGGTTTCTGTAACAAGACGGTGTATGAGCAAAGGGGAACATGTAAATTATGTATTTTTTACTATGCTGGGTCCACCCTTTAATACAGGATTGTAACCCTGAAAACCACCTCATATGTGCCCCTATTGCAAGCACCTGCTCAGTATTACCTATACCTTATATCAAGAAATTCACTTGTAGTGGATTCAATTAATTTGACAAAAGATTGTGAAAGTTATAAGAAAATTCATAAAATACACAATGGAGTATCGACCTCAATTTTTTTTATTGCAGAAATGGATAGAGGGTGCAAAGTTATACTCCCCTGATTTTTTTCAAATTTCTTTCAGCCCTGGGAGTATTTTTAAAAAATTATTGGAAGCTCTTTTTGTGACGTCACGAGGCACCTCTCCTTAAGAAAAGGATAGGACTTGCTGCCGCTGAAAAAAATCAGGGGAACATAACTTTGCACCCTCTATCCATTTCTGCAATAAAAAAATTGAGGTCGATACTCCATTAGCGCAATTCACGAGAAAGGTTACCAGGTTTCTCACTAATCGCTCTTGGTTGGCTCTTGGTTGCGTTCGGCTGACGCCAACCATGTGGTGAAAAACCTGGTTAATTCCTTCGTTATAACGATCAACATTTCCAAGCCAGTTTGCTTATATATATTCATTTATGAAAAAATCGTTAACAAAAATCCTTTGTAAATGTTTCATGAAGAATAATGTATATTTTCGTACATTAAATAAAACTTTGTTCTCAATATTAATACTTCATAAATTTTAAAAACTACTATAATGCATTTCTTTTATGGGTGCTTACAATGGATTTCTTATCCGCTTAAATTGATTTTCTTTTTTGTTTCCTTTCGTAAAAAATTACGTATAAAAGCATTTGTAGATGCATTAAAATTTATTATAATATATATTAAACGTAAATTGGTATTGAAAATATCTCATAAAAATCTTTTAAAATACGAAGAATTAGCAGAAAGGTTTCAATTGCTTTAAGTCTCAAACAACTTTTACTACTTTTTTTGTAGAACACACATTCAATATTTATAAAAGTATTAATATTTTATATCTACATTATATAACGTTGTTGCAGACAGAACTTACTTAACGTACATTAATTTTTTTCTCGGTAAAAAAAGGAAAACTATAAGTAGAGAGAATTCATTACGTTAGAATCAATGCTACTTTTGTTAAAAAGACTAGAAGCTCAGTAAAAACGTTTTTCATTTTTTTACGCATTTTTTCCCCCTCTTGTTAAGGGCTGCTTGTATAGCTTTCCATTTTTTTTTATTTTTTTTCCCCTTGTTGAAGATAAAATTTTACTTGGCTAGTTAATAATTGCAAAATATTAAATAATATTGCTCTTTCAAACTTTGACTGAATTTTCATGACTTGAGAAAATACGAATTTTCAATATATATAGAAATAATAAATAAATATAAATAAGTTAAAATTACTCCTGTTCCATTTGTTCTTTGTATCAAACTCTAAGCTGGACTAGTAATTTTTACAAGTTGTGATATTTTCTCTTTAATTTCCACGTTAGTGCAATGACAGTAAAATGTTGGTCATATTGCTTGTGCTGCGTGTGCATGTATATTTTTGTTGCTTGTGTGAGCTTATACCGTCTTCGTGTGTCGGCGGTGTTTGCAGGGTGGCTTGAGCCGCTGCTGGATCGCATTGCACGCAACACGAGCACGGTGGTGTGCCCCGTCATCGACGTGGTGGATGACAGCACTCTCGAGTACCACTGGCGGGACTCTGGCGGGGTCAATGTCGGAGGGTTCGATTGGAACCTGCAGGTACTCACGATATTATTTTATCATCTTGTCTCGATGCTGGTGGATGGATGGGTTTTATTTAATTGTCGTACACAAAATTGATATCGTCGTTTTAGAATGTATGTGCCATGAGAAACTTTATTTTTTTCATTTTTAAAATATGGTAGACCTTTTGAATAAATGTAAAGTCTTTCGTCTGCAATATATAATGAGCTATCTGTTTACCACAATTTCATTGCAATAACGAACTATCTTGTATTTCAGGTGAGCGCAATTATAAAGCTTTAAATCGGTATAAAATAAAGCTCATTGTTGCACTCTCCTGAAATAGCAGATAGCTCATTATTGCAATGAAGTCGTGGTAAGCAGATAACTCATTATTCCGGACGAGAGACAATTAAGGTCTGATATAACTGTAACAAAAATATCAACCAAATAATTTCTGATATGGTATGGGATTGAGATTTTGTCTTTGTATTTTGGTTTATATTGACAAGAGTTCAGCGACTAATTGAACTCCTATGTGATTAACATGGCACCTATATTCAAAACTGCACGCGTACATTTGCTAGCTCGGTTTTACCTCCCTCGTGTGGTTATTTTCTGCTGCGGTGTGTCGCGTGCGTGTCGCGGGTTGGTCGTACAAAATGGCGGCTCAGGTTTGTGACCACTGTGACTGACAGGCTGGCTAGAACCCCTGCTGGACCGAATTGCCAGGAACAGCACCACCGTGGTGT
Source organism: Siphlonurus alternatus (assembly GCA_949825025.1). Taxonomy (NCBI): domain Eukaryota; kingdom Metazoa; phylum Arthropoda; class Insecta; order Ephemeroptera; family Siphlonuridae; genus Siphlonurus; species Siphlonurus alternatus. Next base: position 32,766,470 of record OX463780.1, on the reverse strand, counting down.
GTCCGTCCATCGACGTCATCAGCGACAGCACGCTAGAGTACGCAATGCCAGGAAAATCTGTCTCGGTTGGAGGTTTCAGTTGGAACCTACAGGTATAACTTTGTCCTGTCCGGGGGTTTATTTTGTAATATTTCTTACTAGCAGCAGATCATGACTTAATGTTAAAATTATTAATAAATGTAGGGGATTTTTTTTTTTTTTTTTTTTTTTTCATTTTTATAGCTTTTTGATTAAATGAGGAAAGCGGCATTATAATGAAATATATACTTTTCAAATTAAAATATTTTTTAAAATAGTAAACAATCTTTCAAGTGAAATTCTTGTTTTATTCTTGTTTTGATTACTACAGATATAATTAAAGTTTAATTATTTATGAATAATTTGGTTTTCAGAATTTAATCGATACAATTAAATTGAATCAAATCACAACAACTTGTGAAGTTAAATAATATTATATACACTTAAATCTCCTGACAAACCTTGAAAAAAAAATTTGCTGATGTATTATATTTAAAACATTCACATTTTTGTTTCTTCATGACTATAAAATAAAATATGTCGTGTAAAATTGTTAAAAGTGTTGATAAACATCATTATAAACATTATTTAAATTATTGCGTTCATTTACTTCATTGAAATTTTAACTAATTAATTCAATTTTTTTTTTATTATTATGTGATTGTATAATTATTAATTAATATGCTCTCGTACCTAGACGAAAGGAGAAGGCAAAGCCCTCCGTCTCTTATATTAGAAGCATGTTTGGTAGCGATATATTTTTTCAGCTGTGTAATAAGTTAATAACTTCATAACTTGATAAGCAATAATAAGCAATGTAATGTTGCCAATTAACTTGTAAATAGTCAGTAGCACATATCGTCTGTGCATAAACAATTTCTCTTTGCATCTAAATGTACAGTACATGTTAAACATCATATTTTTTTGTTCACAATATTAATAAGACTTTAATAAAAAACATTAAATGTTAACTTTTGCGTATAACACAGCTAGCGATGACCAGCGTATTGTATGTCCGCATGATATTGGACGGTTTCGCCTCACCTGGCCTTTTATTTCAGTTCAATTGGCACGCCATCCCCGAGCGCGAGCGAAAGAAGCACCAGAGTTCCGCCGAGCCCGTGTGGAGCCCCACCATGGCCGGGGGTCTGTTCAGCATAGACCGCGCCTTCTTCGAGCGGCTCGGCACGTACGACAGTGGCTTCGACATCTGGGGAGGAGAGAACCTCGAGCTGTCGTTCAAGGTATGTAGCCCTCGGGGGAGCGTGTATGTGCGTTTAAAAGCTGTGAAATTCTTAGTAATAAACCCCTTGTGGATATGCAACTTGTTCATCTCAAAGAAACTTCAATGCCTGCAAATTTATTAAATATATTCAATTAAACAGATTTTCTTTGAGTTTTTCACTTTTTATTACATTATGTAATGCAATCATTTTAATAACATAAATGAAATCAGTATTACGATCTTTAATATTAAATAATATGGCTAAACTAATTTTAGCTACGTACAGTAAATAATTTATTTTATATATATATATTTTTTTTTTTTTTCATTTTCATAACCTTTTAAAAGACGTGTGCATATTGAAATGTTTTACACTGTACCGAGTTATTCATAAAGTATGGCAGTTTATTAAAGTTAGAGTGCACCAAGAATTTACATGTTCTCCCACTAATGAATTATTTTCCTAATGTCATATTGAAGAACTAAGAAAGATTCACAACATGCCATCTTTCTAACATCTCCTTTATCTTTCTCGAATGCATTCCCTCGTTCTCATGACATATTATGTTGGCAGACCTGGATGTGTGGTGGCACGTTGGAGATTGTGCCATGCTCCCACGTGGGCCACATCTTCCGCAAGCGCTCGCCCTACAAGTGGCGCTCGGGCGTCAATGTACTTAAGAGGAACTCGATCCGCCTGGCCGAGGTGTGGCTCGACGAGTATGCCAAGTACTACTATCAGCGGATCGGCAACGACCTGGTGAGAAACTGATTTATTGTTACTGGGAGTTCGTCTGCAGACCAAGGGGAATTATTGAACTAGATTATTTTATATTAAATCTTTAAAGAAGAAGGAAAAAAATAAGTTTACTCTTGTTATAGGTTGACATTCATGGTGGAAAAAAATGTTTGCGTCTCTGATTAATATAGCAATAATTACCTTTTGATAGTATATATGCACTTGTTGTTCAAAATTCTTTATTATTTCCATTCATCCTACAATCATAGAATCAATAACACATGATGTATTATATGTTGAGGAAATGTTGTATGCTTTGTTTATCTTTTCCTCCGAAAATATGCTTAATTCAAAGTAGAGTTTGCTCTAATACAATAATAATATTTCCATTCATCCTACAATCATAGAATCAATAACACATTATGTATTATATGTTGAGGAAATGTTGTATGCTTTGTTTATCTTTTCCTCCGAAAATATGCTTAATTCAAAGTAGAGTTTGCTCTAATACATTCCAAGTAATAAAGTTATACTACGCGTCAGCTACGAAAATCGTCCACAAGGTTCATATTCCTATCCTGTAGCGTTGCGAGAGGGGGGTGGGGGAATGATTTTCTTATGTGATTTTTACTATAGCAATATCCTGTATGAATTAAATATGCTTTGAGAGATGCAATACCTTAAATTATTTTAAATGTTTTTTAAAAAAGATTTTAAATGTTTTGTTTTTTTTAAAAAGATTTTAAATGTTTTTTTAAAAAGACTTTTAATCTTTTTATCCAAGTCTTCACAAATCTACAACATTTAATTATTAAGGGAGGGAGGGGGCAGTGTAGCTTCTTTTTTCATGCAGGAGCATCAAATAAAAATTACTTTTTCAAGTCGAATTTTAACTAATTATACATTCATTTAGTTGTGAGCATTAAGTTAATACAACAATGCTTGCAGGGTGACTTTGGTGATGTATCATCACGCAAGGAGCTGCGAAACAACCTTGGCTGTAAGTCCTTCAAATGGTACCTGGATAACATCTACCCTGAGCTCTTCGTGCCTGGCGATGCCGTCGCCTCAGGAGAGGTACGTTACTCTCTTAGAACTTACCTGATACAGAGGAGTGGCTATTTGATCACAGGCATCCAGGAGATTTTAGTAAAAGATTTGATGCAAAATGTTGAATGCAGCTATTTTATTGTTTGTATTAAGAGCCTTGTAGTGCCTGTGATCAAATAGCAAGAAAATCTTTTATATTTGTGCAAGTATAATAATAATAACTTCAAGAGTAATTATATCTTGCTTAATCCAATTTTATTAATCCAATCAATATAGATATTCATAAAAAATAATAATTCTGAAAAAAATCTTAACTCAACTATTGGGGTTTAAAAAAATATATTCATTTAAAAGCAGGTTGCTAGAAAGTTTCATTAACAGTTACAAAATATTAAATGATTTTATAAATTACAAAAGCATGAAAAGTTAACATGTCCAATTAACATTTACCTCATAGTACATCAAGCAGCTCAGTAATTTAATATTTATTTTTATACTTATGTTTTATAAAAATTAAATAATAATAAAAAAAAAAAACAAATCAAATTTTATACTTTTATAATATTCAATGTTTGTAGTGTTTGCACCTCACAAAATAGAGATATTTTTTGTAAAAATGTGTTTTTGTTTTTTAACTGTTTACTAAACATGTTACATTTCAGCAAACAGAATCATCCCATAGTTGCAGCAAAAACATTAACTTATTTCTATGTTAAATAACTTAGGTTCGTAACATGGGCTATGGAGCTCGAACATGCCTTGATTCTCCTGCCAAGAAGAAAGAGTTACACAAGCCCGCGGGGCTGTACCCTTGTCACAAGCAGGGAGGAAATCAGGTTGGTCCCGCTGCTGCCGTCTCTCGCCAACGCTGCTGCTCGTGTGCTCGCTGCTCGCTGTCATCGCTGACTTTCACACGTGTGCAGAATGACCTTGTTGTTCTCATTGCTGAGTGGGGTTCATTTACACACAAACACACTACGACACAAACACATATGAAAGGAAATGTAAAATATCGCTCATTAAAATCTCCACACATAACTGGAGACTTAAATTGTAGATAGAAAGGGTAAGCCACATCTTATAATAAAATGCAAATCTAATTAAAATTATTAAATTTTAGTTATAGTTGCTTTGTAATATTGATATCATCACTCACAAATCATTTTACACACTTTACACTTATAAAAAAAAGTAGTTGTTGCTCATAATAATTAAGTCAAATTATCTTTTACTTTTTTTTTTTCATTTAATCCATGTGGCTTTGCCTTAGAGAGTGTATATCTCTGATGCAAAGAATGATATTTTATATTTTCTAATATAAATTTGTATTAAAAACACATTTGTATTTTTTTTTGTTTTTTTTTTTTTTTGCTTGATTTGGTATTCAGGAAGAACGCTTTGCACACAACACAGTAAAGTGGTGAAGAAGCCGCAGCTGCAGTTACGGACTTTTCCCCCCCACTCTCCATTCATCTCATCTCTCACATGTCCTGTAGCATTTCTTTTTTCTCTTGTTTTTCTATTTGTATCGCTTCGTCCCTACTCGCTCGTCTGCCATCATGACATCGCTCGAGTATAGATCCGCAATGATTGGTCGGGCCAGTGCATTGACTCTGCATGTAAGGCGGAGGATCACCACAAACCCGTAGGCCTCTGGCCTTGTCACAAGCAGGGGGGCAATCAGGTGAGTCAGTCTTGGCATGCTCTCCATCTACATTCCACCAATCAGCAATCACGAGCTAGTATGGTGGATTTTCTTAGCATGTATAATATAATCTGTAAAGCATGTACTTCATTTCTACATGAAAATAATGCTGCAAAACAATTCATTTCAATTATGACCATCTTCAATCTTACAGTCAACACTTATCAATCAGTCAATCATTTAATCAATAAAATTTACATTTTAGTTGTGTTTTGCAATTAATTAAAAGAAATTAAAGTGTTTACCAAACATATACAATAATTATATAAGCATGCCATAGACTAAGACAAAAACTAAAACACTCATCAATTGGTGAAAGGAATTGTAAAGGTTGTGGTGATTAATTTAAAATTCTAACAACAATAAATCAATTTATCTATTATATACAGTTAAATGTATATTTAAATAGCTATTAAAATCAAAACTATATAAATTTAGAATTTTTGGTCTTAAAGTAAAATAATTATAAATATTAAATTTTATATATACAAATATAATTAAATATTGATGGTGTGAAAAAATGTCCATCACTGGAACTTTCCCCAGTTGATTATTAAATTACAAGGTAATGAAATTACATTAAACTTCAATTATTTGATATTTTAAAATTTTGAATATTTACAAGCATTCAAAAAAGGTTACTGCATGGATATTCCTGTTCCTGTTCAATCAAAAAAAGTTTTAATGTTGTTGATTTTTAACTTGTAAAAACGTTTTCCCTGCACAATCATATTGAACACTACAGGGAAACATGATCAAACATGATGGATATCCAAAGAAACACGTGCTTTATTTGCTTTTGCTTCCCGCTTGTATAACATAATTGCTTCTTAATAATTGAGCTGATTTGCAGTGATGGTAATGGTATACTGTATCTTTTTTATAACTTTACTCTGAATATTTAATCAATACAATGAGTGGTGCATTATATTATATTACCATCTGTATTTTTGATAGAACTTGATCTTAATAAATCTTAATTTAATGAATTACGGCAGCAATTTCAAATAAATAACTAACATTTATTGAATTTGAAAGAACTCATTTATATCTCTAGCTATTGCTAATTTTTTTAATTATGAAAAGACTTGAAATAAAAAACTTAACTTCATCTATAACCTGAACAGCAAGCCAAATATAGCAGTAGTGATATTAATTAACATATTAACTCAATTGTTGAACATTGTTTTAACAATCCACCACTCTCTTGGACCTCCAAATTGTTGGCTTCTATGTTTTAGTTCTGCTTATGTAAATAAATTTAATGTGCAAGTTCACTGTAATAATAATAATTATAAAAAATTTAATATTGAGTTATGTCAAGCCAGTTTTAATTACTTTGTTTTGTTTTTTATTTTACTTTGTAAGCTTTTTTTTAATTATATAGAGCAAGACGAATAATATATAGTAATAAAACATTATAAAATATATGAATTTTAAAAACAAAATAGATTCTATTATTAAATTTATAAGACAGCACTGATTAATCAAGGTAAATGAGACTGTCAGCATCAAAATCATATTCAATATTCAGTTACTATCAAGGCTATTTTAATACGTATGATTGTTTAAATTGTTCAGAAAGTCATGTTTTAGAACTGTACGTTGGTCTCAATTATCTTAGACAGATTAACTTGACATGTGAAGCCACATTAGGAAGGTCAAGAGTACTTGCGACAGAAGGTGTGACTGTGGCAATCTTTCAGTATTGGATGCTGTCCAAGACTGGAGAGATTCGTCGCGACGAAGCATGCCTCGACTTTGCGGGCCAGGAGGTGATCCTGTACCCGTGCCACGGTTCAAGAGGAAACCAGTACTGGGAGTACAACAATCTGGTACGTGGGCTGTCAGTGGAGTTTTTACTTCTATAATAGTATTGTATTTTAATAGACGTGTAATGTTTTCACTACCCTTGATTTGATGTAATTTTTAATTCTGATTTATATATAGTTTGATGTTTTTGTTTGTTTGTTTTTTCATCTTAAAAAAAATACAAATACGATGTTCAAAGTTTATAATGTTCAGCAATTTCATTAATTTACTTAAAGTGTCTATAAAAACTTATAATTTTTTATCCGTGAATTATTCTTAAAGGGACATAAGACAATGCAATCTTGAATGCATAAAAAGTTTATGTTATGTTAATGTGAGAAATAAATAAATTTCTGTTGTCGGAACATCCTCCGAATTTATAAAAATTAAATAAATACAAGAGCCGCAGGGCAATTGCACAGGCAACATGATGCATCGCACTGAGCATGGCTGGGCGGGAGGAAGGGGGGAGTGAGTCCCATGGAAAAGAGGCAGCTATGTTGCCTTTCGTGATTGCTGACGTCAGCAAAATCCACACTTCCGTTACTCGCTGGGTGTTTACCCTGAGGCACTCGCCACCGTGCGGCATGTATTCATACTCAGTTAGTGGGTAACTTTTAAATAAAAAATACTTATTTTTATGGTCCCCTGTCCCTTTAAGGCTAAGCAAATTAAACCAAAAGTGTATAGAAGAGAATGACTGATTATGACTGCTTTTTCCAGACCAAGCATATCCGGCACGGCAGCAGCAAGAAGTGCTTGGCCATCACCGAGAGCAAGAAGAAGCTTGTCATGGAAGACTGCAACAGCTCCAATGCCCACCAGCAGTGGCAGTTTGAGAACTTCGACCCGTCCAAGCTCCTCGGTGACTCAGAGAACGAGGTTCGTAGACGTTAACGGACGTCCATGGACATGGGGAGGTCATCCAGTGACCTCCGAACTTTGCTCAGACCAGTGTGTGATAGCAAGAGACCTCTACGGCTCAAGAAGTGATCAGAAACAAAAAAACATAATTGTGATGTGTTATCTAAAACGATTTCAGTGTAATTGGATAAAAAATATATATATTACTATATAATATATATTCTTTGTCAGAGCGTGAATGTGTTATTAAATATTTTTACGGTGCAGTCAAATTTTATTAAAATATTATAATAATATTGTAAAAATTGAATTTTTTAAACAATTGATACGTAATAACATAGCAAATAAACATTAAATTTCTGGTTGTGTAAAAAAATTAAATAAATAAATAAAAACATATATGATAAAAAAAAATGTTAAGAAAATGAAAAGTCATGGATAAATTGATGAAATTATTGGTAAAAATATTATTTTCTTTCGTAATTTTTAATGTGTCAAAAAGAAATTCATTCTAAATTTTCTTTTCATTGATTTTTCCACCACAATTAAAAAATTTCAATCCAAAGTCATTTGAACTTTTTTGTAATTTATCACTAGAAGAAATTCGGTGATTAGATAAAATCAAATAAGACTACGACAAACGGTTTTAAAAACCATTTTGTTATTATTTTTGCTTTGTTATTATTAATGAAACATAAATGTAAGTTCATTTATTTCATGTGGAGAATTGGCCTAACTGTCAAAACAACAATTTTGTGGATTGTTCGTTAGCTGTTGAATGCAAATAATTTATTTGGAAATATTTTTATATTTTAAGTTCTTACAAAATTATTTATCAGACTTTTTATGTTTCAATAATTTGGCCTAAAATGGTTATAACGTGGGTTAACTATTAATTCAAGGCATTGGTAAATGGTGAAAACATTAAAGTTTGCTTTATTGGCATTATTCTATAAAAAATTATCTTGATAGATGCAAAAGTTTTTATTTAATATTAATTATTATTGTTGTTAGATTTTACAGAAAATCTCGTGCAATTGTTCTTAATCAAAGTACTTAAAAATGAATTGTAAATTAAGTTTGTAAATTTATTACATGAAATATTTTTAATTCTGTGATTTTATTTATGTTTTTTGTATCACAGCTGTATAAATTTATATTAATTTCTTTCCTACATATATACAAATATGTAAAAATTATTCAATTGAATGTGTAAAAATGATCTCTGTTTATAAGCAATTTACTTATTTTAAAAGATCATAAGGATTATCAAAAACATTCCAATTATATTAAGTAAACATTTGGTTATGCAGCAGAATGGAAGAATTTTATTAATTATATTTTGTTAAAAATAAATCAAAATATCAAAAGAATATATAATTATAAACACATACAGTACCAACTTGGAAAAATGTATTGAAATATCCCCACAGGATCGAGACTCTTAATATTTTGGCAATTAAATTACTCCAATAATTTTGTTTGGGTTGTCTTTTAAGAAGGCAGCACTTTTACACTTTTCATGTTGGTAAAATGATGTGTTGGGAACTCGAATATTTAAGTGTTATGTTTTTATTACAATAGACATTGTTTTTGGGAGCAACTAACTTGAGAACGTATGTTTTGGCGGAGAAAAAGAAAAAAATGGTGCTGCTATGAGTGGCCATATATTATGTACTATTATTAAGGTTAAAGAAAGCTGTTTTAAATTATTTAAAAATGATTTTCAATGAACTTTGTATCAGTAATTATTCAATTCAGATTTTTTAAGAACAAAATATGTTGGCTCAGCTTTTTTTTTTTTTTTTTCTTTCCTTGTTACTATTGTTGTGCAACATAATCATGTAAATTTTGAAACAATTAAGGACAGTATGGGCGTAGAAACTTATAATTGTTAGATGAATATCTTTTGAGCTACAACTGTGATTTTATAACACACAAAATATTTTTTAAATCTGACATTATTTTTAGAAGAAGTTGAATTTGTAGGATTTGGGACTTTTTCTAAATATTTAAAGATGGATTATCAAAATGTGTCGTTTTCAGAGTATTATATTAAGTTGAAGTCACAGATCTTGCATTTTTCAGTAATTTAAAAAATAATCTCTGATTTAAGGATTGTACCCTCTCCTCTGTAAGTAGATTAGACATTTTCCACATCTTCTTTATCAAAACTATCACAATGATCACAATGATAGCATATCCAAGTTAGTAAGTACATATCCTTCTTTAGATTAAATTAATTGGGTCCATTAATTTAATGTATATTATAATTAATTAAGTGTATTCAAGATTTTTTTAGTATAAAAAGTATAGGACTGTTTACACTACTAATATATTATAAAAAAGTATCACTGTTGCCTACATCAATGCCATGTTGTTAATTTATTATATATATCACTGATTAAAATCAACAAGTTATGTGATTTTATTTAATTAAAATCTTACTTTAAATTTTTTTTTTTTAATTTTTTTTACAATTTCTTTTGGTGTATTTTAATGCATTAAATATAATTATAAGTTTTTTATTAAAATATTTTTTCCAATATGGGTTTTGATTCCAGGGATAATATTCTGTTTTGTTGACACATTCCTGCACTTTCTGTCTTCACGATTCCATTGTTTTTATTTGAGTTCTTTGTTCGCACAACAAGTTTTACATTTTGTAGAGTGCCCAGCCAGTCTGTCACACTACAGCAAGAACAAATAGTAAATCAGGGCACGCAGCTGGGCATGTTAAATATGGTGCCTTATTCTATGTAAATTGTGAATAAAAAATTGTGCTATATAAAATATACATTTTTTTTCTTTCAATTACCATTTTAATTTTTAGAAAAAGACTATATAACATGAAAGCATAAAAAAGGAACAAATTAAAGTAAAGTGCGCGCTAGAAAAAAAAGTTGAGTTAGTATTTTCTAAAAATAGTTCAAGTAGTCCTCCATATCAAACCAAAATTAAAAAAATTCTTTCTCAAATAGGTTTGCCAGAAAAAAATTCCAAAGTCAGAGTGAACGCGTCGCTTAACATGGGGCCTTACCTGACAAAAACCCTCGAATATCTCGAAAAAATACACCGTTAGGTGGTATGAAAAAAATATAGTGATGTTCTATGACCCAAGCTTTAACCAAAAACCGATTAAAAAAAATTTCGCTCGAATCCATTTTTCCGTAAAAAAATAATAAAAAATCTTATGGGAATTAACATGGTAGATTTTCTTGATTTTTCTACGGAAAAATGGATTCGAGAGAAATTTTTTTTAATCGGTTTTTGGTTAAAGCTTGGGTCATAGAACATCACTATATTTTTTTCATACCACCTAACGGTGTATTTTTTCGAGATATTCGAGGGTTTTTGTCAGGTAAGGCCCCATGTTAAGCGACGCGTTCACTCTGACTTTGGAATTTTTTTCTGGCAAACCTATTTGAGATAGAATTTTTTGAATTTTGGTTTGATATGGAGGACTACTTGAACTATTTTTAAAAAATACTAGCTCAACTTTTTTTTCTAGCGCGCACTTTACTTTAATTAAAAATAAAGAATAACGTGGAATTTAATTTCAAGTTATATCCAACAATAATGAAATTATTAAGCTTTCATTCTTTAAACTAATTAATTTAAAGGTTTTCATTTTATAATTTGAATTCTAAACATGATAGTATGAATTGCTGAATATTGGCGAGGGTATTATAATTTTCACTCCTGTAGTATAGGCAATCAGCATTTCAGCAAAGCTTAAAATGTTGCATAGAATACAGGGGCTAGAAATTCATTCAAAATTGCATCATTTGCATCCCAGATGTTACGTATTCCCGTCCAACAGTAAATAATATCACAGTTTAAGATAGAAATTAAGGATATACGACCAATGTCAATTATTTTTAAGAAAGCAGCACAATTAAGGTACTCAAATTTTAAGGTGAATTCATTTTATTTATTGAAGCTAAAAAAGATCTCATTTAATCGGATCAGCATGTATTTATGTTAGTGTCACAAACGTATTTGTATGAAACATTTACTACATCAATGTTATATAAATTAAAAGCCATTATGCTTTCATATATTTTTAAAGTTAAAAAAACTCTCTAACTAAATACCTTTCAACATTAGTCAGAAGATGGCAGCAACGGACACATCGTGCTAAAAACCACCCCAATTTCGCGCTTGCTCAGTTGGCGCGTTTCTAAAAAACAACAGACGCAGCTAGTCGATTTTGCGTATGGGAAGTAAAGTAAGCATCAAGAGAAAAATAAACATCATATATTAGCTTAGAAACTACATAGAATGGACATAAGAAAATTAGTAATATACTCTGCGTAACGACGGTTTTGTGGTGCACTTTTGTTTGTGGATAAGAGAAGGCGACAAAGAGAGTTCGCCCTCGCTGCCGCCGTGTATCAGGGTAAGTGTGGAGGACCTGTTGGATCGAGTTTGAGCCAAGCTACAGAGCACCGGTCGATATCAGCAGCAATAGGTGGAGCACAGATAAAACGGTGCACCAGCTTTGCAGCTACCATACAGGAACCTCTCTCCCACCTCTCTCTCTCTCTCTTATAATCTTGCCCATGAAAGCAATAATTCTATAAAATATATATTATATACTGTATGATATGGAGATTTATTATGTAAGTTCATATACTCAATTTTTCTATGGATTTATATAATAGCTTCTTTTTAGTATAATAAAATTATATTTTCATACATAAAATTTATATTCAATACATTTATATGACTTTGTAAATTATTATATAGAATTATTCTGGTATTTTTTCTATAATATTTTACTGGGACCGAGGTAAATAAAAATCACCAAGTAATATGTAGCTTTGATTTAAATATAATTATATCAACGTCGTAGTATTTTATATTATTATTTATTTAACACCAAAGTAAAGTTTTCAGTGAGTGAATATTGACTTTCAAAATAAATTGTCAGTTAAATATTATAGTTGTAAGTAAAGAAATGCATATCATATGTAATACAGCACCTCGTATCATGCAGTATCACAAGGAAGAGACTGTTTTCGTTGATCATTTGAGGCAATATCGATTGATTGTGTAGCTCAACTTGTCAAAGATTCGTGAAGAAGATTATTGAAGATAGAATCTCAAAGTATATTATAATATATTTCATATCTGCAGCTCATGTTTGCTGATTTAGAAAATTACAAAAATATATTTAATATATATACAGTTTGTATTCATACATTTTAGTGCCAAAAGCTGCGTGCGTCACATGTATGCAAATTTTAACACATTTTTTATAGTAAATAATTAAAAATATTTCCAGTATTTTTTTTAAAATAAAGTGTAAAATAATCGTTGAATTTAATATCTTATTATTAAATACATTGATTCGTTTTAAATCATATTTTAAAGTAGTTAATTCAGGGCAGTACATTTTAATTGCTGTTTACAAGTAATAAATTGCGTGTCAAATTGAAAGGAATTTGTATATCAAATAGTTCGTAATTATATTGTAGATTCTATTTCTGCTTGAAATGCATTAAAAATAAAATAAAATTTTCTCGTATGGATTTGAGATTTGGATAGATAGTGCATACATATAATATATGGTGCATATAATTTTATTATATTTATCTGCATGAGGTTATAATATGATGTTTTTTTTTTTTTAAATTATGCTTATGGATGCTCATTGCTACTTTAAATAATACATTATAATTTTTCTGTATATTTATTGCAAATAGACTTTCATGTTTAATATATTATATTACTTATTCATATTATATATCAGTAACAGAAAATTTAAAATTTTGGTCACGTAAAAATAAAATTATATACTCAGTCTTGTAACTGCGTAGTATTACTTTTTAAAGCTACTGAATAAAAAAAAAATGTATTCAACACTTGAGTTTGCGATATGACTTGACCTATATATTTATTAAAACCTCTCTATGTACACAGGCAACACAAAAAAGTACTCTTATTGTTTCTGGTTTTGCATGAGAATGTTTGCTCACAGCTGTGTATATAGGCAAGCAAGTGCGCCTTGGCAAAGAAGAGTATTGCTTCACCTCGATCGATATTTCCCGCGCCCTGCCCCCTATAATATACCATGTGACTATCTACCACCCCTCACCCCCTATCCTGCCTTATCACTGTGATCGCTCCAATACTTTGCTGACATCGCCACAAAATCTCTCACGTTTAAAAGTCACTTTTATTTACAAAGCAATAAATTTTTTTGTAGCAATTTTAAAACATATTTAGAAAAGCAGATTTTGCAATATTCATAATTTTGATTTTATTATTTTTCTCGTCTTATTATTACATTCCGATCGTAATTAATTGTAATAAAAGATTAATTGAATTCTTATCTTAATAATCTTTTAATGAGAAAAGTTTAATTTGGTTGTAATAAAATTAATTTAAAGAGATATTTATTAATTTATATCTATAATTTATACTATTTTTATATTTTTTATTAAATTTTAATTAAGTTATTATTGAGCATATTGTTTATAATTAGTTTTACCACTATAACACCAAATACCATTTCCAACACTACACACTTCCTAAACTTGCAAGTGCATTAAATTTTTTGCTTTGCTGAAATTTAAAATAATGACCATCATACCCTTGCTTTAAAGAATATATGTGTGATTTTGTTATCAGAAAAATATTCATGTTATAAAAACTATGAAAACCGGAACTGAATAATAGGATAATAGCAAATGAATATTAGACATAAGGGACATGTGCGCTGTGCGCTTGGTCAAAATTGGGGGCGATTCACGAAGCAGTTAGCCAGGTTTCTGACCACGTTTAGTTTAACCACGTTTAACTAGGTGGTTTAACACGTAAAACAGGTATAGTTAAACGTGGTTAAGCTAACCGTGGTTAGAAACCTGGCTAACTGCATCGTGAATCGCACCCGCAATACTATGCCTCTGTATTTACGTTGCCCCTATAAAGTTACTTATATATATATATATATATATTATAATATAATGTATTTTAAAATAATGATATGCCATGCTTCAATCTCAGAGACTAAAAAACTTCGGAAAAAATCTATATTATAATATAATCAATGTTCTTGAAAAATCCCTAACTTGAAAAATCTCTACTTGTTCGTCATTTATTTTAATTAACTGTTAACAAAATTTTGACAAAAATCTCCTACTTTGTTGTTAATTAATATAATGCAAAATATAACATAAGAAAATTAACAAAAATTTGAAATGAATTTTTAGAGATAAGAATGTAGCTTTATCGGAAACTTAGATAAAAAATCTCAAAATATGTATTTAGTCAATTTGTTTCAGATATGTTTAACCCTCTAACACCCTTAGCATTGTGCTGCAAAAAAAAAACTGTGACGTCATAGGACGTCATAGTTATGTCACGTCTTTCGCTGCTTGTGTGCTAAATATGTACATGACTATGACGTCACAGTTGCAGCTTAATTTAAGTTTGTTAGAAAGTTCGAAAAATGTGAACAAAATTGACAACACACATTTCGAGGTCTTCTATCTGGTGGTCCCTCTAAAACATTCTCTCATCTGTCATAAATGTGAATTATAAAGCTAAGGTATCTTTTCAAAATTTATTGCTTACAGAACATAAATGGATGCGATTCACGAAGCAGTTAGCCAGGTTTCTAGCCACGTTTAACTTAACCACGTTTAACTAGGGTGGTTTAACACGTGAAACAGGTATAGTTAAACGTGGTTAAGTTAAACGGGGTTAGAAATCTGGTTAACTTTTTCGTGAATCGCACCCATTATATTATGATAATATTATATTCATTGCGTAAATATAGATATTTATGGATTTAACGTAAATATATCTGAAAACTGACTCGAAACAGGAGCTGTCCGCAAAATCAATACCAAGAATTCTGTATTATATACACACATGTTTAAATATAAATAGCAGCTATTTAAATTATAATGATATAATACATTACGAAATATTTATATAAGCAATTGCGTCAAAGACTTCCATTTATAAAATTCTTGGATTTATATAATTTTAATTGGTTGTGAATCAAGGTAAAAAAAAAAGAAAACTGCGCCTTCTTGAAATTCAAAAATCTTGATATTTATAATAAATTTAGATTTATAATTGTCTTATGCAATCACTTATTGTTAGCTTCTATAACGATATTGTGTAGATTTTGAAGTAAAAATAAGAAAGTACACACAAGATTCCTTGGTTCCAATATCATCCTCATTTTCTCAGAATTTTTTATGTCTGTTTTTATTTTAATAATATAAAAAGATGATTCAACAGAGATTCAACCATTTCTCAAAATTTAAAATTTATTGACACCTTAATTGACTTATAAATATGATTCATCAAGAAACAAAATGGGTGTCATTACAACTATTGAGTGAAATTAATATTCGAAAATTAACACAAATTTCTATGATCTGAAGCTTCGAACTCCAAACAATTTTAAAATTATTCCAACTTCAATTCTGATTTTGAGAATAAATTTAATATTATATTGTATTTTACATCGTATGTAATTTGGTTTTATAATGGTCCTATATTCTATTTATATATATAAAATAATATACGAATGTGGTTTTTATTGATTCATCACACACAAAAATCGTACACACAGTACATTTTTGAAATGTTAATAAAATAAATGTGATGTCTTTTTAACGACTTTCCAAAAAAATGTTTATATCTTACTTCATAAAAAAAGGTGGAGTGAGGACTTATAATTTGAATGCTAAGAAGAGTTTATTTTTCAGGAAATTTTAATATTAATACTGAATTTTAAAAAAATGAAATTTAACTTTTATAACGAAGTAGTAGAAAAAAAATATTAACATTCTTTTAAACTGAGAGATGACTTTAAAAAAATAATATAGATCACAAAAAAAGTTTATATAGTAAAAAGCAATTTGATACGTTAACTTTTTTTTGAAAGGTAATTTCCGTAGTGTATTACAATTTACGCTTTCTTAAACGGTAAGAAGTAAGTTATCAAGAGAGGGGGTGGGAGGGAAGCTGCGCCTAAGTAGTTGCGCCTGGTAGTGAGGCAGCCAGTGGGGCATGCGAGCACGGCGGCACAGCAGCTCGACCAGTCAGCAAGGGCACGTCGTCATGGAGCCGTGGGAGTTGGCCATGCAAGGAGAGATCTTGAGACGCAAAGGCAGTAAGTCTTAATTTGCCACATTAAGAAATAGCATCAGGCACTCGCTAGAACGTATCAACTAAAACTAGACATTTGGCTTTATTAGTTAGCTGCATGCCCTTTCACCTTTCTGGAATTAATTTGCCACATTAAGAAAGAGCAGACATCCGCTACAACGTGAAACTCCAAGCTTTATTAGTTTTATCTGCACTGCCTCTTTCATGTACTGTTGATATGAAGGTGAAATTTACAAGTAAGTATTGGATTGTCTAGTTTGCTGGTTTACTAACACTTTATATTATGGGGACCATGCTTTAAAAACAATTAAATAGCATACCTATAGCCAACAATTAATAGAATTAGTATGCTTTTTATTTTAGATTTCATAATTTATAACAATTGAATAAAGTGAAGTGAAATTGATCTGCGTTTTCATTGTAATATTTTTCTCCTAATTGGTAATTTTGCGCCTTCCAGATGATCTTGTTGCTTAATATCTGTCTTGGATTTGACAACTTTCACTTATTTGTATTTTCGTATTATGGGGACTGAGAAAATTTAATGAAATTCAATTTTGAGCACATGTTTTTTTAAACCGCTTCTATACTATTTTCCAGTTTTTAAAAAAATCCTTTGATTGAAGCTGTATTTCAATTTCCTCAATTCAACTTAAATTATACAGTATTTCTTAATATATACAAGAGAAATTTACGGGGTGATTTACTTACACTAAATATAATTAGAATATCCAAATAAGATGATGAATTAAGTAACCTTTATATGCCTTTGAACACAAAATGAATATCGCCTTTTTATTTCTTTTAAAAGAAATAAAATGTTACAAAGTTAATGAATTTATTTTAAACCTTTACATGTTGTCATAAAAATTTTAATAGTATACATCCCTCGTAAAATGCTAAGAAAAATAATAAGTATCGTGCATTCAATATTTACACCCTAGAGATTCTAAGCAGATGAGACGAATCTTGAGGTGAACGCAAAAGGTACATTAACTAAAAATAGAAACCTCAACTTTCCTCCGACATTGATTTAAGCCTTGAGGGAAACTCACCATGGATTTATTTTCAACTTTTTTGTCGCCTAGCTTGATGTGTACATAAAATTATTTTATGACATGGTGATTATATATCGGCAACAGTTAACCTACTAGGCCTTACTTGGATTGCATGATAAAAGACATTACCACATTTTAGTTGCAATTTCTAGCAGTTTAGAAGATTTTTACGCCTTAAAGTATTACATCTCATACAGTATTATAATATTCTTTGTATAAAGAGCATAAAAGAAACCGAAATATACTTCGTAACATAACCAAGATACTCCGTGCAAGGAAAAATTTTTACACAAAGCCTAGACGACATGCGAAAGTAATGGACAACATTACCCTGTTTGGCCGTACCAAGGAAAGTTGACAGTAAATGGAGTGAATGGAAAGTAATTTTACCACCTCATGTTTCAAGGGAAATCAGGACATTATTTTTTCTTTGCGTCTTTATCGCAACTGGTATGTAATACTGATTAATTAATATTTTTCGAACACCATTGAAGTTAAACTCAAATATGATAGAGGATATAAATAAAGTTTATTATATTGTATTTTTTTGCGTGTGACTGTACATAGAAATAGTAGTTATAATGGTAACAGTATGTAAGTCAAGCAGTTAATAGCAATTTCTCTGCAGGAGTAAATCGTGTTTCGTTGTTTGTTTATACTAAAAAAACGTTCATGGTCTTTGATGTCTTTGAAGTGTGAATTGCTCTCTTACATACACGTATGAAATCAGATATATCAGAAAAACAGTCGAAGCAATTAAGTGGAGTTCTTAGAAACACACGAAGAAGAGAGAAATATGATTACTTTTTTTTATCATGTCCTTATATTACAAAACATGTTCTTGTAAAACAAAATTTTATTGAAAATTCTTTGGTGAGCTTCTTCTAAATTGCTTCTTGTTTAAAATAAATATTGTGATAAATATGAAGATAATGTTACACGTAATATTTGTTGTCTAAAATGACTATAAGGCCGGTCGCAGACAGGATCGCATGATTTCGCTATTTCTACGATCGTAAGCTTACGATCGTACGTTTCTCATTTAGAACCGTTTCTAAAATTTCTTATCATACGACAGCATACGATACGAAGCTGTGTGCGCGCGCACACCTGATCGCATAGGTTCTTATTTTTTTTTATTATACGCTGCGAAATCATGCGATTCTGTCTGCGACCGACCTAAGGCAGAGAAATTAGAATTATGTGTTTTAATCTTTTAGACTATAACTACATTTATATACTGTATATTAGCCAACAGTTTGAAAGTCAGTTAGTTATTCTTCCCCTCATATTCTTCACTGCATTGATCACTTCCTCGAGTTTCAATACCTTTGCCTTCTTTCTGGAGAACTTTCAAAAGCGACCTTTGAAATTCTTGCTGGGATACATCCGTTGAAGCTAGATAAAATGAAGTGTATACCACTGCACATATTAATTAATAATAATAATGGTGATAATACGAAATGCACTCTCGCAACGAAGTGTTTCTGAAACACTTGTCTGAAACGGTTAAAGTGTTTCGTTTGCGACTTGAAACACATTTCATGTTTCAAGCCGAAATCGTAAGTGTTTCGCTGGCCTTTTCCCGTTTCAGAAACACTTGTGAAACACTTTAAATGTTTGAAACACTTAAAGTGTCTCGCAAACACCAAATGTGTTTCCAAATTTTCGACCAATAAGGGAGAACCTCCCACCAAGCCAGTTTGTTAGCAAGATGGATGCTGGTAGCGTCATGCACGGTGTTGGTGTCAAAAAATCATTGAAATGTAGCTTAATTAATTCCAATAACTTTTAAGTAATGATTGCAGAGTTACCGTGAAATATCAGTAAATCATTTTAACAATAGTCACAAGTGGTAGCGTTTGTATCATTTTGATACAGTGTAGTAATTACATGTGCCCTCTCTGCCAAATTTTCTAACGATCACCTAAGGTAATTAAATTTTATTTCTTATATTTCATTATCTATATTTGTATTATAATGTTTCATTACTACGTTCATGTTACCTGGAGCTAATAAAGTGCAATATTTTGTGTAATTTTGAGTGATTAACGAATTTATTAATATTCATTGGCGGCACTAACCAAATCCTCCTCCGCGCGCACAGCGGGAGTCCTCCGCGAAAGGGATCCCTCCGAATCCGAAACACTAAATGTGTCTCAAGAATCGAAACACGTAGAAGTGTTTCGAAAATCGAAACACTTTCATGTGTTTCAAATAAGGGGGCATCCGGTGAGACACAAAAAGTGTCTCGTTTCGAAACACTTCGTTGCGAGAGTGTGAAAATTCAATCTCAATAAGTAGCTTATTGCAATTAAAAACCATAAGAATTTGAAATTTAAAAGCCCTGAAGGACCGCTGGAGGATAAGAATAATTGAATTTTTAAGACCTCCGCTGCTTATATCATTTCTTTTAAAGACATATCTGCTGTTTTAAGAATTTTAATATTATGTCATATATGTGTACGTTTAATGTTATTTGTTATCAAATTTGAAGCAGATCCACATTGACGTAATAGCTATTTTCATCACATTCATACCTGAAAACGACCCTTAAGAGCAAAAATTTATATATTTCATTTTCATAACAACCAATACATACTATTGATATTAAGTGCATGGTTATATTAATAATTAATTATCACACTTTTTATTAAATAATTAACTATGAATACAAAAAATTTTAATAGTGCATGACATTAACTTATTAAATTACCTGCCCCCCCCCCCCAAAATATCGCTTTAAAAAAATATCTAATTTAACAAACTCATCTCATATAATATAATATCATCTCCCTATTTTACATGTAAATTGTAAAATATTCTAAAAAATTATATATAATTATATTTTTGACGAATGGCTGGTTGTAGGGAGATAACGTGCTTTGCAAAAGATGACACGAGAAATAGGCTGTCTGGTTAATATAAGCTGTAGAAACCTCACAAAGCTACATCATCTTTTGTGAAGGGTTGCTATGGAAACGATGACAGCAACCACCTCATCACAATAGAAAGATTAATTATTTCCTCTCAACAAGCGGGTCACATTGCAAACTAAAAAAGTTATCATCCAACAGCACATATATAAAGACGTCATTTATATCGATATTCAAATCCTTTTTATCAACGAAATTGTACATAAAAGAATTCCTCTTTTTTAAAAAGAAAAAAAAAATGTAGTATTCGATCATTCAAAAGTTAATGAAATGGGAGTTACATTAAAATATATTATAAATAACATTTCAATCAGTTTAACTTTATCATTTTAATAAACCGGAAGTGCATTTTTTTATTTCACGTTTACTGTTGAAACTTACAGAAAAGTCTGTGCTACAGGCGCGGATCCAGAAGGGGGGGGGCTAGGAAGGGGGCTAGGGGTGGCTGCAGCCCCCCCCCCAATGTTGGATTTAACATGGGCAATATAGGCATGATTTCCCCCCCCTCGAATTTTTTTTAACATTGGCCTTATGGAGAAAGCCCCCCACCTCCCCCCGAATTTTTTTTTCTGGATCTACGCCTGATGCTCTAAAAGTAAACTTCTCTTCAAAGTTATATTATATGGACAGGATGTTCAAAGAAACGTACAATTCCTGCGAGCATTAAATTAAATTGACTGTAGACGCATGTCAATAAATTGTGAGAGCTGGAAAACGATTTGTGGCAATCAGAGCTAGGAAATTAGCTCGTTCTCCCACACACATCCGATGAATAATTCACTATTGGTTATATAGGAAGTTAGGACGAGAAGTTATTGCTTTCATTTATAACCTCTTTGATAAGCACTTTATCAATAAAATATTTCAACTTAAGTTTTATGAATGAAATTAACATTTATTGGGGTTTTCTTATGATTTAATGTTTCTTTTCCATTACTGTATCAAATTCCATTTGAATTGTCGATATGCTTGTTTTTTTCTTCGTATGTTATCGTTTTCCAACGCTGCCCACTTCTTCAGTACGTTATGGCAGTGGTTCAGTTAATTTCCAACGAGATCAATACTCATGCATGCAACAAAATGTCAAATCTATATTACCTTTCCGATAGCAAACGAGAGTGTTATAAAAAAACTATACTGGGCGTGATTCACGAATAGAGATAGGGAGTTTTCTCACTAGCCAGACTGAATGATACTGAGGTTAGGGAGATACTTGGGGATAAATTCATCGTGATTTGAGGCCGGTATGTACATTTAAAATGTTGCTGCCACAGCTGCTAGCTCCTCATATTGTAGTTGATTGTACCCAGAGGTTTATAAATAAACATCAGAGCTATGTGTAATGACGGCCGTCAAGACTACATACATAAAAAAGTAATAAAATTACGATTAAACAATGCAATGTGCAAATAGATGCTAAAAATAAAAGTTGTATCATGTTTTTGTGTAGGCAGTTCGGAAATAATATATATTATGGTGAATTAATTATTATTAAATTATTATATTACCTATGTTTGCATACCTTATATTACATACAAGGTATACACCAAGTATCACTCACGAACAGTAAAACATCCTTATCAGATTTTTTATTAATCAAAAATATTGTTATATAAATTTATCAATTTTATTTAAAAAAAAATATCAAATTCTCTTTCTTCGTGATTTCTTGGTATTTTTTTTTTTTTTTGTTACTTTTTTTTTCTACTGGATTTGTATTATTTTATAACAAAATTATATACTCGCTTTCAAATACTGCTTTCTTGATACGGAATACTCGAAATTTCATTTTTTCAATATTAATACGCTCCAGTAATTAAGAAATAAGAAATAAGAAATTTATTGATCTTTCTAAAAGACAAGTCACACATTGCATACATAAAATCCAGTAATAACGATAATTAGAGTTCAGTCCTTGTAAAAATCGTCAATTTTATACACCTTTTTTTCAAATAAATACATTTTCACTTTTGCCTTAAATTTTTTCAAGTTCACTTCACATTTTATATTCACAGGGAGGGAGTTATACATTTTTAGGACAGTGTAGAGGAGTCCATCTTGGTATGCGGTAGTTCTATGGCGAGCAAGAACATAATTATTTTTATGACGTGTATCATGTAAATGATTAAATTTACTGTGTTCAAAATAATGTGGATTTTTTTTTAATTTAAGGTCTTAGTAAATTAAAAAACAAATGGAACTCTTCGTACGCATTTATGTCCCATTAATTATGGCCAGTTTTTTTTTTTTTTTAAGATTACAAGAACTCTTTTCTGAGTCACCGCTAAGATTATCTCCCATGTTGCAGGCAGCATCTCGATGCCCGACCAGAGCTGTACCATGGCGGAGGCCTTGAGCGATGAGCCGGACCTCAGTACGTTTGAGAACAAGTCTGGACTTGCCGAAGACATGAAGTTCCTCGCCTCCATGCCTGAGCTGTGTGACGTCACTTTCCTGGTTGGAGACACTAGGGAACCAGTTTGTGCAGTGAAGGCCGTGCTCGCAGCTCGTAGCAGGTAATGCAGGCACATTAATTCCCTCCGCTTTATCATTATCAAGAACGTGTGGTGATAAGTTTGCATGTTGTATCTCAGGGTGTTCCACAAGATGCTGTACCAGGCCCCTAGCCCCCAGCGCAAGAAGGAGCCACCTCCACGTGAGAATAAGCTGCGGCTCTTCCTCAAGCGCAGCAGTGAGCCGCTGTTGAACCTCCAGAACGCCGCACAGCAGGTGATGACTCCCCTCAACCCTCCCCGTGGGCCTCTGCTTGCCGGCCTGCATCTTGGTACCATGTCACGTGATTCGCGAATTATCTGTGGTAATCTGTCCTTTTCTTGTTATGCAGGCGTTACTGATATATATTGAATAGATTTTATGAGTAACATAAAGCTATTGCTCAACTTCTCTAAAAGGTAAAATATATTTAATAAAAAAAAATTGCGAATAAATAAAATTATATAATTTTAAGTTCAATCAAACATTTCAAGATTGTACTATATCATCTCACCCTGAAATTAGGCAATTTGTGCAGCACGAAAACAGTTATTTATTCAGATGCATACAGATTCAAAATACTTTTATATTTAAAGTTTACTATTGCTCCTACTGCACATGTTATTATCAATATATTCTAGATACAGCCTGTTATACGTTTTGCTTCTAAATATAAAGTTACAATGTTCTCGGGGCGAGATTATGTTTCAGTTATCATGAAATTGAAGCCTATTTACAGTTTTTAATATTTATAATATGAAGTATTTCAAGCAAAATTCACAATCTTTAAAAAAATACTTACCAACAGCGTAGAGTATTTCCGATCTAAAAATGCATGAAAAAAAAATCTCTTGAGACCCCTCCCCCCTGCAGTTTTAAACAAAGAAAATTCTTGTACTAATTATATAGATCCATGACCGCAAACTTGTAGGTGCATGCACACCGCAGAACTTCACTGAGCAAACTCTTTATTACTTTATTTCATCATTGAGTCCAGTGAGTGCTTATAAAGCGTTGAAATGCATTCACTTGCATCACGGTGTGGTGCATGCAGTGTGCATAATGAAAATGTAACTGAAACTTTGCTACCTGTCGAGTAATTTCAAAGAAACTCCACTGGTTATTTGATCTTCTGTTACATCGTTTTGCTAGTTAAGTAGTAAATATATCAAGCACATCAAAATTGTTGTGATCAACAAATTTTCTTTAGTGGATTTTGAAATCTTATAAACCAGGTAAAAAGCACTTTTTGTATTTCTTTTCCCCAATGCATAAATGTGACATTTGTATAACATTATGGTAAATTTACATCTAATTTTACCATGTTTATATACATTAAAAAATATAATAATGTAAATTCACCATGGTATATATATATGTTTTATTGTGACCCAAATTTTTGTTGTATTTTTGACATGTGACCTTTTTAATAATTTACATTTATAAAAAGAATTCAAAATGACGTATTTGATTAGCCAATCAGAGAGTGGCTATAAATGTTTCTGATTGGCTACGTGTGTTTACGTGTATGTGGCGGTGTTGGGTGTGTCACAGCGCGCCGGCTTCACGCAGCAACTCGCGCCTATACAAGAGGTAATCCCTGACTATGCCGCCACAACTCGTTGAAATATGAGAGACCGTCAGCTTTAAAACCGACTCTTTGCACTTTTCAATAAGAACTATAATTCCTTATCTCAACACCTAAAAGGTGGACTTTATCAGAAACTGTAAAGAGTCGGTTTTGAATCTGACGGTCTCGTAGATAAAGAGGAGTAAAATCTTTATTATGTGATATTACCTACTCTATATCTACGTATTTACGTCTTAGGCTACTGCTATGGAATGATAATGGCATTTAATATCAAAATATTAATTAATAAATTTCATAATTTTATTATACTATATATGTAAAACTCTGGAAAAAATATGTTAACGCAATTTGAAGTCTTCAAAAATACACAAAGTTGCTGTACGAAAGGATAGTATTTCAAATTTGAGTCTTTAAAAGAAACATACATGCTAAGTAAGAGGTTTTAAATTTATTAGTTAAGTAATAAGTTGTTAATGGAAAAGTTTTAACCTGCAGGGACGTATTTTTAATAATGAAACTTTACATCTTAGTTCTTACACTGAATGCTGAACTAAGTTTCATTATATAACATACTTATTGTGCACACTATACTACATTGTTTACTAAACCTCTAGTATAGAAAAAAAATAGAAAACTTATAATGTCATATTTAATGAAAGTTTACTTTGAAAAAATCTGTTGTTGGCCTAATTACAAGCAGTGTATACTTTCATAAAAAAAAATTAAATTGAAATTCTCTTAAAACTTATTTGAAAAATGATTTATGCAAATTTGAGCCTTAATATGCCAAGATTGTCTCATAGCAGTGGCTAAAGTCCCGTGTCTGTGAGCTGCTCGCGCCGCCTGAGTGTCTGCTGGTGCTCGTTGCCTCGCTCGCTCCACGTCTTTCTGTTGCTCTCATTGTTGTTTGCCGTTTCTCTTTCTCGAGCCGACGCCACGTGAGCAAGATTAAAGGGACATTATTCTTGCATCCCATTTAATTTCACGTCTACTCCAATCTTCCCTCCAAAATGGCCACTGGCAGTAGGGCGCATACAAATTACCCTATGTTTTCAGCTTTTGGGAGGGGGGGATAAAAAAAAGGAGGGCAGGACATATTGTAGGGGATGAAATATTGTGGTTTGAGATGCAACCTATGACCACCAAGAATTTCCAAATTAATTATATTATTTCGAATGAAGGGAGGAAAAATGATAATTATATTTAAAAAGAAAAAATAAATAAATAAATAAATTTTGACAACAGACAACATTTTTTTTTTATATTTTTAAGGAAATAATATCCACAGTTCAATTAAATGTTATACATTCTTTGTGTTCCAATTAAATTAACTCAAACGTAGAATTATTTCTTTCATTACTGCAGTTTTCAATTATTTTCTCTTACATACTGTTGCAATTTGAAAAAATAAAAGCAATTAAACAATAATTAAATTAATTATTTCTCTTCCCTTCCTCTCGACTGTTCAATTAAATTTAAAAGTAAAAAGAAATAGACTACTAGACTTTGTTAAATAAAAATTAATCAAAAGAATTAATTAAAAGGACTCAAAACATCTCTACCATTTTCTACAATAAAAATTATTTGAGAAAAAACGTCTGGTTTCATCTTGTTTGCGTGGCTGAGGTCTGTACGTGTGTTTACTTTTCTGTCCACTGGGGCCGACACTGCTGCTGATTTATTCCTTCGTTTTTTTGTCTTTCTCTTCTTGTGTTCATCAGTAAAACGTCGCTCTTTAATTATTTAGTACTAACTTCACACAGTAAATTTAAATTAGACTTATATAAATATTTTCATCTTAAATTAACAACAATATTAATTTTTATTTCTGCATGTTTAGAGCTCTTAAGATGAAATAAAATTGTAATATTGCTTGAAATAGTTATTGAGTTATTGAAATGTAATTCATTTTCAACAAGCTTACTTTCTTTTTGATGATTGTTAAAAATATTCATCCAAAACGTGCCTAATAAAAATATCAATTTTAATTTTTTACTATTATTAAAATTGCCAACCTTTTGAAAAATAATTTTTTCTTTAAATATATGACGCAAGAAACTGAATTTTACATTTACATTAATTAATTCTCTTGAAGAATATTTAAACAGGTCCTTTTAAGTTTTTCTATTTCCATCTCTATTTTTAATATTGCTTGAAATCACATAGCATGTTTCTTGAAAAAATTTAATACTACTTCGTGAAAATATTTAGCTGTAGTCGACTACTTTATCCCGTCCCATCTCATGTACTAATCCATTATAATTCTCAATGTAGATTAGATTTTGGATTGCTGCTGCTGAGCGAAGCTTATTTTCAAATTATTAAACATTTTAATTGCATTTTGCATTATTATTATTATTAGTTTATAGCTTCTTTTTTATATCTTCTTATAATTATAATCACATTTATTTGGTATTATTTTAAGGCACTTTGCACTTAATATAAAATTGATTATTAAAATTATTGTTGTAACATCTCACATATTGCTACTTTTATTTTCTAAATTGGCAAAGTAAAAACAAAAAAATTAAAGTAGATGAAAATTAAATTAAATCACAGATATATAAATTAGGAGAAGCGTGCACGGTTATAATGCCTCTTGGCATTTCAAATAAAAAAACTGTAATTTGCATATGACGTGAACACAGAGTTGTATGATAACATGTACAGAAATTTTCAGTGAGCACGCTAGCTTTATACTAAAGTTATAGAGTGACTTTTATTTTGAATGACTTCGTAGTTTTTTAAACATTCCGTTTGTTTTAATTTTGAAGAATTAATTCAATGAACACTACAAATTATTGTTGTATTTCTGACATCAGCAATTTCTTTTCTTATTGTTTTTTTATTAGAAATTATTATTGCGATGAAACTGAAATACATAATTATGAAAATAGTTGTTGGTCTGTTAGTAAATATTCTTATATATACACAATAAAATAAAAATCGAAAGTCAAATTTTTCTAATATTACTTTACATTGTATAATACAAGAAAGTTCCTCTGATTCTATTTAATAATTGATTGTGCATTTACGAACAGACTCTTATATAACTGTTTATAGTAGATATATGTGAAAAAATCACATTTTTTATTTATAACAAAATAATGGCATCTTTAGTATCATCGTAATTATAATCTACAGTTTGTTTATATACATGGATATTAATATTGTGATAAAATTGATATCAAATAACATCATTTCGTGTTCAAGTTGGCAAACAAGGCGGTATATCATGGCATAACGTTGTGTAATTTATATTCCATGCAGATAAAAGTCACATCGTAAGTAAAAATATACCACATAGAAGTTGAAACCACGACGTAATCGATTTCCGATTCTCCAATATTATCAATATTGTCATTTATGATAGTCATGACTGAAATATTACAGAGAAAATTATATTTGGAATAACAAATTTACATTACTTTGATTTGTTATACGTGCACATATCGTTTTTCAATATACTAATGGAATTATCCATGAACATTTTCCATTGCATTGCATGGTAGCTAGTATTTGTTTGTTTTTTTAAAGACAAGATCATGACGTCATAGACACGTTTTCTCTTTTTTATTTTTTAACATTACATGCGTTATGACATAAAATGAATTCAATTTTGAAAATTTAAAAAATATGAGACCACCAAATACAAAACAAGACTATATTGTACATTCTGATAAGAGCTATTTTCGTTAAATGGATGACAAATACTGGTGGTGCTCTCACATATTATATAATAATATTGTACTTTTCAAGCTCAGAACAAATTCATTTATTGACAATGACAATCATGTTAGTTTTCCGTAGCTTTTATAAAAATAAAAATAACAATTAAAAAAAAAAGCCCGGCCATCAAAGACTTTTCAATTTTCCATGTCCGAGATTGTTACTGCTCCGCAGGGCCATTAGAACGTAGCAATATGTGAGACGTTACGAGGAGACTGCTGCAGGCTCGATGTCGGCGGAGAATTCAGTAGGGTCTGTTTCAGCCGCAGACCAATCAGCACCACACGCTTATCATCGAGGAGTTCGAGCCCGATGTGTTTCGACAGCTGATCGAGTACATCCACACTGGCTGCGTCACGTTGCAACCACGTACCTTGCTGGGTAAGTCCACCCTGCTCCACCTTTCCATAAATTAAATTTCCGTATTTTCCATTGAGCGATGTCAAGCGAGGCGGGAAAAAAATGACTGCTCATGTTGGTGATAAAATCGCACCCCGCAGCCTGGAAGGCTTATCAAGATGGCTACCATTCGATATTAAAGCAAGTGCGCCTTTCTCGCCCCGCCAAGCCTCGACAAATCTTGACATCGCTCCATGGAAAAACACCTTTACTGCCCTACAGTTTGCAGTATTCGATTGATCAGGAGTATCTCCCATTAGGATTGTATTGCATGAAAAAATTCATGATGTCATTAGATCAACTGTATGCTGAATTTTCTGTAGTTTTTCTTGTTGTATTGAGTTTTGAAATTAGCATGCAAGTTGATATTAATTGAAGCATGTAGCGACAATGTTAGAAAATGGTGATGATTTTGAAACATAAATATATATTTTCAAAGAGATTGTAGTCATTTTTATATTTAAGGGATAATAATCTTCTCTATACTAGCTCAAGACCAGCGTGCGTATTGAACAAGCTATATTTAACCATAAGTTTGCCAGTGCAATATTAAAATAATAAAGTTAAAGAAAAAACACTTGAATAAATTTTTCTCCACAAAGAAACTGTGTACATGCGCAGTTTTTGAAACAAAAACCTCAAAATTGAAGTATTAAATAATACTTCATTGTTGAGTATTTTCATAATATTATGAAATATTAATTTGAATTACATATATGCTTCCAACTAGAATCCGTTCAAGTAATTTAAATACAGCAAATAGTTCAGATTTTGTAAGGAAATGTTTCGAAAATATTAAAATATAAATTCCATAACCAACAACAGGATAATTGACCAGGAAACTCAGATCTTTCGTTCGAATATTAAACAAAATAAGAGAGAAACTTGTTTCACTGATATATATTTTCACTCAATGAGATTAAATTTTCTCTCACGCTTTTCGCTCGCACTCTGCTGCTCTACTGTGAAAGTAAAGCTGTTAGCAAAATTGAAGATGTAAAATTAAATTTTGTCTAACGGAAACGTAATTTAAAAAAGCAAATTAAGTTGAGAATTAAATTTCAGGCTTCGTTTAACGTTCCACAGACCTTCCCACCAAATTGAGTTAACTCAGCGTTTAATTTTGCAGTTTCGGTGAAGTTGTTCCAATTACTGCAGCGTGCCCAGCCACCACACTCAAGAGAGGGAAAAAAAAGACAACGTTTTATTAAATTTGAGCTACGATTTTAAATTAAAACGGTGATTAAATAAATGCTACAATTAAATTTATAAATTGTTTTTTAATTGGTATTTTCCATTTTGTTACAATGGAATTCATTATATAATATGTATGATGTATATTTCGACTCTTAAAATAATCGTTCGTATTTATAAGTGTACGTACAACTTGACTATAGTGTTTAATTTATGATGAAAATGTATTTAATTAATTGTTTTACAGAAAAGTTATAATTTTTTTAAATATTGCAGACAATCTATTTTTATATCTTTCTCTGCAATGATCTCCATTGCATTTTGTTTACTTCCATTGTACCTACTATTATTTTCATATTAATAAATGTCCCACTTCTACCGCGTTTGTTACAAAATAATTGACGGACAAACGAGTGAGCAGCTATTTATTGTTTTAGTGTACAATAGAATGTAATGAACTTCCATACTATATTCTTCACTGTGAATGCCCATCAGGAGTGATGAACGCAGCTGACTACTATGGACTGGACGAACTGCGACGCGCATGCGCAGGCTTCGTGCAGTGTTGCATAAACGTGGACACTGTATGCGCACTGCTAGCCTCGGCCGAGCGTTACATCCAGTACAAGTGCACCAAGTCACTCGTGCAGAAGGTAATTGCCACAAATTGCATGATAATAAATGAGAAAAAGAAGCAGTATTGTTATGTAGATCTATGACTTTATTCACTTAGATACTGATAATTATGTATCAATTAAGCAGAGGGCGTGCGGTCCATAAAATTAATTAATTATCCTTAAGTATTTTACTATTTATATGGTTATATTGCGTACTTCCTATAGCTAAATCGCTATTCCATTTTTTTTCCAGTTTTTGCTTAAAAAAAATCTTCAGAAAACTACATACACCCAGATGAAGTTTAACTTTAGTTTAACTTTAAAACTGGCTTGAAGCTAGACTTGTCTTCATAGATGCGATTGATGTTAGTTGATTTGTTTTAATATTGATGTTATATTATTCCCCAAGTTTCTTTTCACCTATATATCTCCTACAGTACGGCAACCCGCACTGCTGATACATTCACATTGTTGCATACTTTACAGGGGTTAACAATTTTTCTTTCCACTTTTTTCTTGTCTGATGAAGTGCATTATACTAATCTTCCATGTTTGTTACTGAAGAAATAATCACGTATTAAATAATACTCACCTATAAAACTGCTTTCTGAATCAATTAAAACCTCATTGCTATCTTAAGAAAATTCCTGTTACATTCAAAAATGTTCAAAACATAATCAGAAAATTGTTTTAAAACAAAAGACGTGAATTATTCTACTTCAATAAAATATGGCTGTCTTAATTTTTAAATGCCCTTTACAGAAGATGGCAAAAAATATTAACAAACAGGCCAACCTTAATTATAAAAATTCTCAATAAAATTATTCCACATGATTGCATTGTCTTTGACACATTGATGAATTGCGATAAAATTGTCACTATAAATTTTACATGGAGAACTGAAGGGACGTTTCGATTAACATGTAGTAAAAATATTCACGGAAGTTTCATCAAGCTTTGCTGCGTATAAGTTTGTGGCCAAATTTACATTTTGACTTCACATATGATGTTTCATGTATAAATTACGCTCTTTTCCTGCTGGCGAGTTGACGTAAACATGTGAAGGCACAATTTTGAACATCACGGACACAAATTTTAAATCATATGTCATTTGTGTTTGTGTTTGTAAACAAAAAAATAACAAAGCTGAAAGTTTTGCAAAATTTTAATTATATTAAAAATTGAGTATTTTTTTTTGTATTTGGGATATATTTTTTAAATATTTTATTATTTTGTCAACAGTTTATTTTCTCCTTAAAAAATATACCCACAATTATATATATTTTCATTAGTCAACTAAGATACTTAAAATTCTTAAAAATAATTATCCTTGTTGATAAATAGAAAACCGGACATTATTTATTATTGAACTCAAAGTGATGCAATGCAACATTGTTTAGAATATATTTTGTTCTCCCTCTGTGATCACACTTCTTCTTTATCAATATGAATTACATTTTTCTTTGTGCGTGGCTGTCGTATTTGTTTTAACAGTGTCATATTTTTTATATTATTATGCAGTTCAGCAAGGCCTTGGAGTGTTGCATTATCAATTAATTGCACATCATAGTAGGGAGACAAGAATTTATTTTTCTTCATTTTGTTATAGCTTTACCATAGAGAATATTGCTGGTGCTTATTTGTCAATCAGATAGCAACATATTTTAACAAGTTACATCGTTACTTGCTAAGCGTGTTTTTATTTTGAACATTATATTAATTTTTTCACTTCTGTTTTTTTTCTGTAGCTATCTTCAAATAAGCAAAAGTTTTGGTTGACGGTTAACCTCTATTTTAAAGTATTTTCTGACGTTTCCCTTGCGTGCTACGAAGTCTAGCTTTGATATAATTGCGAGTCTCTGCACGCTATCACAACTTCGGAGCGCCGGCTTGCATGACCAGCTCAGTAATAATCAGTCCCTGTAATCTAGACCTTCCCCATGCTGATTGTTACACTTCATATTAACCGTTTGATATTATATGATGACTAAAATACATCTTCAATTAGCATAAAGCTAATTACAAAATGTGACTTTGATATTTATAAACATACGTATAAAATTAATGAAAGTATATAACTTATCGTCCTTATTAATTGTTCTCAGGTGCTGGAGTTCGTAGATGAGCACGGAAACGAGGTCCTCAATCTAGGGTCATTCACCCTTCTACCCCAGCATGTGGTGCGTCTTATCCTGGCTCGAGAGGAGCTCAGGGCAGACGAGTTCACCAAATTTCAGGTAAGTGAACCTGACTTTACCATGACCAAGGAGGCCTCCAAATTATTCAAAGCAAAGAAAATTAATTAAAAATCCCTTCCTTCCTCTGACAACTAATCCTCTGTGTTTTAACTCCTCCCTACGTCCCCAGGC
Organism: Siphlonurus alternatus; assembly: GCA_949825025.1. Lineage (NCBI taxonomy): Eukaryota > Metazoa > Arthropoda > Insecta > Ephemeroptera > Siphlonuridae > Siphlonurus > Siphlonurus alternatus. Next base: position 32,733,533 of record OX463780.1, on the reverse strand, counting down.
GGCGCTGATGTGGGGCAAGAAGTACTGCGACTCGAACCCCAACACGCAGCTTAAGGAGGTGATCGGCAACTTCCTCGAGTACATCCAGTTCCACAAGATCCCGGCGAACGTGCTGATGCGCGAGGTGCACCCGCTCGGTCTGGTGCCCTACCACATTATCATGAACGCGCTGGCCTATCAGGTGATGAAGGAACACCAAGCCACGTACTGGGCCACCCCGGAGAACCCGCTAGTTTGGGTTCTCCAGGATGAGGAAGTTTAATTATGAACCCGGAATTGGTTTAAATGGAGCTTATTATTGATTGAAATTAAGCTCTTTTATTGTTTTTACTTTTCAATAATTAATGTTTCATTTTAAATATATTTTTATTATAATATTAGGTTTAAAAAAATTAACTACGAAATTGCATATTTATTATTTTAAATTTATATATTTTCAAATTTATGCAAAATTGATTTGAAATAATGTTGTTAATTGCGACTCAAGTATATAATAAAGATTCAAAGTATAATAAGATTATTCAGTTATTCTATATTATTACTTGTTTATTTTCTCTTCGTAATAATAATAATAATAATAATGAATTTTTATCGTGATTGGTAAGCAATAAATTATTATTATGTATGGTACCAAGCATGTGAGGTAAGTTGAGATCAGTGAGATGCATTCAGTGTTGTCAATGTGTTCGTGGCTTGAAGAGGAACTGTGCAGTCATCGGAACATTTTGATATCAAAAGTAAATTTGATACGGTATTTTAATTCCATGCAATCCAGATAAGATGTAAATGAAAAGTTTCACTACTTGACAACATAAATTTTTGTCTAATAAATTGTGCATTAATCCGCTGTTATAATTTATAAATATGATGCACACTTTGTCACTGTGACGTTTTGTTACCGTTCGTAAACGTTTTCTTGATATACTTTGATAGCCCCGAACAAGCTGATTGCATCATGAGTACGGTGTGGTGCGGGCAGGCCCTGTAGCGCTGCCGTCTCTGTGCAGGCAGACCCAACAAGTGTCGACCCCGCCAAGCTCTCCCCTAATCGAGTGAGGCGTGCCAGCCAAGGTCGCTCCATGTCGGTGCAGAGCTCACTAGATCCTTACGGTTCTAACACGACATTGAGCTCGAGTGGATCAAGTGGAGAGATGGATAGCGGCCGAGTGAGCTCCGAGGGACCTGCAGGGGCCGGGGGTGGAGGAGGTGGAGGAGCAGGGGGTGGAGGCAGCAGTGGAGGCGGGGGAAGTGGGGGCAAGCAATCGAACTAGCCTTTAGCCACGCCAACACAGGAAGTAATTCCAGTGTTGGCAACACAGGCTCAGGTTGTGGTACCTACAATTTCATCAGTAGTAGCGCAACCAGTAGTGGCAGAGCCTGTGTCGGCAGATAGTAATAATGCTACTAGAGCAGATTCAGATTGGTGCTCTGTTTAAATCTATTAAAATTTTATATTTAAATAAGTTGTCTGGCTTTATAATATTCATAATCAGCATCCATTATACAGTAGTTCCATCTCGTTGCTGATTCTGTACGAATTATGGACTACCTAGTCAGATAACTTTATACTTGTTAGAAAGAGAAAGTCAGTAAAAATGACTTTAAAAACAAAAATATGTGATGAATAAATTAAAATTTACATGATAAATTGTGCGCAATTATTCGTCTCAAAAATGACTAAACTTACATTAGATCTACATTATAGATTAAAAAAATAATGAACGTAAAATATCGTATGACGCTTTTACATCAAATTATTTAGATTTTATGACCAAAAGTATAAAATTTTTAAAGACAGAACATTACATACATAATCATCTCAATATTGGTGTTTTATTAAACATCTTAATTGATAATAACATATCAGATATCACATATTTTTATTACTTAGCGGTAAAATCAATTTAATTAGGTTTTATATGCCTAACAATTTTAAAACATAACTATAAGGAGTTATATTTAATATTTAAAATATTTAAAAATTGAACAAGGCATATTTATAATGCATGAATTTCAAATTAATTTAAATATAATTCCAAATTCTAAAAATGAAGTATTGCTGCAAACATTTGCCTAAATTTGAATCTACAGTATAATATCCCTGCTATATAATAATTTTAATGGATTTAATCATATCACCACTTGATCTGTTTATACACTGTAAATATACAGTGTCGGATATTATCACACAAACGCCTTGTCAAAATTGCTGGACAATTTTGCGCCATTTTCATTTAAAAATATTATACCAATAAAATTGGCGCTTGGGCTTTATACATGGAAAGAAAGAATTATACCTCAAAAATATGATGAATTTGCGGTAACGAATATATTATGCTTTGGTGAGAGTAATTAATGTTTTTGTTCCAATCACAATTATCAACAACAGACATTATTAATGTTCATCCAAAATTATATTAAAAATTTGTTGGTAAGTAATTTTAGTATGATTATTTATCAAGAAAAGATTTTCATTGTTGTAAATTATGTTACATGATGTATATTACAGGACTTCAAACTGTTATATTTAAAAATAGATTTAGATCATTAATATTTATAAGGGGCATTCACAAAGCCTTAAGGCCACATTTAGGGCTTGATATTTTAAGACCAGAAATTTTGGGTCTAAAAAGCATGCCTAAAATCAGGCTTTAAATTATCGAGCCCTAAATGCGGCCTTAGGGCTTTGTGAATGCCACTTTATATAACAGTTTGATGATATCCTAACAATTAAATGTAAATTAATTACTGTTAAATTTTATGTATTGATGAAATGTGAAGGAACTAAAATTTTATTAAATGTTATTAACGACAATCGGTTCATTACCGTACCATAATGATATTATTATGATGATATGTAATGTATAATATATTTGTACTGCATGAAGAACACCAATATATGATATATATCGAAGACATGCAATTGTAACGAAATTCTCAATCGTGTCACTTCTTTACGGTGTTTTTGTGTGAAAAAGGTTTTCTACTCTATTTAACAAAAAGGGCTTATTTACTTAAGTTTTAAAGAGGGTTTAGTATTTCCTATTTATTGTGAAGTCTTTATTTTTAAATTAGTGTCTAACACTCTAAAATAAATTCAAAAACATATAATGGGGTTATCGACCTCGATTTTTTTTATTGCAGAAATGGATAGAGGGTGCAAAGTTATGCTACCCTGATTTTTTTTCAGATTTTTTTGAGACCGGGAACTATTTTTAAAAAATTGTTGAAAGTCCCTTTCGTGACGTCATGAGACGCCGCTCTTTGAGAAAAAGATTGGACTTGCCTCGTGACGTCATAAAAAGAACTTTCAATAATTTTTTAAAAATAGTTCCCGGCCTCAAAAAAAAATCTGAAAAAATCAGGGTAGCATAACTTTGCACCCTCTATCCGTTTCTGCAATAAAAAAAATTGAGGTCTATACTCCATTACAAAATTTAACATAATTGTTACTTTAATAAAAATTTCTGAAATTTAAAATTAAAGAAAATAATGAGAAAAAAAAAACAGGAACTTTTCAAAATTAATACAATTTTAAATATAATCTGTTATGTATAATAATTATATAATATATGTAGGGTAAATTATTGTTTATTTTAAATACAAGCTGAATGCTAACCCTCAGTAATTAATACTTAGTAATTATGTCCACTAACTAGCTTGATTGCTTGCCCTCTGTGTGTTAGTGAGTGCTATACTAAATATTCTCAAGGTGTTTATATGTTTCAACGTGATGTGATATAGCTACTGCTCCTCCTCTCTATCTCCAGATGCCAAATTCTTATCATTTAATAAACATAATTATTATATATATTGTGAAGAAATATGATGTGTTCAAAGTTTTGGACTAGCTTTTTTTTTTTCTTTCTTTTTGGCATCGTTTAAATTATCTAACACTATTTTTTCTATCTAAAATTTTACAATTTCTTCTTTTTTTTTTTAACTCTATAAAAATATATATATATATATAACAAATTTTTATATTTAATAAAAATAAGTGAACTTTCTTCATATATATTAATATAGTTTTTATACAATAATAATATAAAAACAAGATTTTTTAAAAAAATAATTATTTAATTATTTTAATCCTAAACAGCATTTTATTATAAATATATAGCATAAATAATTACCATTGTTTATAGACAACGAGTTTTTTTAATTTCATTGTTTGTTTTTTTCTATTATATATCTAAAAAAGTCAATTTACAATTTAGAAATTTTCATGGGTTAAGTTATATCTAGAATTTTGTTGTACTACTGGGAGATATGTAACTCAAATCTATAGTTAACAAAGTTAAGCTAGCACCGGAAGTAACTGGAAGTTCAATGAATTTCCTGTAATTTAAGTACAGTCAAATTAACTATAAATTTCCTTCGGATGTAGCAGAATTTGTTTAGCTGTTTACTTTTTACAATTTAAGACATATAAGTCAGTACTATTGATAAAGACTAACTGTAATTTTTTTCAAGTTAAAAAACGAAAAGTAATGCCAATTACCACACTCATTTCTGTCTATTTTCGGAAGGAAATTCAAATTAATTAAAGTGTAATCGTCTCGAAATATTTTTAAAGCAGAAATTTTAAAACAAAATTTGACTGAATTTATTCCTCTTCACCTAACTTCACCTACTTTTTACCTCCCCTGGCCCCTCTTAAAATCTTTTCTAATGAAACTTAACTATGAGCTCCCTCAATAATACTTCAAAGTGTTTTCCATCTTATCCTCTACGTAATGTAAGTGAACAAAAAAAATATATTATATATGAAAATGTCTGATGTTACAATAATAATAATAATTAAGTAAAAAAAAAATTATTGATAAACTACTCAAATATGTTTTAATGTACATTAATGTTTAAAAAAAAATATTATATTGGTGTACAAACACTCCGTGCCATAAATGTATTGAAATGAAAAAGAAATAATAAAAATATAAATAATGTTGTAATTGATTTATATTTAATTTCGTTATCATAAAAACTTGTTACCAAGCTAAGGTGATAATTAATTTTTGATTAAACGTGCACTGAAGAACGTACACAGTCACGTGATCAAGGTTATGTATTTATCTCCAAATCTCCCTACTTCAAATTATTAACAGATAAGTGCTGCTGCGTATGTCGTTTTGATAAGGAACTAAAATTTTATTTGTTTTCGATAGTTCAAAGTTCATTACCTAAATAAATTTGATGTTGGTAATATTAAATAACTTGAAAAATTCTTTTCAGAATCAAAATTAAATATATCATCGTTCAAAATAGGAGAATATATAGAAAAAGAATATAAAATTACATTTTCTGAATTTTTAACTTATGATGTGTCGCGTATTACTTAATTAAAGAAATTTGAAGTATATTAACAACAAAAGAGCTTTCCTGTAGCATAAATGGACATCATCTATACTTCGACTTGTGTCGTATTAAATCATAAATTTCAAAGTACTTTAATAACTTGCATTGTCATATGACAGAAACAAGAACAACTATAGTAACACGCAGGGATTGAGAAATTTGCAAGAATTAATTGTAAACATAAAAATTTGATTTTAATATTATGTTGTAAATTGAATTTATGCTCTACATGCATACAAAGAGACCTAAATTATACCATTATATGCCAATTATGAAATAAATAAACCTTTAGGCTAGCTTTTCACAACTATGGAAATGAACTTATTTATAGTTGTGATTTTAATTTATGCAAAAGCATATAATTATAATTAAAAGTACACTTCAATTTTTCATTTTAACGTTATAATTATTTCGATGTGTAAGAAAAAATTTATTTATGGATGTTAAAATTATTCAGTTAATTTTTTTATAACTTATCATTTAAAAATAAATGCAGACTAATAAAACATCACGCGATAATGGTAATTATATAACCTTCTATAATTCCATCAATAAAATTAAACTTCACTATCAATTTATGCAATCATTTTTTAAAACATGACATAATACATACCACACCCATCATCTATTAAAAGACTTACCTGCTGTCAAAAAAGATGTGATAAGCTGGTATCGCATGTGATGTGAGCGTGATCCTGTGGTCAGCACGGGGGTATAAATGGACGACCACGCCCGGTGGAAAGGCATCAGCAAGGACCCTGCAGCCACCATGTGCCGTGTCCTCGCCTTCGCGTGCTCTCTGGCACTCGTGTCACTCGCCAACGCGCAGTACGACCTGTACGCATGGCCCGGTCACAACACGCTCGTCCACCTCTTTGAGTGGAGGTGGGAGGATGTGGCGCTGGAATGTGAACGCTACCTTGGACCCAACAAGTTCGCCGGAGTGCAGGTATTAACTTGGAATAAATACAAACACGGAAAAAACACTTGACAGTTTTCCTGTTAAATTTAGCTGTTTTACGCGTTTGTATTTGTACCCATAATAAAATTGGTTAAAATCAACAGAGTTGCTATTTTAGATTTTTACAAATTCAGAACTGTTGAATTTTAGACATTAGATGTGTAGAATTTGGTGTAGCAGTGAATGAATGTTAAAAACGACAGAGTTTGCGATGTAAGATTTATAGGTTCTATCCTTTTAATTTTAACATTTCTACTCTTTTAATTTCTACAGTTTATTCCTTGATTCTACTGACGTATCTACTTCCTTATATTCTACAACTTTACTCTGTTAAATATATAATGTTCTAGAAGCTGGTATTAGATGATGCAATTGATCTATTTATTGCATACAGTTTTTCTTTATACAAGAAAACGTAAGTTCCATTTCGTACAAGTGGACTTAAAAGTTTTCTTGTAAAGAAAAACTGTTTGCATTAAATAGATCAATTGCATCAACATGTAATACACCATCTTCTATATTATCGAACATTCCATCAAAAAAATATTACAAGTTTCATAAGCAATATATAGTAAGTTATTGACAATTTTATAATTAAATAATGATTAGGGAGCAAACTAAATAAGCTAATCCTAAATAAAGATTTAAAATGGTTATAAGGGTTAATTCATTTAAAAAAAATAAAGATTTAATTATTTATAGTAAATATTTAATTAAAAAAATTCAAACAATATACAATATTAGATCACTTTATTTGTACATTAAAAACATTAAAAATTTTGTGAATGAGGTGAAGATGGAAATTTGTCACACTTGAACTCTATTTTTACACTATTATACTCAACAACTGATGTAAAGGAGCATCATCTTGAGGGTCAATTCTGGGTCTCCTTTCCATCTGGGTAGTTTGAATGGCCGTTCGGGGAAGTGGTGGTAGCACAAGGGCGGTTGTAATCTGGACTGCATTCGCTAGACGTTCAGTCTGATGCATAATCCCCACATGGACGTCAACTATAAAAATGCACAGTTCTAGCATTAGTATTATTGCAAATTTATGGCAAGTAATCCTTCAACTTACCAAAAATTATGCACGTCTAGCGTTATAGCCCTCATCGCTCCTCAACGGTTCGAATATCGTCGGCCGTGTGAATTTGCCTCGAAAACACTCCGGCACGCAGTATTGCTGACCGCACATGTCTTAAAATATTAACACAATTATTAAAACAACCAATGACATAACATTATAGGAAGTAAAATATTAATTAAACTTACCATTGATGATCCAGAATACATTTCACAGAGAGAGCACAACAAGAACTGAACTGACGCCTGCAGATTGAAACAGGAAATGACCAAAACGTGTCTGTCGCGCAGAAATAACGGTCATTTTATAACGTGGTAAAACGTTTAATTTTTGCAGAGTAGATGTGTTAAAATTAATGTAACCGTTGAAACTTCAAAATGTTACAAAGTTTCTAACGTTGAATGTATGCTTACACATTGCCAAACTGTTACTTTGCTTTTTACATATTCTAACATTTAATTTCCAACAATTTCGCACGGTTAAAAGTTACACCGTAAAACGTACTTCCCTTTTAACAGAGTAAAATGCAACTTTTACGCATTGAAATGCTAAATCTTACAATGCAACTGCGTACATTGATATTTAACAGGGTAGAGACTGTTGATTTTGACAGTCCTCGCTTAACAGTGTTTGGAACTGTTGAATTTAACACAGAACTAGTTTATATTTAACAGGAATACTGTAGAATTTGTACTAACAGTTCAAAGACTGTCAACTGTTTTTTCAGTGAATAATTTCAAATTTATCAAAGGAGATAAGAAAAGGTTAAAAGTCTCAATGACAACAACTAAATATATTTTGTAGTACAATGATATACACAACTTTTATATAGCTGGTGAGTTTTACCTGAGTGAGTCTAAAAGCATGATAGTGTGATTGTTGTGTTGCCGGAGCTTTGCTACTGGCTAAAGTACACACGTGGAGTGAGTCATTGTGAGGCTACAGTCAAATAAATTTGATATTCCCTCCGGAAGTAGCCGGAAGTGTGATTTTTTTACCTGTTCTGTTTGTAATTCGGTTTGAAACTTTGCAGAGCGGTTTAAAGTAAAATTACTGGCCTATGTGTGAAGTTTGAAATTGCAACGCTGAAATATGAATAGGAAGGTGCGAATAGTAGTTTACCTCTGGAGAGAATATTATACAAATTTTATTATTATAACGAGGAAATTTTCACTGTCAATATTATTGCTGGTGCTTTCTGAAGTCATGTATGATATTTAATTTTTTTTAACTATATTTGCTTCTTGGAAAACAAAATCACAATACCCTTTAAGAAAATTATTCTAACTTTTATGCATCAATGTCAATATTATATCATAACATTAATTTTTAAGGTCAATTGTTTTAATTTCATTGTGTAAACAATTTATTCTTTTGAATTTAAAGAAGATAAATTTATTTTGTGACTCCAATTCCTCCATGACGGTGAACATAATTCCCTGTAATTTGGTTTATTGTGGCAAATGCTCGTTGTTCTCCAGCTGTCCCCCGTGGCCGAGCACCTGGTGTGCGACGAGCGTGGCCGCCCCTGGTGGGAGGTGTACCAGCCTCTCGCCTACCAGATCGGCACACGCTCGGGAGACGAGGCCGCCTTCGCAGACATGGTGAAGCGCTGCAACGACGTCGGTGTCAGGTGAGAGAACACCCCCTTGTCTTTTTGTGCTTCATACGTCGTTTACGTTTTAAATTTCTAGTAATTCGTAGTAGGATATCAACGTTATTAACTGCTTTACTACAGTTATTTAATTTAATCAAATTTAAATATGTGCATAACAACCAAACATATTTACAATGACATACTAAAAAATATACTAAGCTATTTTATTAAAGGTTACTACTTTTTTATAATTTTATACTACAAAACATCCATGAAGAAAACAAATCATATATTTTTTCTGTTCCATATAGTTAATGTATTGAAATGTTATTGATGCTCATGTTTTTCCCAGGATTATCGTGGACGTGGTCCTTAACCACATGTCCGGAGACTGGGACGTGGCCATCGGTACCCTGGGTACGCCATCCGTGCCTGAGGAGCGAGACTACCCCGGCGTGCCGTACACCGTGGAGCATTTCAACCCTTACTGCGTCGCCAACAACTACCAGAACGCTGAGGAGGTGAGATTCAATTTGATCATCGTCGTTACCATTCAAGATGTAAGCCTAGAACGACATATTACCAAAGCAGGGGTATGAGACACGTCAATCAATGTAAATATTATAGTGAAATATGAGATAAGAGTGCGTGTAAGATCTATGCATGTATGTTTCATCCATTGGCGTAAGGACGTTCCTGTAAACATTGTATTTCGTTGTTATCTTGAATATAATTATGGGTGCAGATTGATCTATTGTTCAATTTAAAATTTATTTGTCCAGCTGGAGAAAGGTGTAACATGTTTTGACTTGTGCAGATCCGTAACTGCGAGATCGCGTCTCTGCACGACCTTGACACCAGCATCGACTACGTGAGGGACAAGCAGGTCGAGTACCTCAACAAACTCATCGCGCACGGAGTCACGGGTTTCCGGTGAGGCTCTGGTGCTCATTTATATATTTTATTTTTCACAAATATTATAAAACCTGGTTCTTTCCTTGAAATGCAAAGTATATTTTAACTTTTTAAACTATAATTTTGCAGTTTTCTTTTTGTTCTTTTTCATTTAATTTTACACAGTAAATGTACGAATTAAGGTAGAGATAATGTCGATCAGCTGTTTTTTTAACTCTATTTGATTAACATGTAAACCTTAGCAAATTCACAAAAATTCTGATATATTTTGAGAGGCAGATATTAGTGCCAAAAAGCCATAGAAACGGTTTCAAAACAATTTAACGAGCTGATTTTTTTTTAATTAAGTTTTTAGTTTGTCTCTCCATGGGAAAGCCCTATGCTGAAAATTAAATAAATTAATTTAAACAAAAAATCGTCTCGTTAAATTGTTTTGAAACTTTTTATATGGCTTTTAGGCACTAATATCTGCCTCCAAAAAAGAATCAGAATTTTTGTGAATTTGCTAAGGTTTTCATGTTAATCAAATGGAACTAAAAAAAAAAAAAAAAAAAAAAAAAAAAGCTGATCTCTACCTTAAATCTACACTTTAACTGAGTCTAACCTAATGACGCTTCACAGCGTGGACGCTGCCAAGCACATCTGGCCTGATCACCTCAAGGACGTGATGGATCGTCTGGACAACTTGCCTGAGTCCCACGGATTCCCCGCTGGTGCACGCGCCTTCGTTGCCCAGGAGGTCATTGACTTCGGTATGACCTCTATGTGACCTTGTGGAGCTCCCCGCTGACACTAGCGTGGTTACAGGCACCGGCGAGGCGGTCACCAAGGAGGAATACTACGACATCGGCTACGTCACTGAGTTCAGATACGGCTCAGAGGTCGGCCGCGCCATGAGAGGACAAAACCCGCTCAAGTGGTACTTCGACTTTGGTGAGTGATAGTTTGGTTCTTAGCCATCAATGATACGGAACCAATCACCAATCTTCTAATATTAAATCAACTAATATATATATATATATATATATATAACGTTTGGAAGCCTTGAAAATTTTAATAATGTATCCACACAATTAGGAAATTAAATCATTGTAATCTGTTATTTTGCTCATTATTAATAATAATCTATCTTTATCAAATACATTAATCATATAAAAATAATGATGTGATTTTGTAACCAAATACAATGTATTGCCTTAACATTGCTGTCAGACCGTATCATAAGTCATGTATAACGGCTCCTTTCTTGGTCTCAGGTGAGAACTGGGGTCTTGCTCCCGACAAGTACGCCCTGGTGTTCAACGACAACCACGACAACCAGCGCGGTCACGGTGCAGGCGGACAGAACGTTGTAACCTACAAGGATCCGCGCATGTACCGTCAGGCCCAGGCTTACATGCTGGCCTGGCCTCACGGCTACCCCCGCCTCATGTCCAGCTTCGACTTCACGGACCCCGAGATTGGACCTCCGATGGACGCTAACGAGAACATTCTGCCCGTCACTATCAACCCTGATGGCTCCTGCGGTAACGGCTGGGTGTGTGAGCACCGCTGGCCCGCACTCACCAACATGGTGGCATTCCGTGCAGTCGTCGATGGTGAGTCACTTGTAAATTTTAGACGTCAGCTGGTGTCTAATCACTTTTGTAAACAGGCACGAACGCAACTAACTGGTGGGATAACGGCAACAATCAGATTTCTTGGTGCCGTGGACAACTCGGCTTCATCGCCATCAATGCTGAATCTGCAGACCTTGCTGAGACCCTTATGGTAAGGACACAGAAACACAGAAAAATGCATTCCCAAACTCTTCGTTACAGTCTCAAATTCCCACAATGATATTATTAAAGTCTCATATATTTCTCTTACTATGTTAATGAGCAGTGTCAGATACCTTGATTAATACGCCATTGTCCTCAGACCTGCCTGCCTGCCGGTACCTACTGTGACGTCATCTCGGGCAACCTCGTGGACGGCGCGTGCACCGGAGAGAGCGTGGTGGTGGCTGCTGACGGTACAGCTGCCATCTCTCTGCCCGGCAGTGGACCTGAGGGAGTCATCGCTTTTCACGTCAACGTGAGTATTACCACGGGACTGGGGGTCATGACAGCCACTAGAGCACGTATACTTGGGGGGTAGATCGTCACTGCTGGAATTATTGAGTCTTATTGAGCCACAATTTTTTACCACAATAAGTTACAATTTTACTTAAAAATTTTGAAAGAAAAAATAATTGTATAAGGATTTTTATTAATTGTTGCGTTTCATAAATAAATGCATTAAATTGGGGTTTAAGGATAGAGAAATTACAGAAATAGATATATATCTGTATATATTTCATGGCTTAAAAAAAAAAAAAAAAACTATTTTGTCATGTGAAGAAAAATAAATTATTACATTTATTACTTTACATTTTTAAATAATCTCTGTGTAGATTCTCACTTATAACCTAAAATGAAATATTTCATTGTTTGTTTAAGAAAAATTAAGCAGTTTAAATAACCATGATCACAGCATTATATAATGTTGTAAATAACAATGTATTAATTTTTGTGTCTTGTTTTCAGTCTCGTCTCCCGTGATTCATCAAAATTGACTGATTTGAACATCGTTCATTTGTATATACCAACCTTTCTTCAATATCATTGGCTGTAATAAAACATAAAATACTTCTCAAATGTTTCTCTTTTTTTTATCCCTGAAAACCTATTTATAGTAATAATAAATAAAATGATAAATATATTCATTAGTATATTTTTACTAACTTAATACTAAAGAATTACCTTACTTGTTTCGTTGAACTTTTTCCTCCACTTCGTTGCTTAATAAAAGCGACAGTTTCGTGAGAGAATCTTCTCACTTCCTCAGGCTTGCCAAGACTAAAGCATCTCGCCCGTCTTGACGTTGTTGTCAAGACGGGTGAGATGCTTTAGTCTTGGCAAGCCTAAGGAAGTGAGAAGATTCTCTCACGAAACTGTCGCTTTTATTAAGCAACGAAGTGGAAGAAAAAGTTCAACGAAACAAGTAAGGTATGTCTGAACCTCTGCTAACAAATTTTTTCACTAAGACTAAAGAAATACATATAAAATAATAATAAAAAGGTGAAAAATAAGGCAAGATTTATGTAGTAATAGTAAAAAATCTACAGAACAAATATAACTAAAATAAAAAATATATTTTTGAGAGGCATTTTCGTAAATGTGCAATCGTTTCAACAACAACAAAACTGATGAACCTTATAGTCCCTGTACAGAAGGTTCATCTAATTCATGAAACGACTGTGCATTTACGATTGTGCATTAAAATATATATCCTTGAATAAATTAGTAGAGATATTTGCTTCTATTCATCTTTAAAATATTATTTCAACAAAATTCTCGCATTAGACATAACAGGTTTTATTATTTCAATATTTACAATAACTCAGTTAAAGCTGTGATGAATGCTTGCAATCAATGTCACAATGCCATAATCAGTAAGTCGTGTACAGATATGCATCAGTGTTATCTTAGAATTTAAACGGTGTGGCAATAGTTCCGGATTGAACCAATTCAAGTACTTAACATTCCGATTTGTCATGACAATCATCATCTATTGTTCTAATAGATGATAACGAAATTATTTAAACCCCAATATCTGTACTAATTAAATTCCTAATGTTTATTGATTTGATTCATTTATTGGATCCAATACAGAAGTACTTAATTCAAACATCTTTAATTGCATTCCAATTATTTATTTTGTTTCATTTTTAAAGTCAAATCTCAAGATTTTAAAATATTTTATTTTTTAAGTATTGAGCTGAACAATAAATTTTGATATAATTGATATGGGTAACTTAACATGTTTAATAATAACAAATGATTCCTTTCTTCTCACAATACTTCAAAATTATAGTTGGGATATAAATGTTGTTTTCTTAACTTACAAATTTAAGAAAGCAAAATTCTCAATATTGCTCTGTATTGTGTTTAATTTTACTGTCCATAAAAATATGCAATTCGAGAAATGAAACAACATTACTTAAAATGTAATAATATAACTTTTTTCCTATTTCTTGAGGTACCCCTTATGAATAAAAGGCTGCGTCTTTGAAACTGTCTTTAAGGGCATTGGGAGTAGCACCGGTAGGTGGCAACACTGACGTATCTTCACCATGTTAATTTTTTATCATTGCTCCTCGGAGTAATTTTTATGCTAGAGCTAAGCTGATTGCTGTAGATTCAAGATAATTAGTAGCCCAAGTGCACAATTTGGCTAAATAAAGTCTGATTTAAAGAAAAGTATTTTTTTTTATATTTTAGAAAAATGCATGTAAATTTAAAAATTTACTAAAAAATACTTTTCTTTAAATCAAGTTTTATTTAGCCAAATTGTGCACTTGGGCTACTAATTATCTTGATACTACAGCAATCAGCTTAGCTCTAGCATAAAAATTACTCCGAGGAGCAATGATCAAAAATTAACATGGTGAAGATACGTCAGTGTTGCCAACTACCGGTGCTACACCCAATGCCCTTAAAGGAATGAATTTTTAAAAACTGTACTTTCAATAATGGAGTATCGACCTAATTTTTTTATTACAGAAATGGATAGAGGGTGAAAAATTATGCTACCCTGATTTTTTTTCAGATTTTTTAGAGCCCGGAAAGTATTTTTAAACAATCATTGAAAGTTCTTTTTGTGACGTCACGAGGCGGCAAGTCCTATCTTTTCTTAAGGAGCGGCGTTTCGTGACGTCACAAAAAGAACTTTCAATGATTTTTTAAAAATACTTCCCGGGCTCTAAAAAATCTGAAAAAATCAGGGTAGCATAACTTTGCACTGTCTATCCATTTCTGCAATAAAAAAAATGAGATCGATACTCCATTAAAAAAATACTTTCCTGATAAAATCTAAGAGACATAACTTTTTACGAGCAACAACAAAATTTGAGATCGATCTCCAAAATCACAATAATTGTTATCCCCGCGGTAAATACACAGCTGCAAGAAAAGATTGGAACATTTCAAATTTATGAAAGAGTTACAATGACGTTGATAATCATCAAATTTTTGTTCATCAGCCTTCAAGTTTGCAAAAATTGTACTGCGATATCATTATTTACATTATTATGAACAAACTTTTTAGTTTAATATTTTTTTACGCAATTGATAAAGTTGTTATTACAATATTATCTATATATTTTTTATAATTATTTTAATACGCATATATCATATATTATTACGTATAATTTATTAGCACAATCGTAACACCATGGTCAAAGTTCCTCTTTCTTTTTACTTCAATATAATTCTATTACAATTTCAAGTAGACAAAAAAATGTATTATTGTTTTTCGAGTTCATTCTAGAAGTGATAATTTTATAAGTTCTATATTCATTACAGATAATGCAAGATTGAGCAAGTCAAAGATCGATTGCTCGTGTCTCTTAATGCTCTAGATGACAATCAGGGTCGTTACATAAGTGCAGACGTGCGCGAGACCACCAGAACTGCCCCCCTGCCCCCCAGTGGCTCCACCCCTGACACTCCTTCTGCCCCTCCCATACTGCACCAAGGCCGTTGAAACGTATGTTTGATTGATAACATTGTCAAACGTCTTAATCTGTATTACTTTGACGTTAAGAAGCCTTCATAATATAACTTAATGATATTTGATTATATAATAATGTTCAACAAAAAAAAAGACAAAAAGGCATTTGATTATTATCTGAGATACAAAAATAAATGTGAACAGTACACATAATGCAATTACTTCTATATTGTTGTATTAATTTGAATTCTAACTGAAAATTAGTTCACTTTACATGACTTTGCTATAAAATGACATGTAACTTCCATTAATTAATATTCACAGTGTGTTTGTAATTTGCGTTGCAATTTTAAACATTTCCATATAAAATTTTTACTTTTAACAAATGGAGAATCGACCTCAATTTTTTTATTGCAGAAATGGATAGAGGGTGCAAAGTTATGGTACCCTGATTTTTTTCAGATTTTTTAGAGACCGGGAACTATTTTTGAAAAATTATTGAAAGTTCTTTTTGTGACATCACGAGACGCCGCTCCTTCAGAAAAAGATAAGACTTGCCACCTCGTGACGTCACAAAAATAACTTTCAATAATTTTTTAAAAATAGTTCCCGGGCCCTAAAAAATATGAAAAAAAAAATCAGGGTAGCATAACTTTGCACGCTGTATCCATTTCTGCAATAAAAAAAATGAGGTCGATACTCCATTTATTAATATGCAAAAGAAATATGAATTGTCTTTAATGTGTTTTTCTTCATTTACCAATATAAACTGATATTAGGTGGCCCCTTTTACAGAAAATAAAATACACAACTCTGCATGAGATAGGTCAAGAATATACTAATTAGTTCAAGTCATAAAATAAATCACACTTAAATGAAACTATATATATAACAGTTCTTAAATTACAATTTTGCTAAGCATATCGATACATTAAATCCAAGAGCATGCACATTGCTATTTACATAATTTTGCAATCTCTTGCTACGAGTGATTGAATATATTCAGCTCAATATTTCTGTACAGTAATTTACAAATAGACTGAACCCTCCATATTATACATACTAGTAGTTAGAAAAGCGTACAGTACCTATCAATTCTAGGGTTTGATAGATAAAATTTTCTTTTGTTTCATTTAAGCACAAGTGTTAAAGTGTATTAAAGTCCACATGAAGCCAAAGTCTACTTTTTCATCAATTACTAGCTGATAATCAGGTTGCAGTAATTAGGTAAAAATTTACGGTGTATAACAGTTACGTTTCTTTTCCAGCCAGGGGCGTAGACAAGGGGGGGGTTTTGGGTGTTATAACCCCCCCCTTGAGAGCTGAACCTTAGTAAATTTTAAGGGAAAATTAACAAAAAATGGTACTCGATGGATACGATTTAGCTAAAATTTTATGAAAAATTTTCTTAAAAAGAACTTTAAAAATTTATATCCCCGAAACACATCGTTAATACATCTTTAATTTATTTAAAATGCGTCAAGTATTATGATTATTTAATTAATTATACTATAATTCTATTATTTATATAATTAAATATTATGTAATATTCATTATTAAGTTATATATGTGTTTGCATATGAAGACAACAATTTAAAATATAAAAAATGTTGTTAACCTTCCCCGCATGATGTTCAGCATAAAAATTAAAATTTTATGTGTGGTATTTTATTATTTTTTAATTAATTACGTTATGTAGGTATATTACTTCTTACATTAGGAAGTTTTATTGTCTAATGTATAATACTGTACATATTTTTAAATTTATTATTGAATTAAGTTAAAAAATATCCAATTTTTTAAATATTAATTTTACAGTATACTTTATAACGTAATAATTTTCCTGTTTTGAAAATGTAAATGTAAGTATTTTTTCTTGCTCACACATCAGTACATCGTCTTAAAATGTGGTCTATTTTTTTATAAGAAAAATTAGTGACAAAAATAGTGTAATTAGATATTTTATATTTTACGATTTACAAATATAATAAGAAATTTGCTGAAACTTTTCATCGAAAAAAATAATAGTCCACTAACGCTTTTTCAAAAAAATCGCGCATCATGAAACTAATAAAAATAATATAAAAGTGTTTATTAGATGAATTACTTGATTTAACTAAAACTATTTACACAAAGCTTTATTTATTACGTTAGTGCATGTATTGAAAAGAAATTAAAAAAATGGGGTACAAAAAATATAATTTTTTTTAAAAAATTGCATCGGGCCATACATTTTCTATAATAGTATTTTTTCATAATTTTACCTTAAAAAAAGGGGCGTGTCCCTAAAAAAATCGCGCCTGCGGCGGGCTATTGGGGGGCTACGCCCCCCAAACCCCCCATTGGGCTGTTCTCAATCTTTGTCTTGAAGAACCCCCCCCTTGGACAAATCCTGGCTACGCCACTGTTTCCAGCTATCATTTTTAATTTCTTTTCAATTACCCGGCCGAACTGTTTAACTTGGTGTCACTTTTTATTTTTCTGTCACATTGTTTCTTTCACGTACGACACAGAAGAACGTGATAAATAATTTGTTATTAATGTTTGTAAAAAAAAGTTTATAAAAGCTGTCAAAGCTGCATGGGAGTATAATGGAAAATATACACATGAATAAAAAATATTTTTCAAGAAGCAATATTTTTTTTTACTATATCATTATGTAGCTGTCAGAATTAACTTGTTATTCAGAATTGTACAAAAATATGGATGATGAAAATATTGTAAATGTTACTCAGCTATATCCTTCATTCCACTTCCTCTTTTAAATACAACCAAACAAGGCACTCACTTATAATATCACGCACTCTTCTTGACACCACACATTGTATTACTTGCTGTGTGCGAATTACATCCTGAGAGCATATTATAATAAATATCTACTTCACGTTAATATGACAGTGTTATTCATTACAGTTAACCGACTCCAATTATTACGGTTACAATGGAGTATTGACCTCAAAATTTTTTATTGCAGAAATGGATAGAGCGTGCAAAGTTATGCTCCCCTGATTTTTTTCAGATTTTTTTGAGCCCGGGAACTATTTTTAAAAAATTATTTTTTTGTGACGTCACGCGGCGGCAAGTCCTATCTTTTTGTTAAGGAGCGGCGTCTCGTGACGTCACAAAAAGAACTTTCAACAATTTTTTTAAAAATACTTCCCGGGCTCTAAAAAATCTGAAAAAATCACGGTAGCATAACTTTGCATGCTCTATCCATTTCTGTAATAAAAAATTTTGAGGTCAATACTCTATTACGTTTATTTTTAAATTTTTTGTTTCTATGTAGGATGAAGTTAATGTTTCAGTATTATTAGTTCAAAATGTATCCTTTACTACACGGCATGACAAATTCACGCCAAAATATTTGTTCACGTTACAAAATATTTAAAAAAAGATCTTGACATCCATAGCTTAAAATTTTAAAAAAATATTTAATGAAAAAGAATTTGCCCATCTTATCTTTTCTTTTTCTGTCATTTAAAAAAAAAACGATTCTCTTATTTAATTCTAAATCTACCAATTTTTTATTAGATTCAAATGAAAGATTACTGACAGATGTTATTTACACTTGATCCTATAATTTTTGAGGTCATCGAGTTCTCATAAGCAATAAATATTTAGCTTAAAAATCACCTGACAAGGGAATTAGCTCCTATCTTATTTACGATGTTTTGCAAGAAGGGTGGGGCGTAAGAACAAGTAAGGTATAAAAGGTTGGGTGTGGCATGGCGGCTCAGTCGACACCATGAGGTCGGTCGCTCTACCCTGCACCCTGGCGCTGCTGCTGGCCGTAGCACACGCTCAATGGGACCCCAACGTGGTGCCCGGCCGCAGCGCCATCGTCCATCTCTTCGAGTGGAAGTGGGATGACATCGCCAGGGAGTGCGAGGATTTCCTAGCACCTAAAGGTTATGCTGGAGTTCAGGTAATTTGAAAAGGTTGATTGAGGTTATTGCTTCCACTTTCAAGGAAGTTTTTTGTTGATTTGCTCAATAAATAAATAATAATAAATAAATATAAACATTAATGGCAATAGAAAACGAACAAGTGGGAAATATAGAACTAGCTTAAATACAATAGGAAAATGGACGTCCAGGGTATAATATGATCCTCAGTAAAAATTAAAACATTTTCATTGCCTACATTGCATATAATATTTATGGCTTAGTATCAATTGATTCGGGTTTAAATTTGTATTTGTTTTGTATGATTCTAATTTGTTTCAATGAAGTTATAACATGGCATAATTTGAGTAACTTCAGATAAATGGTAAGACGTAAATAGCTCAATGACAATAAAATTACAATACTATGAAATGTTACAAAATTGAATTAAAAAAAAACTAAATAAAAAGTATAAAAAGAAATAAAAAACTCTTGGTTTTATCGTTTTTTGCTCGGTGTTCTGCAGACCTCTGTCCCCACGGAGAACGGCATCATCAGCGGTCGTCCGTGGTGGGAGCGTTACCAACCCATCTCGTACTTCTTCAACACGCGCTCAGGCACCGAGCAGCAGCTTGCTGACATGATCCGTCGCTGTAACAACGTCGGTGTCAGGTAGGTAACAGCATCCTCAAGATATAGCATTGTGTTCAATGGAAAGATCTATCTTACCTGTGTGAACCTTTTAGCCTCAGATATTCGATTAATTTTAACGGAACTAGAGTTAGAGACATTTATTTTTTCTCAGTGTTCATCTTGACTCTGATCTTGACCATTACCACGCTTC
The DNA here is from genome assembly GCA_949825025.1 of Siphlonurus alternatus. Classification (NCBI taxonomy): domain Eukaryota; kingdom Metazoa; phylum Arthropoda; class Insecta; order Ephemeroptera; family Siphlonuridae; genus Siphlonurus; species Siphlonurus alternatus. The sequence continues at coordinate 32,713,358 of OX463780.1, read as the reverse complement.
CTCCACAGGATCTACCCTGACATTCTGTTCAATCACATGACCGGCCCAGCAACCACCCTTACCGGCACAGGAGGCAGCACCGCCGAGCCCAACAACAAGAACTTCCCCGCCGTGCCGTACAGTCGCGCAGACTTCAACCCGGACTGTGAAATCACCAACTACGACGACCCTGACAATGTAAGTTCACATCTTTGCCAATGTGAACTTATGTGACTTTGTGATTTTTAAAAGCATTTCGACATGAATATTGCGCACTCTATTTACTTAGGTGGCTATCTTTGGTGCTACCGCGATTGCATTGTCACAATGTTCTTCGTCTCAAAATGTATTGAATATATAGTATAAGATTCACAACAAGCTTACTTTTATATTTTTTTATTGTAGTAGTATAATACTTTAATTGTAATATATTTTATTTAATCATTATCGTAAGTAAATATCTATATACCGTAGATTACGTACTAAATACATGCATTACAGTGCTTATGAATATCTCAGATAACTGTTAGCTTAATTCTCACAATTTCTAATAATGAATTGGGATAAATAATTAGTATTTTAGCTACAGGGTACATATCGACGCTTGATAAAGCGAAGCTGCTAAAACAGTGCAGTTATAAAATTATTTAACACTAACAAACAGTAGAACACTCAGGTTGTGGTGCTCATGGTGCTCACATGTTCTCCAGGTGCGCAACTGCGAGCTGGTGGGTCTCAAGGACCTCGCCCAGTCCCAGGAGTACGTGCGAGGCAAAATCGCAGACATGTTGAACCGTCTCATCGACATGGGAGTCGCAGGATTTCGGTGAGTTGATCCATTTTAAATTTTTAACGTAGCTGGAATCTGTTGTAGAGGTATGGTCCCTAGCGACTAATATTTGCATTTCACTAAAATTTAGTAGATCTGAACCTAAGGTATGTTAGGATATAATGGGTCCATTACGTGCTATGGCATTCATTCACACTTGACTAGATGTAACTGAGGGAACCATAAAAACTGCAGTCATGAAGGTCGATAATTGATGCAGCTGAAAGACTGAAAAATATACATTTTATTTTAACTTTTAAATAAATTTCTATTAGTTACAGTAAATGAAACGAGCTTCATAAAAGTTTCTTAATATTGCAGCGTGGACGCGGCCAAGCACATGTGGCCCGGCGATATGGAGGTCATCTTCGGCAGACTGCATGACCTCAACACCGACCACGGGTTTGCTCCTGGATCACGTGCCTTCTTTGCCCAAGAGGTCATCGACCTTGGTAGGTTTCACCTCAGTCAGCAACATTAAATGCCACATTTTTGTACAGATTTAATATTGACAATTTACGTCGAATTATTTCAATTAGTATCGCATATCACACTAAATACAGTATAGGCATAAATATTATTGTGCATTAGTACGGCTTTATAAACCCTGGTTTAGAAATTGGAAAATTAATTATTTCAGTATTCCAAAAGGTTGAATATTAACTGCTTCACATGCAGTAATATAATTTTATAAAATTTGACATTTCTTCAAATTCAACGCATACATTTCTTTCCAACAGGTGGCACAGGTATCAAGGGAGACGAATACACACACCTGGGTCGCGTCACTGAATTCAAACAAGGTGCTGAAATTGGCCGCGCATTCCAGGGTGGTAACGCACTGAAATGGCTTCAGGGTTTCGGTGAGGGTTGGGGCCTTCAACCAAGTAACAATGCCCTCGTGTTCATGGACAACCACGACAACCAGCGTCACGGTGGACAAGACATCCTCACCTACAAGAACCCACGTCCCTACAAGATGGGCACCGCCTTCGAGCTCGCCTGGCCCTACGGCTACCCTCGCATGATGTCCAGCTATGCCTTCACTGACCCTGACGCAGGCCCACCAAATGTCGATGAAAATATCTTGGGACCTGAGTTTAACCCTGATGGCACTTGCACCAATGGATGGGTGTGTGAGCACCGTTGGAGGCAGATGTACAACATGATCGGATGGAGGAACGCTGTCGATGGTATGAAGAATGTCTTTTATATAGGATTGTGGAATTTTTGTAGTCTCAAACAAAAAAATATAATATACAAATAATTTGTAATTTTTAATGAATTTCCCGTTCATTACCGGTTATTCTAAACATAAAATACTGTATAGCATATTATTTGCTTAGTAACCCTTAGTTAAGCGGCACTTTTCGCGCGTAGGGATCCTCGTAAGAAACGCCCGCGAGATTTTCTTTTCGCGTGGCAGAGGTGTTCCCGTCCGGAATCGACCCGGGAGACGGGGGCGCGGGCTGGGGGGCCTCCCGAGGTTTCCGGAACCGCCTCCCTAAAATCGAGTTTCCGTTCGGGAGGGGCGCCGGAGGGCGAGAGAGGGCGGAAATCTCGAGCCGGGGACGACATTTCGGGGAAGTTGCGGGCCTCCGGGGGCCCTCCCCGGCGTCCGTCCTCGGCGCCGCGGGAGGGGCGGACCGGTCCTCTCGGAGGTTCATGAAGCCCTTTTTCCACTTTCGTCCCTCCTCCGACGGGGCGGGGGCGAGACCGCCCTCGACCCCGCGGGACGGTGCGGCGTCTGTCGGACCTCGCGGTTCTCGTGGCACGCGACCGGCGGCCCGCCGACGCGCCTCGAGACGAAGCGACCGATCCGTCGCGTCTCTCGCGCGTCTCGCCGCGAACGCGCGTCCCGTCGGGGGGTCGCTCGGGGCGGGGGAACCGCGGAAACTTTATCGTCGGGGTCGCCCCCGACGTTTGCTAACTCGTCCGGGCACGAGAGTAGGTTAGGTCCGACAGCGGTCGATTGACACGGCCGATCGAGCGGACCACAAATGAGCAGAGAGCTTTTTTCGAAAGCGGGCCTGCTTTCCGTCAACGGGGACGTCAAAGTCGGGCCCACCTCTCTTTGAGCAACGTCGGGTGCCATTTCGCGATTTGAAATCCTGCCTCCGTTCGAGGGGCGTGTTCGCGAGAATGACGTCGCGACACCTTTCCATTGCGATTTTAATACTTTTCGTACTTACTCGATTGAAACGCTCCGTTTCCCGAGCTGACCGTGCGGTCGACGGGAAAAAAGATAGGTCGTGGCATTCAGACGCGCTCACATACGGACGGATCTACATGACGTTGACAGCCATGACAGGGCGTAATGCCGCGTCGTCGCTAGGTCTACGTCTCACTCGCTTCATCCGAGAGGCGGAAGCGGGACTCTCGATAGAGACTTCCTGGGGGAGTCTCGTGCCGGTCCGACACAAGGGTGCACTATTTATCATACATTCTGGAAGGTTCCGGGGCGGTACGAGAAAAGGCCACCAGGTGGCAGCACGGCTCGGAGAATCACCAGATATAGTGGCGATCGCCGTCGAAATACTTCTACACTAAGTTCACAGATGGCGCGCAAATCCATTTTTATGACACGTGCAATTTTTGGTCACCACCACGTCGTCGCGACTCTCCTTCTCAAAAAGAAAATAAAAACAAAACAAAAAAAAGAGGCCGGCGACCACCCGCACCCCTAGTCCTTATTATTAAACATCACTTTCGGGACCCCAAAATTAACCAGCGTTTTCCTATGCTGGCACGCACTTCCTTTGGGCGAGCGTCTGGGTTCGTCGGAACCCGACGAAACTTTTCCTGGGGGTTCCCGGGGGTGGCCGCCGTAACCGGGAAAATAATAAAAAATCCACGTCAGGGGGGGGACTGGGGGTGAATTTTTTTATCTAGATTTTTGGGGTTTTTCGGCCTCCGAGCTCTTCCGGTGCCCTGCGCTGGCCTTGGTCGGTGGAGGTCTTTGCCCGGTGAACTTTTGTTGCTGCCGAGTCGTGTTCGGTTCCGGACACCGGACATCCTTTCGGCAGCGCACGCCGCCCGTGAGGTTACGTTTGGAAATTTGGGCTCTTCGGTGTCGTGTGGTCTGTGTTTCGAATCACCGTGTGTTCGAGTGTTGGTGCGTGGTGTGTTGTCGTGGCCGTGTAGTGAGGACGTCATGCTATTGCGACGTATTACGTGTCACTTTGATGTGTTACGGCCCTCTATCATGCACTTTGAATCACAAATGTGGACATCGTGGACACGGGGTGACCTTCTGCCGCGTGACTCCACGGCTAGGGGATCTCCTCCCTGAGTTCATCTTTTCGTTGGTTTCGATTTGTGTTTTCTGATACGTAGACATGTAACGCACAACGTTCTAGTGCTACTTTTTCCATTTTTTATACATACAGTGTTTCCTGCCATTGGAAAGTTTATGGTTACCAACTTCAACAGCTTCTTTGTCGTTTAAGTTTGAATGTTGGTGGAAAAAGGCAAGTATACCATTGGTAGAAAGAGTTCTGCTAACTGGGATTGGCTGAAGCTTTTGCATATCGTCAATGCTTTGAAATTATTATACTTTATTAATTTTCTTTGTGTGACTGCTGCCATCCCATTGGCTGCTTCCGTTTAGAGGCAACATTGCAAAAGGGGATCTGACTGCTCAGTGCAGTGATGTGAAATTCGCGCGAAGATTGGTCCGCGAAAATGCGCATGCGAATATCCGCGCAAGTGCGCGCATATGTGCGTAAGATAGTTTCAAGATGGTGGCCGCCCGCAAATGGAATCACGTGAGCACAGATATTGTAGACATTCAGAAGTTCGATATTTTTCCCATAGGTGGAGATGCCATGGTAGCACATTCCAAGCAAACTACTTCCAGGTGTGACTTAATTATTATAACTTTATATAAAATTGATTATTTTCGTAAATAATGCTCGGATTTACTCCCAATTAGGTCTAGGGGGGGTTATAAAATTAAGGTGCAAGTAATGCGGGTTGCATACTTTCAGGGGCATGTAGGTTGTGGTTGCATACTTTCAGGGGAAGTTTGGTTGGGTTGCATACTTTCAAGGGCATGTAAGTGAAGGTTGCCTACCTTTAGGGGTAACTTATAATAACTTTATATAAAAACGAATATTTTCGTAAATAATGCTCGGATCATCTCCCAATTAGGTCTAGGGGGGGTTATCAAATTAAGGTGTAATTAATGCGGGTTGCATACTTTCAGGGGCATGTAGGTTGTGGTTGCCTACTTTCAGGGGCAATTTGCGTTCGGTACATCATAGCATTACGAGGTTTAATTACAACTGGCCACCTCTTTGTGTTGAAGATGGGCAGTGTCCGGAGTAAGCCCATTGCCTTGCTCGCTCGAACACGACCGGACGCTAAGAAAATAATTAACTCGAATCTCCCCAAACTCTTTAAAAAATTATTAAATAAAATAAAATAAATAATAATAAAATAGTAGGGGTCTAACAACTGCGTCTGAGTCGTTATCTGAGCTTGTTCATCTTCGCTAATTTAGAACACTATAATATCTGTCAACATATGGCTGAGAGATTTTTGGAAGTGCATCACTGCACTGGGTGGAAAGCAAAACGAATTTATCCCAGGGAGGGAGCGGCGTATTTTTATACTTGAAATGGTCACCCATCCAAGTATTAACCACGCTTGACGTAGCCTGACTTCAGTGATCTAACGAGAACCGGTCAATGCATAACGCCACGCTCCACCTCTACTCTGAATTACTCTGAATTTTTTTAGATTTTTATGAGTCCTGCAACTATTTCTAAATAATTATTGAACGTTCTGTAATTTAAGTTGGCACCCCTGAATCGTTAATAAAAAGGATAGGACAGAGACGCCTGTTGACGCCTCCAGAAGGCGTGGCAGCACATTTAATAATTATTTAAAAATAGTTCTGGGTTTCAAAAAAATCTGGAAAAAATCAGAGTAGCATAATTCGGTACCTTCAAATCATTTCTGCAATAAAAAATTTTCACGTAGGTTGTCCATTTTGCATTAAAACACCGTTATGATGTCACGTACTGAATACTTATATAGATGGCAACATATGATTGACAAAATTATTTAAAAGACTTGAAAGCAAACGAGCGTAAGCGCGAGTTTACACCCCACCCCTAGTAACCCTTAGTTAAGCGGCACTTTTCGCGCGTAGGGATCCTCGTAAGAAACGCCCGCGCGATTTTCTTTTCGCGTGGCAGAGGTCTTCCCGTCCGGAATCGACCCGGGAGACGGGGGCGCGGGGTGGGGGGCCTCCCGAGGTTTCCGGAACCGCCTCCCTAAAATCGAGTTTCCGTTCGGGAGGGGCGCCGGAGGGCGAGAGAGGGCGGAAATCTCGAGCCGGGGACGAGATTTCGGGGAAGTTGCGGGCCTCCGGGGGCCCTCCCCGGCGTCCGTCCTCGGCGCCGCGGGAGGGGCGGACTGGTCCTCTCGGAGGTTCATGAAGCCCTTTTTCCACTTTCGCCCCTCCTCCGACGGGGCGGGGGCGAGACCGCCCCCGACCCCGCGGGACGGTGCGGCGTCTGTCGGACCTCGCGGTTCTCGTGGCACGCGACCGGCGGCCCGCCGACGCGCCTCGAGACGAAGCGACCGATCCGTCGCGTCTCTCGCGCGTCTCGCCGCGAACGCGCGTCCCGTCGGGGGGTCGCTCGGGGCGGGGGAACCGCGGAAACTTTATCATCGGGGTCGCCCCCGACGTTTGTTAACTCGTCCGGGCACGAGAGTAGGTTAGGTCCGACATCGGTCGATTGACACGGCCGATCGAGCGGACCACAAATGAACAGAGAGCTTTTTTCGAAAGCGGGCCTGCTTTCCGTCAACGGGGACGTCAAAGTCGGGCCCACCTCTCTTTGAGCAACGTCGGGTGCCATTTCGCGATTTGAAATCCTGCCTCCGTTCGAGGGGCGTGTTCGCGAGAATGACGTCGCGACACCTTTCCATTGCGATTTTAATACTTTTCGTACTTACTCGATTGAAACGCTCCGTTTCCCGAGCTGACCGTGCGGTCGACGGGAGAAAAGTTAGGTCGTGGCATTCAGACGCGCCCACATACGGACGGATCTACATGACGTTGACAGCCATGACAGGGCGTAATGCCGCGTCGTCGCTAGGTCTACGTCTCACTCGCTTCATCCGAGAGGCGGAAGCGTGACTCTCGATAGAGACTTCCTGGGGGAGTCTCGTGCCGGTCCGACACAAGGGTGCACTATTTATCATACATTCTGGAAGGTTCCGGGGCGGTACGAGGAAAGGCCACCAGGTGGCAGCACGGCTCGGAGAATCACCAGATATAGTGGCGATCGCCGTCGAAATACTTCTACACTAAGTTCACAGATGGCGCGCAAATCCATTTTTATGACACGTGCAATTTTTGGTCGCCACCACGTCGTCGCGACTCTCCTTCTCAAAAAGAAAATAAAAAAAAAAACAAAAAAAAAAAAGGCCGGCGACCACCCGCACCCCTAGTAACCCTTAGTTAAGCGGCACTTTTCGCGCGTAGGGATCCTCGTAAGAAACGCCCGCGAGATTTTCTTTTCGCGTGGCAGAGGTGTTCCCGTCCGGAATCGACCCGGAAGACGGGGGCGCGGGCTGGGGGGCCTCCCGAGGTTTCCGGAACCGCCTCCCTAAAATCGAGTTTCCGTTCGGGAGGGGCGCCGGAGGGCGAGAGAGGGCGGAAATCTCGAGCCGGGGACGAGATTTCGGGGAAGTTGCGGGCCTCCGGGGGCCCTCCCCGGCGTCCGTCCTCGGCGCCGCGGGAGGGGCGGACCGGTCCTCTCGGAGGTTCATGAAGCCCTTTTCCCACTTTCGCCCCTCCTCCGACGGGGCGGGGGCGAGACCGCCCCCGACCCCGCGGGACGGTGCGGCGTCTATCGGACCTCGCGGTTCTCGTGGCACGCGACCGGCGGCCCGCCGACGCGCCTCGAGACGAAGCGACCGATCCGTCGCGTCTCTCGCGCCTCTCGCCGCGAACGCGCGTCCCGTCGGGGGGTCGCTCGGGGCGGGGGAACCGCGGAAACTTTATCATCGGGGTCGCCCCCGACGTTTGCTAACTCATCCGGGCACGAGAGTAGGTTAGGTCCGACATCGGTCGATTGACACGGCCGATCGAGCGGGCCACAAATGAACAGAGAGCTTTTTTCGAAAGCGGGCCTGCTTTCCGTCAACGGGGACGTCAAAGTCGGGCCCACCTCTCTTTGAGCAACGTCGGGTGCCATTTCGCGATTTGAAATCCTGCCTCCGTTCGAGGGGCGTGTTCGCGAGAATGACGTCGCGACACCTTTCCTTCGCGATTTTAATACTTTTCGTACTTACTCGATTGAAACGCTCCGTTTCCCGAGCTGACCGTGCGGTCGACGGGAAAAAAGTTAGGTCGTGGCATTCAGACGCGCCCACATACGGACGGATCTACACGACGTTGACAGCCATGACAGGGCGTAATGCCGCGTCGTCGCTAGGTCTACGTCTCACTCGCTTCATCCGAGAGGCGGAAGCGGGACTCTCGATAGAGACTTCCTGGGGGAGTCTCGTGCCGGTCCGACACAAGGGTGCACTATTTATCATACATTCTGGAAGGTTCCGGGGCGGTACGAGAAAAGGCCACCAGATGGCAGCACGGCTCGGAGAATCACCAGATATAGTGGCGATGGCCGTCGAAATACTTCTACACTAAGTTCACAGATGGCGCGCAAATCCATTTATATGACACGTGCAATTTTTGGCCACCACCGCGCCGTCGCGACTCTCCATCTCAAAAAGAAGAGAAAAAAGAAAAAAAGGACCGGCGACCACCCGCACCCCTAGTAACCCTTAGTTAAGCGGCACTTTTCGCGCGTAGGGATCCTCGTAAGAAACGCCCGCGAGATTTTCTTTTCGCGTGGCAGAGGTGTTCCCGTCCGGAATCGACCCGGGAGACGGGGGCGCGGGGTGGGAGGCCTCCCGAGGTTTCCGGAACCGCCTCCCTAAAATCGAGTTTCCGTCCGGGAGGGGCGCCGGAGGGCGAGAGAGGGCGGAAATCTCGAGCCGGGGACGAGATTTCGGGGAAGTTGCGGGCCTCCGGGGGCCCTCCCCGGCGTCCGTCCTCGGCGCCGCGGGAGGGGCGGACCGGTCCCCTCGGAGGTTCATGAAGCCCTTTTTCCACTTTCGTCCCTCCTCCGACGGGGCGGGGGCGAGACCGCCCCCGACCCCGCGGGACGGTGCGGCGTCTGTCGGACCTCGCGGTTCTCGTGGCACGCGACCGGCGGCCCGCCGACGCGCCTCGAGACGAAGCGACTGATCCGTCGCGTCTCTCGCGCCTCTCGCCGCGAACGCGCGTCCCGTCGGGGGGTCGCTCGGGGCGGGGGAACCGCGGAAACTTTATCATCGGGGTCGCCCCCGACGTTTGTTAACTCATCCGGGCACGAGAGTAGGTTAGGTCCGACGTCGGTTGATTGGCACGTCCGATCGAGCGGACCACAAATGAACAGAGAGCTTTTTTCGAAAGCGGGCCTGCTTTCCGTCAACGGGGATGTCAAAGTCGGGCCCACCTCTCTTTGAGCAACTTCGGGTGCCATTTCGCGATTTGAAATCCTGCCTCCGTTCGAGGGGCGTGTTCGCGAGAATGACGTCGCGACACCTTTCCATCGCGATTTTAATACTTTTCGTACTTACTCGATTGAAACGCTCCGGTTCCCGAGCTGACCGTGCGGTCGACGGGAAAAAAGTTAGGTCGTGGCATTCAGACGCGCCCACATACGGACGGATCTACACGACGTTGACAGCCATGACAGGGCGTAATGCCACGTCGTCGCTAGGTCTACGTCTCACTCGCTTCATCCGAGAGGCGGAAGCGGGACTCTCGATAGAGACTTCCTGGGGGAGTCTCGTGCCGGTCCGACACAAGGGTGCACTATTTATCATACATTCTGGAAGGTTCCGGGGCGGTACGAGAAAAGGCCACCAGGTGGCAGCACGGCTCGGAGAATCACCAAATACTTCTACACTAAGTTCACAGATGGCGCGCAAATCCATTTTTATGACACGTGCAATTTTTGGCCACCACCACGTCGTCGCGACTCTCCTTCTCAAAAAGAAAATAAAAAAAAAAAAAAAAAAAAGGCCGGCGACCACCCGCACCCCTAGTCCTTATTATTAAACATCACTTTCGGGACCCCAAAATTAACCAGCGTTTTCCTATGCTGGGACGCACTTCCTTTGGGCGAGCGTCTGGGTTCGTCGGAACCCGACGAAACTTTTCCTGGGGGTTCCCGGGGGTGGCCGCCGTAACCACGAAAATAATAAAAAATCCACGTCCGGGGGGGGACTGGGGGTGAATTTTTTTATCTAGATTTCTGGGGTTTTTCGGCCTCCGAGCTCTTCCGGTGCCCTGCGCTGGCCGTGGCCGGTGGACGTCTTTGCCCGGTGAACTTTTGTTGCTGCCGAGTCGTGTTCGGTTCCGGACACCGGACACCGTTTCAGCAGCGCACGCCGCCCGTGAGGTTACGTTTGGAAATTTGGGCTGTTCGGTATCGTGTGGTCTGTGTTTCGAATCACCGTGTGTTCGAGTGTTGGTGCGTGGTGTGTTGTCGTGGCCGTGTAGTGAGGACGTCATGCTATTGCGACGTATTACGTGTCACTTTGATGTGTTACGGCCCTCTATCATGCACTTTGAATCACAAATGTGGACATCGTGGACACGGGGTGACCTTGTGCCGCGTGACTCCACGGCTAGGGGATCTCCTCCCTGAGTTCATCTTTTCGTTGGTTTCGATTTGTGTTTTCTGATACGTAAACATGCAACACACAACGTACTAGTGCTACTTTTTCCATTTTTTATACATACAGTGTTTCCTGCCATTGGAAAGTTTATGGTTACCAACTTCAACAGCTTCTTTGTAGTCCAACTTTGAATGTTGGTGGAAAAAGGCAAGTCTACCATTGGTAGAAAGAGTTCTGCTAACTGGGATTGGCTGAAGCTTTTGCATATCGTCAATGCTTTGAAATTATTATAATTTATTAACTTTCTTTGTGTGACTGCTGCCATCCCATTGGCTGCTTCTGTTTAGAGGCAACAATGCAAAAGGGGATCTGACTGCTCAGTGCAGTGATGTGAAATTCGCGCGAAGATTGGTCCGCGAAAATGCGCATGCGAATATCCGCGCAAGTGCGCGCATATGCGCGTAAGATAGTCTCAAGATGGTGGCCGCCCGCAAATGGAATCACGTGAGCACAGATATTGTACACATTCAGAAGTTCAATATTTTTCCCATAGATGGAGATGCCATATATGGTAGCACATTCCAAGCAAACTACTTTCAGGTGTGACTTAATTAATATAACTTTAAATAAAATTGATTATTTTCGTAAATAATGCTCGGATTTACTCCCAATTAGGTCTAGGGGGGGTTATAAAATTAAGGTGCAAGTAATGCGGGTTGCATACCTTCAGGGGCATGTAGGTTGTGGTTGCATACATTCAGGGGCAATTTGCGTTCGGTACATCATAGCATTACGAGGTTTAATTACAACTGGCCACCTCTTTGTGTTGAAGATGGGCAGTGTCCGGAGTAAGCCCATTGCCTTGCTCGCTCGAACACGACCGGACGCTAAGAAAATAATTAACTCGAATCTCCCCAAACTCCTTAAAAAAATTATTAAATAAAATAAAATAAATAATAATAAAATAGTAGGGGCCTAACAACTGCGTCTGACTCCTTAAAAAATTATTAAATAAAATAAAATAAATAATAATAAAATAGTAGGGGTCTAACAACTGCGTCTGAGTCGTTATCTGAGCCTGTTCATCTTCGCTAATTTAGAACACTATAATATCTGTCAACATATGGCTGAGAGATTTTTGGAAGTGCATCACTGCACTGGGTGGAAAGCAAGACGAATTTATCCCAGGGAGGGAGCGGCGTATTTTTATACTTGAAATGGTCACCCACCCAAGTATTAACCACGATTGACGTAGCCTGACTTCAGTGATCTAACGAGAACCGGTCAATGCATAACGCCACGCTCCACCTCTACTCTGAATTACTCTGAATTTTTTTAGATTTTTATGAGTCCTGCAACTATTTCTAAATAATTATTGAACGTTCTGTAATTTAAGTTGGCACCCCTGAATCGTTAATAAAAAGGATAGGACAGAGACGCCTGTTGACACCTCCAGAGGGCGTGGCAGCACATTTAATAATTATTTAAAAATAGTTCTGGGTTTCAAAAAAATCTGGAAAAAATCAGAGTAGCATAATTTGGTACCTTCAATTCATTTCTGTAATAAAAAATTTTCATGTAGGTTGTCCATTTTGCATTAAAATACCGTTATGATATCACGTACTGAATACTTATATAGATGGCAACATATGATTGACAAAATTAATTAAAAGACTTGAAACCAAACGAGCGTAGGCGAGTTTACACCCCACCCCTAGTAATGATATATTATTCTGCATTCTTATTCTAGTGTACATAAATCAGTGGAATATTTGTTGACATTTAAAGCAAAGCGAAACCTTTGGGAAAGGTTGTGGCAACTTCCCCCATTTATTACAAAGGTTAATTAACACCTGTCGTTTTTATTAATCCAGGTACGGACGTCGGCTCATGGTGGGACAACGGCAACAACCAGATCGCCTTCTGTCGTGGAGACAAGGGTTTCATAGCCTTCAACAACGAGGGCACCAACATGGCCGTCAACCTGCAGGTAAGTGAGCACCAGTGACGTCACGGGTCCTTGTCTCACGGTGGTATGTGCACAGACGTGTCTTCCCGCCGGCACCTACTGTGACGTCATCTCGGGCTCGCTGGAGGGGGGCGCGTGTACCGGCATGAGCGTGTTGGTGGCCGCGGACGGAACGGCGAACATCGCTATTGCCGCTGACGCAGAAGATGGCATGATTGCTATTCACGTCAACGTAAGCATGCAATAACAAATATCATGTACTCAGCCAATAATTCATTAATTTTCATTAAGTTCATTGCAGAGATAAAAATTTTAATATGAATTTTATTGTGTGCTGTAAATTATTATTAAATGCTATAAAGGAACTATAATTAAATTTATAAAAGCAATCATATTTCTGTTTTAAAATTTTAATGTTTGTTTCTTGCAGGCCAAGGTGTAAGCAGATGACCACACTGAATCTTCGCAGGACCTTATAACTGTGTAATTTGTTGTAAATTTAATAAATAAAAAATTAGAAAAAAAATATTTTCATATATATATTTCATGTAACCCAATATTGTTTATTTAAAACGTCTTTTACCTGGCGAGAGTTTAGATGAGCCGACTTTTTTTATTTTTTTTTTTATCGATCGCTTTCCATTTAAGTTTTATTATTACAGAAAGTTATTGATATATTAAAAATAATATTAATATATATGTCATAAAATAAATGTCACATTTTATTTTCTTTTAAAAAAAATAATAAAAAAATTAGAAAATTTATAATTTATTCTATTTGTAATTAAAGTACTATTATATTAATTAATTAATTAATTATATTATAGAATAGAAAATTGCTTTATTGCGGCGAGGTTTAGACAAGCCCACTCTTCTTACACCTAACTGCAATAATATGCAATAATATTATGTACAATAATATATATGCAATGAGAATATTATTATTAAATGTTATTGAATATATATATTATAAGAAAAATAATGTATCATATTAGTGTTAAGAATAACTTTATTAAATGATAAATAAATAATCAGGCAATAATATAATATCAAATTTAATTATGCATACTAATTAAAATTTAACAATGTTAGTCATTCTTATATTCGTGTTTTAAAATTGAATGAAACGTTGATATTATATGAGATATAAAAGTAAATTCACTATGCATAAAACAGGAAGAATTTGTTTATTTTTCTAATTTAAACGGATATCATCTCAATATACTTGCATGATACCTCTTGCCTATAATTTTAATGTTACCCGCTTATTAAACTTGTTAGCTACAATAACAACCATTGCTGTTAATTTATTGTATATATTCTCATATAATTCTATAACAAAAAATTGGTGTGGTTTTTTCTTATTATTTTCTGTTCATAATTATAATGTTTTAGATTAATTTTTACTACTTGTAAATTTTTTAAAAACTGTTGTCAAAGCAAAAAGACGTCAAAAGCACTTCTTTTTGACTTTATGAGAAACTCTTCTGACTCACAGCTTTTGCTGCCCTGTTGCAATTTTCTTTATGATAAGTGATGTGACATTTTCAGATCTATATAATTAAATACTGACAGTTTTTCCTTGATGGCAAATATCAATTTTGCATCTGAATACCACAAATGTCAAATTTCTTGGTTCACATGCTAAATTCCTATTTTAATTTTTGCCTTTTTATAAAACCAGTTGTTTTTAATTTTCTGCTGTGGGTCATAGGTAACTATTAATCTGCACAAAGACAAAGAGTCAGTCTGTGTGATTTGTGATTTGACTATTTTTTTCTAATATCAAGTATATACATATTATCATAAGATAGCCTTTACCTCTGAACTATCATCTTGATGTTAATAATTAAACTTCAACAAAAACTGCTGTAAATAATTCTGAAATATTCAATCGTAATATTACTCTTATTTCGTAATATTACTATTATATCGTAATTTCATGGGTTCCTTGTATGCATTATTTTTATTAAAATAAAACATTTAAAATTACATTTAGTATACAATTTCATTGGTCATGTCACTCATGTCAGTCATGTAATGTGAACACACATTTATACATTTTGTATTATGCAACACAAGGAAATATAATATATTCTATCAATTTAAGCTGACTGGGACATCTCTCTCCTTTTATTTTTCTCTTGAGTAATTTTTTTCTCTTGTGCAATTTTTATTTTTACAAAATAAGCTTATTTAAAATTATAAGCATGCTTATACTATATAGGGATCTGCCACAAAGTATCCCATTGGAAAGTATCAAGGCAATTTAAGACATGGAACATTTTAATGACTTTCAAATAAATGAAAGTAGAAAGTACAATTATAAAAGAAACCAAATTAAAAAGGTACTTATTAAATAATAATTTCTTTAAAAAATAATTACATCAAATTTAATCTTGGTGTATCATATATCATACGAGAAAGTAAACTACGATGATTTTTATTTTGATTCTGAAAGATCCAATAGAGTAAAAATATAACCAGCTTAATAATGTATTTATCATATTGTTACAAACGGACTGAGGATTCATTTATAAGGTTCTACTTGCATAATTTATAGAGTGCACTTTGTGAAGAATGTGCAGTATGGTAAGCTGATCGATGCACAAACACCTTACTGCACTGCGGCACATTCTTAATAACATGCACTCTAGCAAATTTATATTATGAAAGTATAAAAGCTGGTTACTTTGACGACAACACTCTCAAAGTATCACGCAATTTTTTCAAGGAATTCCAAGTAAGACGGATTGATGCATAAAGGCGAGCGATTTTGTAAAAAAAAAAAAGACTCTGCAGCCATGAAGTCGCTCCTGCTGGTCGTTTTGCTGGGGCTGGTGAACGCGCAGTGGGAACCAAACATCGTGCCCGGCCGCAGCGCCATCGTGCACCTCTTCGAGTGGAAATGGAGTGACATCGCGGCCGAGTGCGAGCAATTTCTGGGACCAAAGGGCTATGCTGGAGTTCAGGTGACATAGAGTAAAAATAACATAAGAGTATTAATGAACATTAGCTATAAGTATAGACAGAGAAACTTGTAATTATATTTTATGTTGACAATACGAAATTAATATCAGTTTGTAACTGTAAGGAAGTCCCTTCAAATCAAATTTAGCGTGATTTTAATTAGGAAATAAATATAAATGAGTTCAAATTAATCAAATAATAATTAATAATAAATTATTTTGTTGTGAAAGTCATTTCAAGTGCATCAGTAACCTTTAAAGGTGCTTTCAAAATAAATTTATTCAAGAGCGGCCACAGTGACATTGACATTTGACTCCTCCGCAGATCTCTCCACCTACGGAGAACGCGGTGATTGACCGCCGACCCTGGTGGGAGCGTTACCAGCCCATCTCCTACAAGTTCGTGACCCGCTCGGGAGACGAGGCCGCGCTCTCCGATATGATCCGTCGCTGCAACAAAGTCGGTGTCAGGTGAGACAAAGGATCATGACAACACGAAGTTTTGATTTATGAATGTTTCATATAATAATAATTAAATAATATAAGAAGCTACATAGGTATAGGCAATTAAAATAATTATCCCAAATTTGTAGTCATGTTTGTTAAATGATTTTGAAATATTCCTTGCCATAGGATCTACCCGGACGTCGTATTCAACCACATGGCTGGTTGGGGGGTGAAAGGCACGGGGGGCAGCACCGCGCAGCCCGATCAAAAGTCATACCCTGCCGTGCCGTACAGCGTGCTAGACTTCAAGCCAGGCTGCAGTATTACCAACTACAATGACCCTATAAATGTAAGTTCCGATAAGAATATTTTTCCTCGTCATTTTATTTTCATCGTTCAAATATAGGCCGGGCACTTGACGCTGCTTGGTAGTCGGAAAGTCATGATTTCTTATCGCAAGCACCACCAAATTTTTACACGTTGTGGTGTTTAATATATGTGGCTAAATAAAACCCACACTTATGCATCTGGGAGGTGGTTGCCACCTTCACTGACTATACTGACCATCCTAACTGTGGCTTCCACAATAGATCAAATTAAGTCAAAATTAGGTAAATATTAGAATTAGGTGCTAGGCCATATATGTTCGGTCGCTCCAGTTTGGAAGGGAACCACAAAATTTGAACAATGCTAGCTTAGAACCTCGAAGAAGTTTAAGTATGAAGGCCCTTATGACCAGTACCCTATAACGGGGCTTAGTTAGGAAGAAAAATCTAAAAATTGTCATCAATTCCATTTTCTTCTCAGGTACGTAACTGCGATTTGGTAGGAATGAAAGACTTGGACCAAAGTTCCCCTTGGGTGAGAGATAAAATCGTGGACATGTTGAACCGTTTGATAGACATGGGCGTGGCAGGTTTCCGGTAAGTCTACTCAAACTGACGGTAATTTAGCATACACATGTTATATAATTGAATTGTAAACGCAGAGTGGACGCGGCAAAGCACATGTGGCCCGGTGACTTGCAAATTATCTACAACAGACTAAAAAACCTCAACACTGACCACGGATTCAAACAGGGGACACGTCCGTTCCTGGCCCAGGAGGTCATCGACCTTGGTAAGAAAATTAATAAATAAATTACCTAAAATGTACAATTTCCTTGAAACGTAAATACATTAACTATACATGAAGCTGTGAAACACTTTTGTTTCTTTTGAATGAATATCATTTGATATTATTAAATATTTAAAAAATTGAATTTATGCTTTGCGTTGACTAAAGTATTTTTAATTTTTTATTAAAAGTGAGTCTATGACAGTGACAAGGGTTTTGAAAAGGAAAATGCATTATATATAAATTTAATCCCACCTAAATGTATAATGAATTTTAAATTGAAACGTTTTGAAGGAATTGATTATTGAGTGAGCTCAAAAAACTATAAAGATTTCACTGAATATAATTTTTCATGTTGTTTTTTTTTCCTCAATACAAAAACAAATAAGCATCAGACATCAGATTTTTTTATTGAAATATAATTTATTAACGTATTAACCTTTGTAGGTGGTTCTGGAATTCATGGATACGAGTACACTTCTCTCGGACGCATCACAGAATTTAAATTTAGTGCTGAAATTGGAGGAGTGTTCCGTGGTTATAACGCCCTTAAATGGCTTGTCAACTGGGGTGAGGCGTGGGGATTTGTGAACGGCAACAACGCCCTCGTGTTCGTCGACAACCACGACAACCAGCGTGGACACGGCGCGGGCGGCTCCAACATCCTCACCTACAAACAGGCCAAGCAGTACAAGATGGCCACCGCCTTCAAGCTGGCCTGGCCTTACGGCTACCCTCGCATGATGTCCAGCTTCGATTTTACCAACAGTGACCAGGGACCACCTCAGGATGCCAACGGTAACATCGTCAGTCCGGGCATCAACGCGGACAACACGTGTACCAACGGTTGGGTGTGTGAGCACCGCTGGAGGCAGATGTACAACATGGTCGAGTTCAGGAACGTCGTCGATGGTGAGAAATGTGTGATTTATCAATCAATAAATGTTTCATCATTTTGATAAATTGCAATTTAATTGTTTGAACTATGGGTGTACATAATATATCATTTGATTAACAGGGTATCAGACTGATAAGCTGATAAGCATTGCAGTGCGCCCTAACTTATTTTAACTACAATTTTACATAAGTTTACTTTTTTTCTGTATTAAATTGAGTTTTATCACGAGTTTAAATCAGTTTTACGTTTAAAGAATAATCTACACCTTAAAATAATATACTAATCTATTTAAAAAGTAGATTACATGTAGCAAGTTATATTTCTAATGGTTAGCCGCAATTCATTTACCCTTTTATTTTAATTTGTTATCAACCCTCACAGGTACGAACGTCGGCTCATGGTGGGACAACGGCAACAACCAGATCGCCTTCTGTCGTGGAGACAAGGGTTTCATAGCCTTCAACAACGAGGGCACCAACATGGCCGTCAACCTGTGCAGGTAAGTGAGCACCAGTGACGTCACGGGTCCTTGTCTCACGGTGGTATGTACACAGACGTGTCTTCCCGCCGGCACCTACTGTGACGTCATCTCGGGCTCTCTGAAGGGGGGCGTAGTTCTGAATGGGGGCACTTGCACCGGCAAGAAGGTGGTGGTGGCCGCGGATGGAACGGCGAACATCACCATCTCCAATAGTGAATTTGATGGAGTGCTTGCCATCCACGTCAGGGTAAGTCAAATTTAAATATATACTAACTATTAATAGAAGTTATGCATGTTAAAAATTATTAAGAACAAAGGATGTATATGTTGCATAATTAGTATTATAATATTAACATTATATATTTATTTTGATGTTATGCTGATCTTCGTGTTAATTTTCTGAAATTCACATTCTCTTCTGTTGCTCTAATTTTTTAATTTTTTCAGTAGAATAAAATTTTATAAAAACTAAAAAAATTGAGAGTTTATTCAGTCTTAATTAAGATTTCATTTGACGGCGTAACTGCTCTATGAATGTATATGAGGATCAAAATTTTCATAATGCTCAATCAGCGCATCTATATGCGACATAATGAATATTTTGTATATTGAGAATTTGAAGGTATATATTTTACAATTTTTTATTATTTTTTATCTGTCTTTTTTATTATTTATTTATTTATTTATTTATTTATTTATTTATTTATTTATTTATTTATTTATTTATTTATTTATTTTTTTTTTTCAGGCCAAGATCTAAGAAGACTTCATGGCTGAAATTCTAAATTCTTCTTTTTTTCCAAATACGTCATATATGATTAAATTGACCATAAAAGTAAACAATTGAAAATATAAAGTAAAGGATAGAAAAAATATGTGCAAAAATATAAATCTGTAATAAAGCGAATAAACGTGTAAACTATAAAGTTGTTGCATCATGTATTTTTGTAACCCGAATTTGTCATATAATATTATTTTTTGATATTTGAATTACGTCATTAATTTTATTGTATAATAACCATTGCTTCATCCAATTATTCAAATTTCCTTTCATTTGTAAAAATTATCATTAAATCTGCATCTTATATCTTCTTGTTACGTAAAAAACATTCTGATTTCTCTCAACTAATTTTAGATTTGAAGGCTGTAATTTAAATAATATTTATGTCAAACGCACTTCATGTCAATTATTTGATTTTTATAAGATAAGTTATAATCATGTAGATATTACATTATCTTTTTTTTTTTTTTTCACTGAATCATCCTTTTCACCAAGGCCATCATGCATGATCAGCGGTATTGACATTTTGATTTTTGATATTTTTGTTCACGAAAGTTCTTGCGACGACAAGAAAATGTCACGCAAAGGTCATTTCAAAGTCATCGATTTATCCACAGCAAAGACTAATTTTAAATTTGGACGAAAGTATGGTACAGAAAAATTTTGTGTAAATTTAAGCTGGCTTTCAACTACAAAGTTGAAATTTGGTTCACATAAAGCAGATTTTAAGAGCGCATGATAAATTATGAAATGAAATAATGCTTGTATACGATATTTTATAAATTTCTTTGCACCATTTTATTTTTACACTTTAAAATGAAACAATAATAACAAGTAGAAGAAATTAATAAAAGGTAATTTATTTTATTTTTTACGTTTTATGGGGGGAGCATATTTATTTTATGATATAGATTATCAACAAGTATAATAATTATTTTATCCTAAAAAATGTGTTGTGATGACTTTTGATACAAATTTTCCTCCGTTTTAAGACACATTTATTGTAAATTTCTGCACAATGAAAATACATATTTATTAATTGAGTCCCTGAAATCATAATTTCATAATTTTAAACAATGTTCAAATAGACTTGTCTGGCGGCGGACAACCTGTATTACTGTCACTGTGCTGTACAGGCGCGGATCCACGGGGGGCTGGGGGGGCTACAGCCCCCCTCCCGAAATTTTGGATTTAACATGGGCAATATAGGCATTTCCCCCACTCCATTTTTTTAAACATTGGCCTTATGGAGGCAGCCCCTCCCCCCCCCCCCCGAAATTTTTTTCTGGATCCGCGCCTGGTGCTGTACTTGTATTATCAAATAGTACTTCAATTTACTAGTACACGCAGTTTCTCTCCTCATTCAAATAAATCTGCATTTAAGTTATGATAAAATATAAAAAAAAAAGCATTTAAGATTAAGAAACTGAACTCTTATTATTGTATTCATGTCGGTTATGTATCTGCAGTGAGATAAAGAATTTGCACGCGCGCGTGGCTGTATTGATATTAGTTAGCTTAGCTATCAATAAAGATACCTTTTGAAGCTTTTGATATGTATATAAATCCCCATAATCCTAGATCAAATTACTAACATTTTTGTATACTGATAAAATATTGTTGATCGTATAAATAAATATTTTGTTTCGAGTGTGTTTATAAATATATAAATCATATATGTCAATCTCGTTTGACACAAAAAGTCACACAACTGGTTTGTCTGATTGGAGAGCAAGTGTATAAATGCGAGCAATTTTGTAAAAAAAATTACTCTGCAGCTATGAAGTCACTCCTGCTGGTCGTTTTGCTGGGACTGGTGAACGCGCAGTGGGAGCCAAACATCGTGCCCGGCCGCAGCGCCATCGTGCACCTCTTCGAGTGGAAATGGAGTGACATCGCGGCCGAGTGCGAGCGATTTCTGGGACCAAAGGGCTACGCTGGAGTACAGGTGACATGAGAGACCTGAAGAATTACATTTTTGGATAAATGAAGTGGAAAATTCCAATTTTGAGAATAATTTCAGGTGTGGAGATCTTTATAAACGCTCAAACAATTACACTGACCATTTGTAGCCTTTTTAATCTTAACGCCATAATAAAAATTAAAAATACAAGAATGTGGAACTGGTTGCATATCCACAAGGCGTGGTAACTACGATATGCTAACATTTATGCAGGTTAAATTAAAATCTTGCTCGTGTCTAATTTTCCTTCATTTGGTGCAAAAAAAAAAAAAAAAACAATAATTGATCCAAAACCAATTATGTATAGGAGGAGCTAATATAGAATATCCTTTTTAATTTTTAGCATCAGCTTATTTGTATATTTTTTATACTTGCTTGTAAGTCTTATACTTGAGACAAATAGTGTTTAAAATGAAAAAGGGTTATGTTGAAATAACTTTTCCATCATAAGCGCTGCAATGTACCCGAAAATAGCGTGAACTCTTCTCCCCAACATCACTTCTGTCTAACCCCAGAGTCTCCGCAGATCTCTCCACCTACGGAGAACGCGGTGATTGACCGCCGACCCTGGTGGGAGCGTTACCAGCTGCTCTCCTACAAGTTCGTGACTCGCTCGGGAGACGAGGCCGCGCTCGCCGACATGATCCGTCGCTGTAACAATGTCGGCGTCAGGTGGGAGACCTATAAACATGCGAAGAAAGAGACCGCGCGGATATATATTTTGATTTGTTTCACAAGAACATATATCATAATTGCTATAGATTTTCATAAATTTATTTCATTGCACTTGATTTTTTTCCTGAAATTTAACTGTAGTGATTTAGTAATTATATATTTAATTTAGGAAAACTCTATATGAAAGCAACCTTTTTTTAGTGCAAATGATAAAACAATTCAAGTCATTTGGGATGAAATGTGGCCACACTGGGGTATCTATAATCTATTACTAGATCTAGATTGTCTTATCAGGTGACTACTCCTCACTCAGTCCCATTTTGACTCTGGTAGGATCTACCCTGACATCGTATTCAATCACATGACTGGCCCTGCTAATTCTGCCACGGGCACGGGGGGCAGCACTGCCCAACCAAATGACAAGTCGTACCCTGCAGTGCCGTACAGCGTGCTGGATTTCAACCCTGGCTGTGGCATCAGCAACTACAACGACCCTGAGAATGTAAGTCTCTAACGACCCTTTAATAATTTCATGACTATGCTCCATCATGTGCTTTTTTATTTTAAATATTTTTTTAAAACCATTTTAACTTAAATTTAAACTACCACATTATGAGTTTAATTATGTGTTTTTACTAAATAACAATTAAAAATCTCTTCATTGTATTTTCATTGGGTTGGATGGAAGAGTGGGCCTAATGGCCTAAATCCCGCCCTCAATAAAGACGGTTTTATTTATTTATTTTATTTAATTTTGTGGAGACTTCTTCTTGATCTATTATGAATTTTCAGACAGGAATTCTCACATCATGGTTCAACTTTCTTACTTTCAGGTACGCAACTGTGAACTGGTGGGACTTAAGGACTTGGACCAAAGTGTGGCGTGGGTACGCACCAAAATCGTGGATATGCTGAACCGTTTGATAGAGATGGGCGTGGCAGGCTTCCGGTATGTCCCTCAGATTTCATGAGACACAAACTTAAGTAATTAACATAAAAACTGATTGTTGCAGGGTGGACGCAGCCAAGCACATGTGGCCCCGAGATATGCAGATTATTTTCAACAGGCTGAATGACCTCAACCTGGACCACGGGTTTGCACCTGGCTCACGTGCGTTCATTGCCCAGGAGGTCATTGACCTTGGTAAGAAAAATAATGTCAATAATTAACTTTATGCAACGTAATGCCAACTTTTTTTTTTTTTTTTAAGGTGGTGAGGCGATCGGTAGCAACGATTATACTCATCTTGGACGCATCACAGAATTTAAATTTAGTGCTGAAATTGGAGGAGTGTTCCATGGTTACAACGCCCTTAAATGGCTTGTCAACTGGGGTGAGGCGTGGGGATTTGTAAACGGCAACAACGCCCTCGTGTTCGTCGACAACCACGACAACCAGCGTGGACACGGCGCGGGCGGCTCCAACATCCTCACATACAAACAGGCCAAGCAGTACAAGATGGCCACCGCCTTCAAGCTGGCCTGGCCTTACGGCTACCCTCGCATGATGTCCAGCTTCGACTTTGTTGATAGCGATGAGGGACCACCTCAGGATGCCAACGGTAACATCGTCAGTCCGGGCATCAACGCGGACAACACGTGTACCAACGGTTGGGTGTGTGAGCACCGCTGGAGGCAGATGTACAACATGGTCGAGTTCAGGAACGTCGTCGATGGTGAGAAATTCTCCGATGCTGAATTATTTAGTAAATAGCTATAACAAAAATTTCTTGACTATTTATAAATAGTTAAATACACAAAGCTAAATTAGTTATTGGAATAATTATACATTGTTTAACTTATATAATTATCAGCATTAAAATAATTCATTGTTTCATTTTGATTGCAGGCACTGTGGTACACGATTGGTGGGACAATGGCAACAACCAGATTGCTTTCTGCCGAGGATTTATGGGCTTCATCGCATTTAACAACGAGGCGTTTAACTTGAACCAGAATTTACATGTGAGCACCAATGACGTCATAAGCTAGCACCAATTTTATACCAATGTGTCTAAATTTGCCACAGACGTGTCTGCCCGCCGGCACCTACTGTGACGTCATCTCAGGGTCCAAGGAGGGCGGAGTCTGCACGGGCAAGAGCGTGGTGGTGGACGGCAACGGCATGGCTGACATTTTCATCAACGACAACGCCCTCGATGGCGTGCTCGCTATCCACCGCGACGTGAGTATTATATAGTGACGTCACGTGGCGAACGCCAGACTTAGGATACATAAAATAAATTCTTCTGAGATAACTGTAACACCTACAAGATGTAATAGATGTAAAAAGCACCAAATTTTATCCTATAAATTTCTGGTACCAAATATCGAATGCTGTTCCTTATTTATTTTTTACCTCATAGTTCATCTAATGTATAAATGTATCCCAGCGTTAACAAATACGCGTAGGCTAAAACGCGTAGACTAAAATAACATCTTGAATAATCACACACACTTGAATCATGATGTTTAATTTTGTTTTATATTTTTTATGACTACTTTAAAAATTGGTTTAATTAAAACAAACATTATATAATTATTACTTAATAAATTTTAGCTTATTTCAATCAAGTAAAAAAGTATTTAAAAAAATCAATTTTTTAAATAATGAACGAATAAAAATACATATACACTTAAAATTTAAATTGATCTTTCTTCTGTTATATATTTTTTTCAGTCCAAGCTGTGAGATGACGACAACTTCGTTTGACCCTGCAGCTTCTGAAATAAATACTTTGTATAATATATAATGTCCTCAAAATATTATAGCAAATAAAATCAGTTCTTAAACTGAACAATTTTTAATTATTCCTTAAGATACATAATATTATTATTTTAATGAATCTGTGACACTGCTTCATGGCTTATTTATGGCCTGCATCCTGCCTGTTATATTAATCATTGAATATTAAAAATTATTACTATTTTTTACCACTATATATAACAATAATAATAAAATTTTCTTACCGGCAATAATGTTTTATAAAAAAAAATATGAAGAAAATTAACGCGATTCACAAGGAGTTATCCAGGAAGATATTAACCAGGTTTAAAACGGTGGTGTTAAATGCCATTGAGTTGGGATGACGCTAACCATGTTTTTTTAGAAGCCTGGGATAAGACAAACACTGTATATTATATTGGTAAACAGTTCTTGTGGCATATGTGTCATCTTTCCTCTTAAATCGTGTATCCATTAGTTTTAAATGCTCTTTAAATTTAAGTAACGTGGGTACTTAGACTACTTACAATTCACTATTTAACTAACCATCTGTGCTTAGCTATTTAACTAAATAACTAGCCATCATATAATATATGAAGCAATAAACGTAAATGAAAGGTCACCACGTGATCTTTATTATGTTGTATCATAAATAACAGGCTATTGAGATTGACTACCCTATACAATTTACCAAGTAAACCTCATCAACTCAACTATTTAATTTATACACAAAAGATAAAGCTATGCTATAAAATACAAAAAAAAAAATATTATTTGCCGTGCATGGTCTATGGCTATGCCATGAACAAAATCTACAAAGTTTAAATAAGCTAAAAATAATTTAATTCAACATATATATCTGTATCAAAATGTATTTTAAATAGCTCTTAATATTTTTGTAACAATAATTATAATAATATTATTATATATTATATTTAATGATTAATAATGAACTTTATGTAATTATTTATTTAAACAGTACAACACACAACTATAACAGTTCTGTTATATGAGTACGATAAGAATAAAGTTTATCACTGTTGAAATTAATTTATGCAGTTAGTATAATTATATTAACGTGTGCATGTAAAATATATAGTATTTTTTTCAAAATGACAGAAATTTGAAAAGAAAATTTAATACTTTCGAAGTATCATATTTACGTATACTTATTTTATTTATTTATTATCTCTTTCATGAGCATGAAATACAATAATATATAACATTACATATATTGTAGTCAAAATTCTAAAACAAAAGCCCATGGGGCAAATGAAAAAGATTGCTGAGCAGTCCATTCACAGATGTGTTCATTCACCCGTTCATTCATTATGTTTTTACAATGATGAAAAATCATTAAGAAATCTGTTGAGAATCATGAAGAAACTTAAAAGAGCTAGGCTATTCACTCAAAAAATTAGTATAGCTTAAGAAATTTAGCAACGGATTTAGCTCTCAATTTATTAAATTTAGTAACAGAATATGATATAAACTCTTAAATCTGCTCCAAGTTTTTTGTGCATTGTGAATATTATACTATATATAATTGTATAACACAATTACGAAGTTTTTCACTTAAAATTAATTCTAGCTTGTTAATATAAAATTTTTGTCTGTTCATTATTATTTAAAATTCATGTAATAAATGTAATAATATTGTGTATTCCTATTTTTTTTATTAGATTTTCTTTATTAAAGTCAATATTGTGTCAAATTTGTTTCAAACTATATTATTTCATTTTATCTGCATTAATTTTTATTACAAGATCTTTTTATTAATTGCGTCTTAAAAAAGGAGCACGTACTCAATAATTTAATTTATATAACAATTCTCATTAGCAACCTATATCATCACTTCATAAAATTTCCCAATATTTCTTTATTATTCTTAATATAGTTAATCACTAATTATGACTTTAACTGTCAAAATTTGACATGTATAAAAAAACACACGATTATAAAATTATATAATATATGACCATCCTTTTATAAATCTTGATAATCTACAAGATTAAATTGAAGAGTACACTTGGGTGGGGACAGGCTTAACAATCACGTGATATCAAGATAATAAAACATCAAGGTCCATCTAAGCGGTTACCGTGACGGGTGGGGCAAAATGGGTGGGGTAGGGCGTGTATATATGTGCGAATCTGCCAACATCTCTTCACTTAGCAGCTATGAGGTCGCTGATTTTAGTCGCAACAGTTGCACTGTTTGCATTTGCAAACGCGCAGTGGGATCCTAATATAGTAGCGGGGCGTAGTGGCATTGTCCATCTTTTTGAATGGAAGTGGGGAGATATTGCCGCTGAGTGTGAAAGATGGCTTGGACCCAAGGGGTTCGCTGGTGTCCAGGTAAGATGGAGAACATGACCTGATGAAGGACGTTGCCTAAATGATCATTTTGTTCGCAGATCTCTCCACCTACTGAGAACGCCGTGGTAAACACCCGACCCTGGTGGGAACGTTACCAGCCCATCTCCTACAAGTTCGTGACCCGCTCGGGAGACGAGGCTGCGCTCTCTGACATGATCCGTCGCTGCAACAACGCCGGCGTCAGGTGAGACAAAGGGTCAGAGACGAAAAAAATAAAAGATGGCAGCAGTGTCGTTTTAAAGTTCTTGTAATTTATTATTCTTTTTATATTGTTACTACGTTTTATTACTATTGTTAAATATTGTCATGCGAGCTTGTTTATTATTATACACAAACCATGTAAAACAATATTTTTTTATAACGTATTGATGCATTTTTTAAATTAAAGTCCCTCAATTACAATATTTTAGTTACTTAATTTGATTTACGATAATATGTGTTGTGATTAGTGTGCATATTATTCTGATAAAGTACGCATTATCTTTAGAAATATATAGATAGTAGACATTTAGTTTATTTACAAAAAGATTATTAAAAAAAGCGTTCATTTAATCAGTGTAACAAAATAATAATCGCATATGTTGCAGCCACTCAAAATAAGAGTGTATTATCATATTATATATAATAATAATAATAATTTACGTCTTTACGATTGCCGTATCAGTTTAATAATACTTTAATGTCAGCTCTAGCAGTATAGCTTGAACAATTGATAAATTATAAATTAACATTTCATTTACGAACTCAATTTGTTCACGATAATATATGCTAAAATTTTAATTTATATAATGCAATAAAATGCACAACTGATTGTGATTATTTATATAACTTCATTTTTTTACGCAAGATGTATTTCATGATTAAGAATCAATTATTTTTTTCTTATATAATATAAGAAAGTTAATTTTTGCTATCCATCAATTGATTGGTGCTCTAACCTCCTGACACGAACGCAATGTGTGCAGGATCTACCCCGACATCGTGTTCAACCACATGACGGGAGGAGGCAGCTCACTGTCCGGTACCGGCGGCAGCACCGCCCAGCCTGACAGCAAACAGTACCCCGCCGTGCCGTACGGACCCAACGATTTCAACTCCAACTGCGCAATCAACAACTACAACAACCCCACCGAGGTCAGTATGTCCTAGCTACCGTTATAGCTAACTTGACGAGTCGAATCATGTACAAACCAATTTAAAATTTGCAGTTTTTTCCTATATATTATATCTATAAGTTAGAGAACAAGCAATTTTCAGATAATAATAATAATAATAATAAATTAAATTATTTAACAGTACTATCATTGAATTATAAAAGGAAACATTGTGTTAATTCCTTATTTTATTTGCAAATTTAAATATAAATATACTAACTTCAATTAAATGGCAAACACTTAAATTTTTAGTATTATTTATATTTACCATTTTAAAATCTAAAAATTGGCCCAAATATTTCTAACATTTAAACAAACAACAAACACGTTGAATGGATTTTCTTTTAAAAGTTCTCCACTTTGGTGCTCATATGTTCTCCACCAGGTGCGCAACTGCGAGCTGGTCGGCCTGAAGGATCTGAATCAGGGCACCGAGTACGTGCGAGGAAAGATCGCAGACATGATGAACCGTCTGATTGCCATGGGAGTGGCTGGATTCCGGTAAGTCCTTCCAGCATGTTGTAATTTAAATATCGAGTTCAAAATGAAAATAATAATCTTTAAAAAATTGAAAAAAACAGATAGAATAATGCTAACTGTCATATCTATAACCATATATACATTATAGTGTGGACGCCGCCAAGCACATGTGGCCCGGTGATATGGACAACATCTTCAAACGCCTCAACAACTTGAACACCGACCACGGTTTTGCTTCCGGTGCTCGTCCCTTCCTCGCCCAGGAGGTCATTGATCTCGGTACGTTCTCACGTACCGTTTACTATAAAATATTTTACAAAAATTATACATGATATTCATCATTTCAATTCCATATATTAATTATATTCGTAACTTTTGTAAAGCCAATAAAGCAATCGAGCTATTTCTTTTATTTTAAACTTAACAATTAATTTAATTATTTGCGATAAATTCAATATTTTTTACGACATTTTGTGTTTACTAACCATGATATTATATCAACAGGCGGTGAGGCCATCAGTAGCAGCGAGTACACTTTCATGGGCCGCATTACGGAGTTCAAGTTCAGCGCTGAGATCGGCAAGATGTTCCGCGGCAAGAACCTTCTGAAGTACTTGGTCAACTGGGGAGAGGGCTGGGGCTTCCAGAACGGCAACAACGCCCTCGTGTTTGTCGACAACCACGACAACCAGCGTGGACACGGCGCAGGTGGCGCAGACATCCTCACCTACAAGGACTCCAAGCAGTACAAGATGGCCACCGCCTTCACCTTCGCCTGGCCCTACGGCTACCCTCGCATGATGTCCAGCTTTGCCTTCACCAACACCGATGCTGGTCCTCCTGCTGATGGCAATGGAAACACCGTCAGCCCAGGAATCAACTCTGATGACACGTGCACCAACGGCTGGGTGTGCGAGCACCGCTGGAGGCAGATGTACAACATGGTCGGATGGAGAAACGCTGTCGATGGTAATTAACTAACTAATAATTAATTATGTTAATTAAAATAATGTATTAACTTTTTTCATCTAAATAATATATCATAAATTAACGAAGCTACCATAAGTCAATTAAAATTTGAATTATTGTTGAAACTTTGCAATATTTTTTTTTATACTCTGTGTCTTTAACTTAAATTAAAAAGCAAAATATAACTAAAATTTGTTACCTTCTATACAGGCACCGTTGTCAACGACTGGTGGGATAACGGCAACAACCAGATTTCTTTCTGCCGTGGTAACAAAGGCTTCATCGCCTTCAACCAAGAGGGATCCAACATGAACGTTAACCGTCAGGTAAGCACCAGTGACGTCACGCGTCCATGCTAAATTTTACATTACATCAACACTATCAATAATGACTGCATGACAATGTTTAAATTTGTTCACTATAGTCACCAGTATTAAAATTTCTGCATTGAGAGTATTGAGACTATATTTTAAAGCATATAATATATATAATGAATTTCAAATACTAATTAAGTACGTACGTTAATTGTCAGTCCAAATGTGTCCAACTGACACATAAACAGAAATTGAATAGCTTATAAAAATCAACCATGAAATACATCGTTCTAAAGCAGACACCACGTTTGATTTCCTCAGACTTGCCTGTCCGCTGGTACTTACTGTGACGTCATCTCGGGCTCCAAGTCCGGCAGCTCGTGCACCGGTAAGAGCGTGACTGTTGGAGGAGACGGCATGGCCAACATCGTGATCAACGCCAACGAGGACGACGGCGTGCTCGCCATCCATGTCAATGTGAGTATCAATGACGTCACAAGGAGAACTGAACACTGTCGTATATACGAGTATTAGCGCACAAAAAGTTAATTAAGACTAATATTTCATCTATAAGTAACAATTTTTGTGGCTTGATTTTAATTTGTATATTTTTTTGTTTGTTTCTTTTTTAATAATATTTTTCCAAAAATCGAAAAATTATCTTAATTCGATCTCTACAGCTGCGGATTAATGAATGCATTATATATATTTATATAGACATACATGAATTAATAAGACATGACGCAATGAGAGGGAGACGGTAAAATCTGCATGTAATTTCACAACCGATTTATAAATCAGCAACAAAATGATCGAATTTAAACATCCGTACACAGGGAACATAAAAAGAAAATCGATCTGATTCTTATAATTTGCCTGCATGTATGGACGATCACGTCTATATTATATAATTAACTTAATTTCATTGTCCGCTGGTTTAAATTTACAATATAATCTTATTTTTTTAACTTGATGTTTTGTTATAATTAATGACTATACATTATATCATTTTAAATTAATTTACTCAAATAATATAAACAATTATTTTATATATAAATAAAAATACAACATAATTATTATAATATATGTCAAAACTCCCTTCAGGAGTCAAAACTCTTTTAATATATATTATAATTACTTTTTAAATACAATTTTCTTTGTTGCAGGCCAAGCTGTAAGCTGATATATTATAATATATGTCCACCTATATACGAGAACATCGCTATAGTCGTCGCTATATTATAATTATGCATCGATCAACGATGTAATGTAATTGGCACATCATTCAAACACCTTTGTACAAAGTCCATTGAATCAATTACTATCTCTCCATTAATTCCCTATATCTAAAATTATGAAAATAAATTTTACGCATATTTTATGTGAAACTTGTGTTTTATTAATTCTACGTCTACCTGTTTAATGAAATTTACACTGTAATGTAATTATAAGTACTCATCTATAAATATGAATATTTGAGTTGAGTTGAATTTAGTATATATGTATTATATAGTAACAAAATCTAACAGTAACGTACGAATAATATGTTAAGATATATTGCAATGGTAGAGTGACATTATATATAGTGACGTACGTTTAACTTTTATTAAGCATGCACGCAAGCATAGTCCAGGATTAGAAAAATATCCGAGTAGTATAATTTGGTATCCTCTATTTATTTCTATAGCCATGCAGTAAAAATACTAAAAATTTGTCATAATTATTAAGTGTTTACGAGTTACTATTTTTGTTCATTTTGTCAATCATGCACACAGAACAGAGTATGCAATGGTTTTCTGCAATTAACTTTAAGCGCTCGATCGTCGCGGCGAGTTAATTGTTGATATAATAATGCTGATATTATACACTCGTCGCATTGTAATATATTTCCATTTGCCTCCTTGTGATCATATCACAGGCAGGGAACAGTTCATGGTATTCCCCCTGCCACAGGATTCCCAGGGCATGGGTCATATATATATATATATATATATATATATATATATATATATATATATATATATATATATATATATATATATATATATATATATATAACATTATTCTGCAAATGAAAAGTTTTCAAGACGACTAGTCAAAATTATGCCTCATAAATTTAAAATTTTGTATTTGTGGGCCAAAATTGTAATAAGTAAAATAAAATTACTGCATATAAAGTGTTGGTTCTTTATAGAGACAGAATTTCATATGAGCTGTTGGCATGCTAAAGGCTAGGAGAGTGAAGAGCTATAGACTGAATCTCAAAAAAGCTCGCATATGATTTTTAACATACGCACCATCATAAAGATCAAATTATTATAATTACTGCGAAGTTTTAATATCATTTCACTCTGAAATTTGATGTACTCTACAAATAAATGCTTTAATATAATATATATGGAACGTTAGTTTCTTAAATAGGAGGAGAACCGCTTCAGCTTTTATATTTTTAACATTTTATAAATGATGTCTAACTTTACTTGTGCACCAAAAAAATAGTCACCACCCTCCGCTTTCCACCAGTTTAGCAGTTGAAATTCAAAAAGCACGCCAAGGAAAATTGGGGCTTAAGACGTTAAGATCAACGATTGGTTGCGCTTGACCTATCATGGCACTTGACGTCATAAGACCCAATTTTCTTTGGCGCGGTTTTTGAATGTCATTGCTGAACTAGTGGAAGACTGAGGGTGGTGACTATTTTTTTGGTGCACAAGTAAGTTTGACATTATTTATAAAACGATAAAAATATAAAAGCTGAACTGGTTCCCCTCCTTTAAATTCTTGTTATTAACTCACGGAATCAGAATATTTCCAAAGATTTTTGATCACCTCATTTTTTTTTTTTTTTAAGTATTTTTAAATACAATTTTATAGACTTTGTGATTGAATTAATATTCTTATAAAATTGTCAATATATTATAACATACTAACAAGTAAGTGTCCCTCATTTTTTTATTGATGATATACATGTTGCTATTTTTTACATTATTTTAGGAAAATATCTCACTTTGCAAATTCAGAAATTCTACAAAATGTTGTAATTATATAATATTATGACGAAATATATCCATTGTATTTACAAGTCTAACTGATCTATAACAACTACTAATATATAAAGTAGGCTAAAAAGTATAAAGAAAAACACAATTTTTAAATTAAGTGTGCTTTATTTATTTTTTTTTTGTATTTTTTTATGATAAGGAAGAATTTATGAGGACATTTTTAATTTAATTCAAGGGAAAGTACAATTAAATTGTACAAATCTAATAAGTAGTTTACAATGTTAAAAATTAATTGTTAAATAGTTAAT
Source organism: Siphlonurus alternatus (assembly GCA_949825025.1). Taxonomy (NCBI): domain Eukaryota; kingdom Metazoa; phylum Arthropoda; class Insecta; order Ephemeroptera; family Siphlonuridae; genus Siphlonurus; species Siphlonurus alternatus. Next base: position 32,680,225 of record OX463780.1, on the reverse strand, counting down.
ATGATAATATTAATGTAATAGGATAAAATGCCTAATACATTCTTCCTTCTTAGATTTTATTTTTTTAAATTGGGATCAAGAGAAGCTGGTTGAAATATTTGTGTAGGTCCTATATGAAAATTACAGCAAGATAAAAAGCTGTTACGGAAGGGAGCAACTGCGATGATTTTTAATGTGCTTTGCACATATACAAATCAACAAACTAAACATGCATACTCAAGTACAATAGGACAAAACACTACTGGCAATAAATTAAAATAACAATTATAATCATATCACAAAAAAATTATCTACATTTTTTTTTCTTATACAGTATACGTCATTATAACCCTTATTAATAAAAATAATTGTTAAAACTAATAAAAAAATTCACTTACATTACTACTAATAACTAAGTTGCAAGGTAACCCAACATTATATAAATTGCACCTTTTTCAGAGAGGGGAGGAAAGTACAGAAATTATTGTAAAAAATAATTTATCTAATTAGTAATAATTACTGATGAGAATAATATAAAACATTGAAGCTCATAGAAATATACATCCAATTGTATTAAGACTACAACTCTGCATACATGCATACATCCCTGTGAAGTGCATGTCACAACTTGTAATTACCAAGCCTGCACTCGAAGGTTCACTTTCATGCAGTTGCTCCACCCCTTTGTCATCCCCAAAATGCAGATATTTGGGTGGAAAGTCAATAAAGAAACTGACTTTCCTGCGGTACGAATGCTGTGTCTGTTCAATAATGTTTTACAATATGATACACGATAGCGTTATACACACAATTTGCTTCTTTTTCAATTTTTTTTTCTCTTCATTTTCTTTGGTTGCAGTGAAGCCACAAAAGCATTCAAAACAATAAAAGATCAACTTTTTTTTCTCCCTATTATTATTTTTTTTTTTTTAAATTAAACAGCACCAAGGGGTACCTGACAATACATTGTAGAAGTTTTAGGAATTAAAATTGATCTCTTTTAGGAATAAGGTATTAATACTTGCACATTCAATTTTCAGGAACCCCTCATTTTTAGTTCTTACGTTAATAATTAAAGCAGCTTTGCATACCTCTGTTGAGTTCTAATAAAAATAACATATAAGCTTTTCACAACAGCTGCCTGTTTTTATTTATTATTATTATTTTTTTTTTTTTTTTAATTCCACCTCAACCAAAAGTGACAATATAGTGCAGCAGCAAAATGTACAAGAGCAGGAGCAAATATGCTAACAAACAATGCAGAATGCTGTACAGTGTACACAGCTACTTTTCAGCCGACAATTAAAAGAAATTATACGTTGTATATCATATAATATATATAAAAAAAATGCTGGGCTGCAAATTTTCTGTTGCTATAAAAAGCTTAATATAATAATATTATTATCAGCCCCCTTTTTATTACCCTTTCTTATTATTTATCATATAATATTCTTATTTACTTTGAATTGAATACCATCTATATAGTTTAATAAAAACTACAAGCGTGCACTTGACAAAAAAAAAAAAAAAAAAAACTGAAAATGTACTTTGAAAATAACAATTTCTTTTTAAGAAATGAAACTGGAGAAATAACAGAAATCACGATATTCTTTACTGCATTATGATAAAAGCTTGTTGAGTGTTATATGGGTAAAGTGGGGGGCCTCACAGTCTCAGGTTAGCTTGGTGATGCCGTTCACCACTCGCCCTTGCCCCCTCCTCCGGTCACCACCTTCTTCTTGCGCATCTCATCCTCGGTGATGATTCGTCCCAGCGCCCCGGAGCCCACAGGTCCTGCCCGCAGGCCTACGCTGCCGCGATCGCCCCCTGCAGTTATGTGGTGCTGGCCGGCACGAATAGGCTTGGCTGCAATCATAAACAACTTAGGTCAGATTCCGCACAAGGCTACAAGTAGCTACAGAAGCAAAACTGTTAATTGCATCTTCGATATTATTTTCTAATCTATACATGGCAGTAGAATATATTATTATATTCATGGCAATTATTCTCATGCTATATCAATAGCACTTAATAAAGAGCAATAGAGCATTTTATTGGCATAATACACAGTGTTGTGTGAAAAAAAAAAAAAAAAAAAAAAAAACACAGTTTGATTGATTTCAAAACAAGAAATACTGTAATTTTTTATGTCCTAAACACATGTAACACAATAGATGCTTCCTGTCAGCTAATTGACGGGGTTCTCACCATCCTACCTAACATATATCGATGGTGTTCCGTCAAAAACGACTATCTCTTTTTATCGCGTCCTCTCAAAAACGACTAACTCGTTTTATCGCGAGCCGAGATGGTCTCTTTTGCACTATGGGTTTCCAGGTATACATTTTTTTATACCTGGAAACCCATAGTGCAAAACCGACCATCTCGGCTCGCGATAAAACAAGTTAGTTGTTTTTGAGAGGACGCGATAAAATGAGTTAGTCATTTTTGACGGAACACCATCGATATGTAAAATATAATCTTTAAATGCTGTTTTGACTTTAAAGCAAATTTTAAGGTAAAAAAGTTCTTGATTCTAAAGCAGAAAACCCTTAAATGGTGAGGGGAAGGTTGGATGCTTTCAAATTGATAGCTATATTTGTTAGAGAGAAAAACTTCAAATTTTCTTAATATGCTGGCTTCTGAAGAAAATTTTCCTGCCAGAGAACACTGAAGCCTCTTTATTTTTCCCATACAAATTTAAAACTAATCTAATCTTCCACCAAACACAGATTTCCACATAATGATGAGATGCAACTATGGTTTGTGCATTGAATAACGTCTGTAAAGCGACAAGCAAAAGCTTACTAAATTATTGAATGCTAGGTTTGAATTTTGCACATGATAAAAGGTCCAAAATAAAATTGATACAGAAGTTCTGACGTACATAAAATTTTGATACATGTGCCACTTTTCATCCCTGCCCCAAAGCCCTTCACATTGGGATTCTACTTTAATATCACGTGGCAAATAAAATGATACTTGCTTGTCAGACTGTCACTTAATTAGTTAGCCCCTGCACCTGCAGAACCCTATCAAAACAACACATGGTTAGCCAATGTAGCCGGAAGTATCTGATACAAAAGCATTATAGAAAAATTAGCTTTCTTCTTTGGTAAGAATAAGAATTTTATTACAATCTCTTGGTGGAAAAAATATATTATATCAGCTTAAATTGGCAAAAATGTATAAATGGAAATAAAGTAAAAAATTTAAGCAGAAATAGCAAGTACTCAAAATAAAAAATAAATAAAAGTGGAGGAAAGAGGAATATAATATTACTGCACTTTACAGATCTCATCAAAAGAAGGCAGTGAATTCAGGCAACAGATTATGCAATTATGTTACAGGGTGTACGAAAGTGAGACAGTAACTCTACAGCTAGAACATTACAGATTGTGATAAATGGAGGTACTTTATTACAGATGGACTGATGATGGCAATGTTTTAACAGTAAGGCATATGCAGAGAGCGTGAGAAACTCTTACCAATTTGTGCGGTGGGTCCCCTTCGAGCGAGGTTCTTCTGTCGCACTGCCTCCTTGATACGATCCACCTCGTACTGGTACCTCTTTCGGTCTTTCATTGCTCCCTCCTTTGCCTCCTTCAGCGCCACCTCTAATGCCTGCACAACACAAATCAGTTAGCACTCCTGGAAGAACAAGTTTTTTAATTCAATTATGAAACAGAAAAATCCTTTTAATAACTCTACAAAATGTTAAGTCAGTATAATTTATTTTAAAACAGTACAAAATCAAGTAAATAAAATGCCAAAAATCAATGAATATTAAAATAAATTTGCAGAAACTACACACGAAGCAAAAACATAATTTTGTTGCCATTCCATGGGCTAACATCAACTGACAACTAGTTGAGAACATATTTTTTTAGTACAGTATACAGTTTTAATGAACTGTTTAGTAATCTAATTGACCAGATGTCTAAAATAGTTTGAACTTTATTACAGTATTTTTTTTTTATGATTTTTTTAATATTTGTGAATATCTCTATTACATTCTAAAAAAATTATTTTATGTAATTAATTATAGTAACTTGAAAAAATTAATTAAAATTCTATATTAACTTTCATAACTGTCAACACCTTTAATATTGAAAGTATAACAAGTATAACAATACTCCCTCCCATCCCTGATGGAATTCCAAGTGACTCCTCCTTACCTTGACCCTCTCCATGGTGGCTCGCAGCCTCTTCTCCAGCTTGGGCAGCTCACAGCGCAGGTCAGCGTTGTCACGCACCAGCTGCTTGTGCACCTTGGTCAGCTGGTCCAGGTTGTTCTCCAGGAAGCTGATCTTCTGCTTCTGGGCCAGCGAGCCGCCGTCATCCTCGTTGTCCTCGGAGTTGGCCGACTGCACAAAAAGAAACAAGTCACTTCTCCTGCGTTTCATGTCTCTTGTGTGAAGATTAATATGGTGAGATAACAAATTTAAAGAGATCAAATGAAATTAGTCACCATTTTGAAAATTTGACAGACTTTAGGATATCAATCTCACTATGATAACTAGAAGATAAAATTTCTTCATAAAAATTAAAATTTTGTAAAGAATGAGAGACTCACCTTCTTGATCCTGGCTTGGAGGTCTTGCACAAAGAGCTTGCGCAGATTGTGCAGCGTCTGCAGTTCCTTAGCTACTGTATCCTCAAGACCCTTGAGGTCTTTGCGGGCTTGCTCCCGACGCTCGTTTGTCAGGCTGCAACAAAAAACTCTCATTTTAACGGACTGTTTTTGTTCATTCCCCTTAAAATTTTATAATAAATTTTGAAATACAGCAAAGCAATATTTATTTATAAAATGGAATGAAAAAAGATACTGCACAGAGCCTATTGTTTCACAAAAATCATAAAACTTTTATAGAAATAATAATTTAAGAAAATACTGTAGTTAATTACAATACTTAAATTCTACACAAGTTTGCCAAATTGATAAGAATGTTTATGAAAATTTGCAACATTTAATTTTTCAAAAGATAACAATGTAAAAACAATATGTTACATTACACACAGCTCCAAGAAGAAACCAAAATTATTGTTTTGTAAAATTTTCTTTACAACAAAGTTTGTCGACTACTCACATGAGTTCCTGCAGCTTCTGACTCTTCTCGTTCTCCTCCTGTTTCAACTTCTCGTAGTCCTGCTGCATCTGTTGGTGCGCCAGCGTGAACTTCTGGTTGAGACTGCGGACATAATGAGATCGTTAACAAGCCGCTAGACGCTGGCATCAGAGGGGCACATAGGCGCAAATCATAGTAACCTCTACTGGCATCAGAACTCATAGAGGAGGTAGTAAATAAAGCAGAACATTGAATAGAAGATCTCAGACACTGTGATCATTTTATTTTACCTTACTTTTCCATACCACAGGCTGGGGTGAAATAGAAAGTAAAAGAAGAAAATAAGAAACAATGAAAGGGCTTATTTATGATTGTATATTACTGTGTGTGTAGTGTCTTCCTAGAAATAGTGGTGTTATGATAATGTTATTATACTTTCCCTTCTGTCTTTTATGCTATTTGCTATTTAAAAAAAGATGTGTACTGTGTCAAACTTTCATCATTACGTTGTATCCATTCTTTAAACAGAATTTAGGGAGAGTGTTTCCAAAGAGAATTTTGGAAGAAGACATCTAGTCCTAGAAACTAACCCACCATAATCAACACCAAATTTATTTTCTCTGCTAGCTAACATTTAAGATCCAACATGTTTTAATGGAAAGTTGGTGAGATGGTACTCACTCCTTGAGCTCGTTGATGAGCTCCTGCTTCTCTGAGATCTCGTCACGCAGCTTGGCCACCTGCAGGGTGTGCACGTCGCGCAGCTGGTCCATCTGTTGCTCCAGAGCCACACGGATCTGGTTGGCCTGGGCCTTCTCCTCGGCTTTCTCCTTGTTGGTCACCGCCTGGACGTGCTCTGCAACACCAGCGCACACCACATAGTGTCATAACATAGTAAACAACATAGTTAACAACACCAACCTGTGAGCTAACTACCTTTACTTAACCTCAGAAATCATAATTTTCAAAGCTTGCAGTCCAATCCAATCTTTACTGTCAGAACGTTCATAAAATAACTTTATTTTACAGTTTGGATAGAAATAGAAGCAACGGACTTAAAGTTAATTTTTTTTTAAATTTAAATGCTTAAGATCAATTATGAACAAAAACAATAAATAGCAAAGTTAAAAAAAAATAAAACGAGGCACATAATTCTCACCAAAGAAAGGTGTTCTACATTTTTATGGTTAGTAATATCAGTATTATTATGTACAGTATGTATTTATATCTGATGTTTGGTATTTGCAAAAAAGAACCTCTTCATGACATGAAGTTTGAGCTCTACCTGCAGAAGTTAACTGCCACGTTCATCCAAGCGCTCTCTTTAGCCTCACCTGCAGCCTTGAGCTTGGCACATTCCTCCCTGAGAGCATCCACATCCTCCTCCAGCTGACGTTTCTTGTTGTCGGCCTCTCGCATCGACTCCTGTAGAGACTTCATGCGAGCCTCGTGCTGTGAGATCAGCAGACGGCACTCCCCAAGGTCCTTCTCATAGTCGTTGATCTGCAAGTCGCAACAAGTTAGAGATACTTCAAGGTGAGGATTGGAACAAATTGAAGTCGCAGAATTAGCTGTATTCATTCATTCATTCATTCATTCATTCATTCATTCATTCATTCATTCATTCATTCATTCATTTATTTTTTTATTTTATTTTTTTTTTTTATCTTAACAAACAATTTCTACAGCAAACGGACTTATCTAATTTCTTTACCTTATTGCAATGCAATTGACACTGAAATTTCAATGTTTAATAAAGTATTGATGAATGGTTTAAGAATTGTAAATGCAAATAATTGCTTTTAAATAACTTTTGCTCACCTTCTTATTACTATCTTTTTGGTATTCTTCATAATTCTGGCACCTCTGCACCAAGTTCTTGACTTCAGACTTCATTTTTGAGATGTACAGTCTTGCAACTGTGAACTCCTCCTCGATCTTGCCATTGGTATCGGTGGCAAACTGGGGACACAACATGAAAATCAGACATCTTTGATACACAGTTTTACCTTTATCAATATAAAAGCATTAAATTAGGTAACTAAAGGTGGTACACTTTGCTATCATATAATTCTATTTTCTGCACAACAGTTACCTTGATGTCTGTGCCGTCTCCGCCAATGGAGACGCCCATCTCGCCCAGATCCTTGAGCAGGTTGGTGAGCATCTCCGTGATGCGGCGCCGCTGGTGTGTTGACATGTCCTTCAGCTGTTGCAGCTCTGACGAGGTGTTGTTCAGCAGAGACTGCGGCACCAGCATATGAGTTAGTCAAAGGTATACCAGACATTTTAAAGTACAAGTTAATGAAAGTTAAAATGCAAGTAGTACAAAGTTAAATTAAAAAGAGTAGTACAGAGTGATTGGTGTTGTTTCAATCATGTTGACCAAGACTATAATTATATTAACTACAATTCAAATTTTGTAACATAAGTCACTCAAATTCAAATGTTTCATTCATCAAATTTCAAAAAATACAAACATTGATCAAATGCAAGCACTTTGAATGAGAAGGTTAAAAATATAATAACAAATTGTAACAGTGCACTGTAAACTCAATTGCTTATTATTATAGTATTATTATTTTTGTTTTGCATGTATATTTACCACTGTACAAGCTATGTTATTATGACAAAATGAAAAAAATAAAATACTATACAGTACATCAATCTATATGAAATCAAAATTATTTTTGAAAACAAATTCTTACTGTTGAATCAATCTGTCTCTTTTTTATACTATTGTCTTGTAAAATGTGGGGATTGTCCTGACAACCAGCAGGTGACCCACCTGCTTCTGCAGGAGCTCCTCAGTGAGGTTCTCGTACTCCTTGTTCTTGGTCTCCACCTCTTGGGACTTCTGGTCGTAGTTGACGGCCAGCTCCTCAAGTGCCTGCAGCACCTCCTTCACCTCCTCCTTGGCGCTCTCGTTCTCCTGCTGGATGCGGTTCATCTCCTGCTGCACCAGCTCGTAGTCCCGACGTGTGGACGCAATCAGCTGGCAAGTCAATAAAGTTAGCAACCGAGATCTCAAACTCTAGCAGAGATTAGAATAGTAATACCTTATAATGTTTTAATACTTAATTTATCAGTAGAGCTATTTTTTTCTCTTAAAAGTTTTTTCATGATTGCAATAGGTTATTTATTGGCTACTGTAAAAATAAAAAATTATATTTCTCTTTAATAGTGTTAAATAAAATTGAGTGGAATTGTGGAATTAGAGTGAAATGGAGTTGTTTTCAAATTCATAAATACATTTTTAAATAAAATACTCTATTTTATACTTCTTCATTAATTTTTCTAGCTTGATGATAGTGACACAGATATTTCTAGTGCTACACTTTAAAATAATTTTATCTCTTTCCCAGAAACAACATCACTGTCACTTTTCCATGACAGAGTTCCATGTCTAAAAATCTTATTATTGTGAGACTCACCTCCTCCTGCTCCATCATCTGGTCCTTGAGCTTCTCGACCAGCTGGCTGTGCTGGTTTATCTCCTCGTCCTTCTCGTCCAGCTGCAGGTACAGCTTCTCACGCTCCTCCTCCAGCTTCTGACGCTCCTCGTTGGACAGCGAGCCCAGCATCACCCCACCACCCGGCATCGCAGCCACTGGACCCTTGGGCGCTACTGGACAACCACACGTTTAGTGCAAAGCCCACACAAGAATTGCTAATACTTCAGTTTCTCTTGTTACATCCATCTCCCTTTTCATAATTTTTGAGATTTCTTAAAATTATTTACAATTTTATTTAAATTTAATTAAAACTGTTTGAAAAAACAACTCAGACATTAAGGTCTAAAACCTCATCATCATAAAACAGTACTTCCTCTGAAATCTTTTTTTATGTAAAATTCAAAAAATATATAATTGATTGGGGATAACCAAATAAAAACTCACCCTTCTCGATGACGATGTCAGACTCAGTCATGGCTGCCACAGGCGTTGAAGCCTCGAGATCACGGATGTTCACCTGCTCCTCAACCTTGACTGTCTCGCCACTGCGCCATCTGCCAGTCAGAAATATAAGTGGTAAATAACAATTAACTTTCAGGGCCCTGTAAAGTAAAGTAAATGTTAATCATGGAAAACAAACTAAAAAATAATGCATGGCCTACAAAAAACTTTGATTAAAAGTAACAAAAAAAAAATAAGAAAATAAATAAATCAATGTTATGTTTCTCAGTTACTATTGTGTTTTTGGACTATGTTACTATGCCGTCCTTTTAAGAGAGTAACGTCTCACCTGGCAAGCTCTTCCTCCAGCTTCTCGATCTTGCCCTTGAAGCGCGCGGACTTCTCCTTCTCCTTCTCGTAGCGGCGCTTCCACTCCTCCGCAGTCAGCTCCTCGTTCACCGTCACCACGTTCTTGATCGTCTTGGCTCTGAGGACAATTAGCAGTATGAGAAGGAATTCGTTTTTACCAGTGCATGTGAGAGCAGGCAATAAAATTTGTGTGAATTAACTGTAAGAGTAATATTGCTTATAATTTGACTATTGAACCTATTACATAGTTGTATATATTAAATATTTATAAGAAGCAAAATACAGAAGCAGATTTAAGTTTACCTCTTTCCGAACTCGAGTGTTGACTTGGTTTCAGACTCGTTGAATGATGCGGGAGAACAACAAATAATAATTGTTGTCCTTGCATTACCTCCGAGCGACTCTTGCAAGATTCTCGTCAGTTTCGAGTCTCGGTATGGGATGTGTGTTTTCTGCAGCAGAAAAACTTTAGTTAGACAAGTACACTAGCAAGAAATGTGGCGGGACTTACGTTTCCATCGGCCAAGGCAGAGATGACGTTGCCGAGGGCGGAGAGAGACTTGTTGATGTTCTTGGCCTCATCCAGTACAGTGCCTTCTGCGCCAGTCTTGCTTACCTGAGGAAGAAGCCATTTTAGAAACAAGCAAAACAATGCTTTTAAGAGCACAGAATAATTTATTATACACCAATCAAATTACATGAGAAACCATCAAAAATGGCATTACAATATAGCAATTGACATGCTTGGCAGAGAATAATAGTCAGAGTAGATTGAAGAAGAAAGATGTGTCAAATGAGCGTTTGGGATCTTTCTGCTTACCTTCTCACTTCCAGCCAAGTCAACGAGGTAGAGCTTGCCCGAGAGTTTCTTCTGGTTCTCAAGGTTCTCCTGCTTCACGTTGATCAGGAACACGCTGTGACTCCGAGAACTGTGCTCGTTCATGTCTGCAAGCAACAGCCTTATTAGCACTCAAGTTCAGTCTACACTTTGGGTACATTAGCAGAGAATAAAAATAAATTAGTTTTAGAGAAAAATAAATGTAGGAGAAAATACTTAAAAGTATTCAGGAAGTGGTATTATTCAAGCATAACAATCTATGGTACATGTACACCTGTAGTTAATCTAAAACCCAAGGGTTATAGAAACTTGTATTTTTATTTACTTTTTTCTGTTATTATTTTTAGGAAATGCAAAAAAAAAAAAGCAAATTGACCTAGCAGAACAACATAATGGTAGTTCTACTTACTGGTGACGGCTATGTGTCGGTTGGATTTGCCCTCCTCTATCGTCTCAAACACCTCCTCGGGGCTTGAGACAAACCTCTCGGTGGCACCCTTCACGAACGGCACACGGTTCTTGTCTTCGTGAACACTCAGGTTTACCTTGGACACTGTAAATACATAGCAAACATTAGTATCCTACCTATCTTTTATAGCCATTGAATCGAACAGAGTTTAAGGTGCTATGATAACAGCTAGTGGGAAATTGCATTAGTAGAACTTTACGGCAATTAGTTAAAAATTAGTTCCAAAGACAGTGATTAGTTGTTTAAAAATAATGAAGAAAGGGCATTTTATTTTTACTAAGCTCATCTTTAAAATTCAAAAATATAAAAAAAAAATTATTGCAAGTTTTTCAATTTCAAAAATTTTAGTTTCTTTATGTTTCTAAACTCACTAGTTGTTTCAAAGCTATTAAAACATTTTAAAAGAGGCAAGTTGAAATAAGAACTAGCAGCAACAGCACAAAAATTTACAACATATACCGGGAAACAGTATTCAAAATGAAAAGGTGCAAGCTTCTCACTGCTAGTTGGGTTCTTCCCCTAAGAGCCCAAGTGCTAATGTACCATCGAGGAGATCCCTGATCTTGTCCATGTAGATCTCAAAGTAGGAGACCTTGATGTGGAACTCGAGATTCTCCTCCATGCCGTAGATGTGATTGAAGATATCGTTGACGATACGTGGGATGATGCCCTGCTTGCCTGGGTCGCCGAGCACGCCCTCCATCGTATGTGTCTTACCAGACGAGGTTTGACCGTACGCGAAGATGGTGCCGTTGAAACCAGACAGCACGTCTGGGGAACAAAGAGAAACAAGTCAGTCACAGTCAGAAGTTCTACAAGCATTATCAAATTATCAACAGAACTCCCAAGGTCAATAGAGTAGCAACAAGCTCAAGTAGAGGAATCAGTTATGAAATTTAAATCCAAAAAGAAAAAGAAAAATGTGAGACAATAGCCTAAATTTAGAAATTAGTTATAAAAATTTAATGGGCATCAAAAGTCAAAGTTTACATCATGTACACAAACACGTCTAATTTGCCAAAGTCGATTTGGTAAAAAGAACGGCAATTCCAGGTGGACTTTGGTAAATTAGACACTTCCACAACAAGATTATATGATACATACATTACAAGTACATAGTTTTTAAGTTAGTGTCATAATTAATACAAGATTTTGTATTTTAACAATTGAAAACCATCAAATCAAGCTACAGAATGTTTTTTTTTTTTTTTCAGTTTGCGTTGCCAGCTTACCTGTGACAATAGATTTGGCTGCCTCATCATACACTTTTTCTTGAGTGGCATTGGGCTTGAATACTTTGTCGAATAAATAAACTTTACCCTAGAAAGAGAAAAAATCAGAATGATGGTGAAGATACAGGGGAGGTAAACCAAAATCGTTAACAGTGCACGAAACTTTCACTTGCAAGGTACATATAATTATTCTCTTTCGCTCAATACCATCAATTTTCGCCTGAGCTATTACTTACCTGTTTTTATCGACATAGATTTTGGAATTTGACTCTGTGATGTCACGATGACGTCATCTGGCCAATAGACAACGATATTGATTGACTTGGTGACATCACAGAGTCAATTTCCAATATCTACCGTAGCTCGTTGAAAACAGGAGTACTTAAATAATTAGCCTTGTGAAAATTTATGCAGTAGTATCAAGTGGTACTGTATATTGCAAGGAAATTAGTCTTAGGAAGAAAACAACTACAACGTAACCTCAGAATCTAATTCCTCGACCGAACATTGATAAGTCAACTAGGAATAAGTGGCGGTTAAAACTCCATTAAGCCAGGATGACCCCCGTCAAGGCACAGCCATTTACAAAGCACGGAGAAACCCTACCTCCGAGACAGAACCGATTCTGTTCTAAAATCCTTCAACACGATAGCCCTATTCGTAAACCCTGTTCAGTGTACACTTTCTGCACCCAATCAACCTTAAGCACCTGAACATAAGGTCGATCGGGTGTAGAAAGTGTACACCGAGCAGGGTTTACGAACAGGTCTATTGATACCGGTATTTTAGCACTTCTGTATTATAGCCATCGATCAGGGATTGTGACTGACCCCACTCTGCTCAGGCAAGAAACATACAATACACATCCATGTACTGTATGCATGGTGTACATATGTCTATGCATAATTATGTCTATCTCGACACTATTTTTGCTTTCTGGAGTATCATACAGCATACAGCACGCATACAAAACATATTTATAATAATATATGCATGCTGTATGATATGCCTAAAACCTAAAATAAATATGCATACCAAACTTAAAAGTGTTCGTGGTTTCTACTGCACTTTAAAGAGGGTGTGTCTAATTTAAAATAACCTAGACGTGGGGGAGGAACTCCGTAGGGGGTGATTGAAATGACAGGAATCAGCTGTCTTCATTCTCACATAAAAGTTTATATTTCATTCAAAATAAACTTGGCTATTAAAAGAAATTCAATGTAGCAAACTTACCCCAATAGATATACAATTTTCATCAGGTCCCGATGGAAATTTCACAACAAACTTGGAACCTGCTTTTTCTTCAGAATGATTGAGTGGTCTGAATCGACAGACCACTTTAATACTGTCCTCTGCTGGTACTTCTCGTTCTCCAGACATTTTTTATACTTTATTGTTTCTCTTGGTAAATTAGCTAATATTGGGAACTAATTCCGTGCGTATAATGCTTTAAAAACACAGAAAAAAACACACTTATTCGTCTGAAATTTAGTGACAGATTACTGCAAGATGGCTTCCATTTCTACTGCAGTCTTGTCGGTAGGCAATCCCGTCATGCAGCTGACGAGAGCCACGAAACACAGCGATGATCTCACGCTAAAAGGCACTCTTTTCAGACGCAAATTAACTTCTTCTGCACTTTACACTACTTAAGAATATATCTAATTGTACTAGGAAGAAATGAGATCGTAAAAAATACAATATAACTTACGCACTCCCAGAAAGAACTCACATTCTACCGCAACCTACCATTTTCTCTCCAGGAGGTGCGAAGGGGTCAATGGGAAATGAGACTAGACTGAACGAAACAGTACGATGACGTCATGTTTTCTCGTAGCCCAAGCCAGCCATGCGCAGCTCCGTATTGATCACATGCCATCTGGGTGTTGGTTGTTGGTTCGCCGGCAACGATACAACAAGATTTCTCGGGCGCTGGCGCTGAGCGCTGACTCACTTCTTCTGTAAGGTCGCGAGACATTCTGGAGCCTCATGAGACTTTCACATTAATTTGCTCTCATATCCTATAACTCCTAAGTCATCACAATGACAATTAAAATAAAAGAATTTATTTGCAGCATTAAAAATGTGCATGCTGGTAATTAACGTTTAATTAAACGAAATTAATTACGAGCGCGCTTATTAATCGGCTTAAAATTGTTAGATTGTTATAAAAATTATTATAAAATAGATTCGATCGATCGGCAATATAAAAAATTAAATTATGTAATGTTATAAAATAAATAACTTTAATAATAATAATTTTTTATATATTATACATTTTAGCACCGATAAAATACATAAAATATTGGTTAAAAATTTAAAAAATATATAAAAATATAATTTAAAAATTACTATACAATAAAATATAATATTTATTTTACAGGCGCGGATACAGGAGTACAGGAGGGGGGCTGCAGCCCCCCCCCCCCCCGAAATTTTGGATTTAAGATGGGCGGCAATGCAATATAGGCATTGCCCTCACTTCAAAATTTTGTTTTTAACATTGACCTTATGGAGGCAGCCCCCCCCCCCCCCCCACCCGTTTTTTTTTCCTGGATCCGCGCCTGTTACATATAGCATTATGAAATATATACAATAAAATTATTAGCCATATGGAGCGATGTCCGATTTCTCAATATATTATATTACGCAGTAAGCTATGTTATATATTACATTATAATCATTATATATTATAATATTATGCATATTTTTTATTTTATATATCTTTTTTTGAGTAAAATTAAAAAGAAGTTTTATCATAATTGATATTTGGCATTGAATGCTCTATATATGCGCCTGGAAAAATAAATTTATGTGACTCTTTAGGCACATATATATAAGTCTGCCAATTAAGTTGGTAAGGTCTATAGAGTTTGCAGCACTCCACGGGGAAAAAAAAGTCTAATTTATACATTTTAATTACTATATATATAATAAGACACTATTTGACTCAAACGCTTTAACATCATAAACTATATAATAGCTAGATATAGAGCTCTTGTGGTGCATACAATACAATGCGAATAAGTGCGTCGATCATTTCACATACATCGCCTGCATCGCCACATGCACAATTAAGCAAAATGGTTCATATAATTTAGTAATATATTATGCACCATAATATAATTATTATAATAGTATGCGTGCATGAAATTATTTTATATAAATATTTAATTTATTATAATTTATAACTATATTATCTATTTATATTGAAAGAGTATCGTATACGCGGTCATAATTAATGTCTATAATAATTAAAATCAAAATCACATAACCTATATATTATTATATAGTTACGAAAGCTAGCTAATTTATAATTGGAAAATTTGCATTTATACTCATAAAAGGACTTATATTGTGTAAAATTTATTTATTAAATTTATTTTTTAACTTTTTTGCTCTTTAAATATTCTATACGAATAAATTATATATTATTTGTTTTTTTGTCATCTTTGCCATAAATGTAAAACTGACGTTCCCCAAATATGAGTTTTCTAAACTCTTGGGGTTTACTACACAATTGTATTTTATCTAATCATGTAATGATGTATATTATGTAAATATTTTTTTTTCCTGAATAAACAAATATAAAAAAAGTACCATTTTGCCATTAAAAAAATTCAATCGCGGACCATTGATTCGAGCTTGAGAATTTTTTAATGTGCAATATTATATATATATATATATATATATATATTATATATATATACTGTATATGCCATATGATAAATAATACAATGCTATATCAACTAACTGAAATTCTTATCACATGCAGCGGGACGTACAGGCGGTACATTAGACATTAAGTAATATTAAATATTAACATACAAATAATTTTAAAAACAATCTAAACTTATCCAAGTTATTTTTCTGCATGTAACAAATATCATGAGGGTGGAAAAAAGCATATACAATGTGCACATTATATATTATATCATACTAGAAAACAAAAGGGTAAGTGATATTATAATTATAATATATATATATATATATATATATGTATAACTTAAATAAAAATAAAAAAAACGAAAGTGCTCTTAACCCGTTTGTTACAAATACGCAGTATAAATATATGAGACTTTTGTCTTTGGTTCTTTCTGTGTCGTTGGAAGACTTGGAATAAGTGACTTTTTCTTACCTTGTTAAAAAAGGAGCAAGCATTTTGTGCCTTTGGCACCGGTAAATAATAGATCCCACCTTTCTTTTTCTTTTTTTTTTTTTTTTTTTTTCCCTGCCCTGCGCGCTTTTCCGCGTAGTTTCTTTTGTCCTCTTATACGCTATTTTTTCTCTCTTCCCATTCTTACGTGATCAATTTTTTAGTGGTCCACAAGAGCAGGGAACAATGCTTTATTTCAGTTCATATCATCCTCCGGCAGCAGCCATTTGAAATGCCATTACAAGGGCGATCAAACATATGGTGTTTAATGGTGTAGTAAAAAAATTCATAAAAATAAATTGATTAATACATCAGAATACCTCTCAAAGTTCATTTAGGCACATGATACCAACATCAATTATATATGTTCATGATTATTCTAGGTCTTGTTGGTTTGCCCTTTCAGTGATGAAGTTTGCTGTGTATGAATATATAGCCCAACGGCATAATAGTTTCTATATAATTTATATTCCGAGCGCAAAATGGAAACGCACATGATGGCTTAAATTTATTATATCACTTAAACTTTGGAAGTCTTAATTAAAATTGATTTTTAAGAGTTAAATAGCGAAATTGGTTGTTTCATTATTTAGAAATTAGTTTATAATTAAAATATTATTTCTAAAAAGTTTCGGATATAACTTGATTAAGGACTGCAATTTAAATTATTTAGCAACTATAAGTGTTGTGGAAAAACAAACACAGTACATTTCGACACTCCATCGTTGGTTTGAATAATGAAACAAAAATTCTATGAAATCTGTGAATATTAACCCGTGATCGTGCAGTAGTGAACGTTAATTTTTTATCAAGTTATTATTACTGAGCTCCTCACAGTAATGTGTTTTTATCAGTACGAAGTACCTGGCGCGGATCTAGGGGGGGGATGGAAGGAGGGGTGCTGTGGGGGGGTGGTGCCCCCGAAATGTTGGATTTATATAACATGGGCGATATAGACATTTCCCTCAATCAATTTTTTTAACATTGGCCTTATAGAGGCGCCCCCCCCCCCACCCCCACCCCCCGAAATTGTTTTCTGGATCATGCAGCGCCTGCGAAGTACAATAAATTGTCAACACAACGGTATAACAAGCAAGTTAACATCATTATTATCTTCAACTACATTTTGTGTATAGTTACTCAACAAGTATATATATATTAGGTTTAACCAGTTGTTTTAAGCGTTATATAAAAATTTGTTGAGTGAAAATTAATTTAACGACAAATTGAGGGAAAATGGGGCAAAACTCAAAATTAGTCGCATATATAGGTATAATACGGGAAGTCTCCTTCCTTCTTATATTTAAAATTTTACAAATTGATATCTGTACAAGAATCTCTCAATCTCTCATTGCCTTTTTTTTTAAACAAAGATAGTACGTGACCATCGTTACCCCTATATCTGCACTATAACCAAGCAGCGTCTAAAATAATTTACATATAATAAACTGCCAGAGGGTGACTACATTGCTAACATAGTCGAATGTGAAGTCGCTACATAATCAGATGTCCCAAATCTCTAAGTGCACCCTCGTTGTTGACACGTCTCTTGGTCTGCCACGGTTCACAGAGGTCAAAGGTCACCGCAGAGGTCATCAGTCAGCCCGAGGAGGTGCGTCCTGCCGTAAAGCTCCACACGCACCGCCTCTGTAATAAACGAGAGCAGAGCACACACCGTAAATATATAACGACGTCCTCCTCCGGGCAGCATGCACGGCTGCAGCAAATTTTTATAAGAGAACACAATTTTTTTTACATATAATATCATTTTATTTCATGTTATGACAGGTATATAACAGTTTCTTTAAATTATTAAATATTTGTTTCAAGTTATAAATTTCGCGAATTAGGTTATCAATTTATGAAATTAATTTTACTAAATATTTGCATGCAAATTCAAAACGATGTATTTAAATTTAATGTTTAATAAGCTTGAAATAATTTATTAAAGGTGCAATTTTTGTAAAATATAATAGACTTTATACTAGTCTATTATATGGTTAATCGTTAATATACGTGAAAATTTTATAGCCATTCTGATTTATTTAATGAATAAAACTTTTAAAATAGTTTTCCTTTTAACCAAAAATATACAAAAAATTATTAGTGAAATTGGTAAAGTTTGTGAATTTTAATTGCTCATTTTCCACATTAGCAAATGTATAACGTTTAACTTTTGAAGTTACAAAACTTTTTTTGTAATGATTTTTTAATGTAATATCATTATAAAAGTTTATCAAAAAATATGCGACAAGTTTTTCTTTTACAATGATAACAAATGAGTTTTAAAAATTTAAATGACGAAGAAAATTATAAGTGTCATTTTAAGTTCACGTCACGCCAGTCCGATATATCCTGATCATTGTCTTAAATTTAAAAGCACCTTTAAAAGTCTATGATCCTGATCGAGTCACATGAAGAGACAGATTGTCGATTTGTGAGATGGACCGGTAGATTATCTGCAGAGAGGAGGCTGGGCCTGCGCCCACCGGCCATGCAATTTCCATCTCAATCTCCCCGCAGAGAACGAAGCCTTTACCCGAGAAACTTTTTTGTTTACGTTCAACTTTATACGACCTTTACCTTTTCTTAAAGTCTACATGAGGAGCAATATAGTTTAGTAAAAGTTGAACAAAAAAGAAGTACTTAAATCCTCCTATATACAACATAGCATATACATATTATACAATATATCTCTGTATAATATTTGAATGTTTGTTTTTATATCTCCATTGACCCAATGGAAATATCTAATATTATTTTATAAACCTTTATATAGCTTAGCTTATAACAAAAAAATGATTTTATCGTCCTATATCTATTTATTCTGGTTCTATAATATATAAGTATTACGAGTATTGAATGTTCAAAATGCAATAACGTTAATATAATAACTGAATTTTCATAAATGTATTTATTTGCAATATAATTTTATTTTAAAGTTTTGTTATAGATAAAATCAAGGAATTTCCTGATTACAATAACAAAAATAAAGCAAACATTTTAATTTGATAAATCTTTGTTTCATTTTTTTTTTTTTTTTTAAGGAAGTGCTTTTTACGTTGATAACTTTTTAAAAGTTTTTTCATAACTATAATTAACATACAATTTTGTCAATAGAATCTCTTACAAACAATTTAAACGTTTTAAACTATTTTTATGTCATTTTATAAGCTATAATGAACAAAACCAAAACTTGGTACAACGCTATGAAGATGTCGTATGTGACATGAGCTCGTGATCTATAGTTTCTTATGTAGTTTGTCGTAGCTGTGGCTGAATCTGGAGGGGTGAAATCGACCACTCTACCTGCCTTATATGCAAACTGTGACCCCTGCGTCGCACCTGAGCAATCCCCCCCCCCAACTCTCCAGACCCCAGAGGTAATTACTTGCAAGCGCATACGTTATAGTGCTGAGAAGTTAAAATCGTAACGTGTAAAAAAAACATTGTGTTGAAATAAAGTTGTAAATCTGGTGCTATCAAAAAACACAGTAAAAAGCAACTTTGGTTATTTATTTGTTACAGTATAAAAACATGTACAGTGGTAGGTAGAATTCAATTTCATTTTATAGGTGAACATTACATTGTCTTTTTTTCTTATTCGTATGAAGAAATCTTTGTTGTTGTTATTTTTTAATTGGATTTTTTCACTATACAGTCCATTAGAGCTCTCTTGTTTGGAAACACTTGTAACTTTTATTAGTTATATTGTCCTGAAACAAAAATTCAACAATATAAATTTACAAATGTTGCCATTCCATACATTAAAGAAATTTTTCACCAAAACCCTAAAAACAAACAATATATATAATTAATCAACAGGATTGTTTATTGTAGAGATTCCCATTGGGACTTTGCTGTCTTATTAATGGACTTTTTTTTAGATTGGATATTTTTGTAACACGTACCCTCCAGACTACTTGATATATTATTTAATTAGGTGGTATTGATTTTAACCCCAAATTTAATTAAACCTCGGTTCAGACTAACACAGCAGCACTCTTCACAGTTTGAAGTGCTGCGTTCACCGTGGGGAACATTTTATGGCGAGCCGATCATTATTAAATCTCCAGTTTTATAGTTATACGTATCGGCTCTTCACTACATGGAGCTAGAGATTCAGTGTGTGTACCATTCATTTATTTGTATGTAAAAACTAAAAAAAGCTTACTGATTAATAATTATATAAGATGGCAAATTAAATATTTTTTTTTTTTTTTTTATTTTCTTTATTCGAACTTTTTCGATTGTACAAGACAACATA
Source organism: Siphlonurus alternatus (assembly GCA_949825025.1). Lineage (NCBI taxonomy): Eukaryota > Metazoa > Arthropoda > Insecta > Ephemeroptera > Siphlonuridae > Siphlonurus > Siphlonurus alternatus. The sequence continues at coordinate 32,659,950 of OX463780.1, read as the reverse complement.
TGTTCATGTCAAAAAAACTTAATATTAACAAACATACATAACATCAAAACGCAACACTTTATAAATATAACAAAGGAAAAAAATAAGTATAAAAAAATGAACCACAATATTAACAAAAAATATGAACCAGGTTTTAAATCATAAGGATACAATACTCTCAGGCAATTTATTGCTCTCAAAAGCTTTAACTGAATAGAACTCTTTACTTATAAGGACATTTTTTAGCTTCTTTCGGAACAATTTACAATCATTTATATCTTTTAGGCATTTTGGCAGAAATTCATATATTTTGGCCGTTTGATACATTGCACAAGATTTGTATAAATTAGAGTTCAATTTGTCTGTAACAACATTGGATTTATTCCTGGTATTGTAATTATGAACATTATCATTCTGCAAATAAAGGTTAGGGTGGGATTTTTTAAATGAAGCACAGTTTAAGATGTAAATAGACGGAACAGTGAGCATATTTAGATTTCTAAAATGAGATACACAGGACTGTCCCTTGGGCAGCTTTAATATAGTACGGAGAGCTCGTTTCTGCAATATTATTAAGTGCTGCTGATGAGAGAGAAAAATCCCACATCAACGTGCTGATTGAATTGTTGCTCAAAGCTAAATAATAACAATGAGAAATTACTTTATAGAAAGTGTGATTAATTATTTATCTTTGGAAAGAAGCATTACTTTTTTTATTGTCAGAGATAAGGTCAACTATTCAGCGGTCATATATATATATAGATTATAGAACATCATTACTAAATGTTGCTTGACTTTATGTTATGAGAAAATGGTCAACACATTTTTTGCCACTCTTGACCTCAACTTAACACACTTTTTTTATTAGTATAATTTTGTTTAATGTTTCTAATAATTTTACAGAGAACCGTCTGTTAAAACCGGGGCTCTTTTTCAAATTTCAACCTACCAGAGTTGCGAACAGAACGATATAAAAAAAAAATGTAAAACTGTCTCCAACAAAAATTCTCTCTCACTATATCTAAAACTGGAGTGTAATATCGGTTCCGGGAGTTTTTTTCATGGCATCATAATCTTGAATCACTTGTCGTTAAAGCAGCCCACACGTACTGCAGTACGCAGTACATAGTATGCTGTGGTACATCCACTACGAAACTTACGTTCAAGAAAATAAAAGTAATATGTAAGAACTTCTTAATGTTATTAAACTTCATCTCTGCATGGAAGTAATTGTCATTATCATTTTAATAATATACAAAATAATTTAAATAATTAATATATCAAAAATTTTAATGTGATGTAGCGAAAATAGATTGGTTTCTTGTTTCTTGTTATATTTCTGATTGCAAATTTTGCAAATTGATTTTCGTTACATTAATACTGTATACAGTATATGATTATTTGCTTAAAAATTAGTACTAAATTAACGTAAAATATGCATCTTTTATCCTATTATATTTTAATAAAAGTTAAAATAAGTACGTAGTTACTAAGCTCATTCTGATGAATGTATACGTTCATATTAATTGTTATAATAAATTTGAGACAGAATTCATAACTGTTCCACAAAAGAACTTTAAAACCATTAAAGTGCCTTATGAAGTTGCTTAATTTTTTTTTCTGATTTTCAACAAAAAAATTTACTCTGCAAAACTCTGTACTCCGGAAGCCCAGCATAAATATAACTTTAATCGTAGCTAGGTGATGAAATCTTGGCTGAGCACTGACCGAGCCTGCATGCTTGGTGTAGCCGTTATTAGAGCCAGCCAGCCGGCACCGCAGGGTAAATGACCGGAACTAGGCGCAAGCTTGCAGTCTGGTGATCAGTCCCCTGTGACCAGACCCTGCGTATGGCGGGGACCTCGGTGGTGAAGAGCTGAAGAGCATGGAGAACGCCCGAGTCAATTACTGAGGGCACGATTCATCATCACTCAAGGTGTCGAGTGTACCAAAGAACCAAGCTATATGAAGCTAGGGTGGATCCAGCCTATATATTAGCACTCGACTTTGTGTTTATTGGCTTTTGATTGCCAGGACCTTGATATAAATTATACTCGCAATGTGCTGCATGAATATAATAGAACTAGTCTGTCGATAATATATTTATGCATGAATAAGGAAAAAATATTCTGACCAAGAATCCTGAAGTGAAAGGAAATTTATATAAAAAAAATGTGTTAAAATGTTTACGGAAGATTTTTTTTAAACATCAATGGTAAAAAATAAATAAAGCTGGCACTTTTTTTTTCTAAAATGGTGGCAACACTGACGTTAATTCGCCTCGTAACTCCGGGACACGTCAGGGCTGATACCTGCAGGATTTACGGCCGACAGTTGCATTAACTTCGCTCAGACAGCGGGCGATCGATACCATGTCATGTAACGCAATAATAGCGAGCATTGAATCAAACACAAGTTGAACTACATAATATTGAAGTAATAACATTTCATAATACCATTAAAAAACAAGAAGTAAAAGTTAGCTCATATTGTTTTAGAACATTTCCCCAACATAACTTCCCTCTCTAGGCTCTCTAGCGAGTCTCGGCGGTGTCTGAACACAAAGGTATTTATAAGGATTTGTAATCCGAATCAATATCGTCATTTTAAATTTTGAGTGTAAGCTCAACTGTTCGATCAAACTTAACAACTGAATCCTTTTTGTTCATTATATTTATATAATATATGCTCGTATACAAGGATATTGTAAGCATATTAAGAGCATATAAGATCATGCAGCAAAAGCAGATCATTTGGGTGCGATTCACGAAGCACTTTTAGCTAGGTTTTTAACCACGTTTAACTTAACCATGTTTAACTATACCTGTTTTACGTGTTAACCCACCTAGTTAAACGTGGTTAAGCTAAACGTGGTTAAAAACCTGGCTAACTGCTTCATGAATCGCGCCCATTATATATATATATATTACATTTTTCTGCATGAAGCAGGTGAATCGTATTGCTCTATATTGCTTTTTCTTGTCATGTTTTCCTAGATATTTATTCTCTGATCATATTTACATATATTTTTATTTTACAGAATGGCATATTTAATTATTTTCACTTTCAACCTGGCATGCATAATAATGCTTCAATAAATATAATCACAAAATTTCTGTTTATTTTTCAAATAAAAAGGTATAAGATGTAAAAAGGCAACAAATACATGACAATTTCATTTGTTTTCTGAGGTCGAGTATTACTGTATGTGCTAAGAGAATATATAAAGTTTCCATTTCTGTTTACATTTTGTGACACATAAAAAGAACACGAAGATTATACAACTTGATGTGAATCTCAGTTAGTAAAGCTACAACATTTTTTTTTTTTTTTTTATGTTCTTGTACATTTCTTGTCGTGTAAAAAAAGTTGCCTGCAGGTAAAAAAAATATATTTTAGTACATAAAATTTCCAGTCACGAGCGGTGCTAGCTCCGCGGCGGTGTGTACTTGAGCGGTGCCCATACACGCGGCTGCTGGTACATACTTTAGACCGACTAGTAGATGAAGTACAGAGATGCCCGCACAGCGCGCAGTTTTTACGTTGTGACGTCATTCGAGCATGACGCTTCCTTTCTTGGCACAAAATTTCTCATCTCCTCTCCTGCTGTGCACATCCCGTGATATTATATACTTTGTAACTGCAAAAAACCTGCTGACGTCACTATTTAAATCAGGTCAAATTATTTATACTGAGAAAAGTACTGAATACATGTGTACTGTATTTATTTGAAGATTAGCTAAATTGACTAAACCATTTCATATAGAGCACAATAATTGTTAAATGGATGCACGTATAGTGAGTTAAAGAGTTCACCTCTGGTCAAGTGAGATAAGGCCCTCACAAGGTAAAATCAGTTCTGAAAAGCAATATAGAACGGTGCAATAATATGCATGCAATTTATCATTATCAATATTTTGCCATAGAAATATATGGCATCAGGTATTAATATAATAATAAAAAGTTAAAATTATAATGCATGCTGAAATAAATAAAAACAAAAAATAAGTTTCTTCTTTTCTTTTTGCAATCACGCAGTTGTTTAGGAACATAATGTCAAAAAAAAAAACTACCCAATAAACAATAAACTCATTGACAATTTCAGAAAATTTTAAAAGTAGATTTCTAAAATTAATATGTTAACCCTGTTTTTATGGATTTGCAGAAATACAACTTTAATAATAACAACTTTAAGAAAACATCATATTTAATTTTGAGCATGATAATATATACCGATGTGTTTATCTTTTACAAAATAATACACGAAATAGCAAATTGCGTTTCATAATTCTTTATATTTTATAGTTATAAAACTAATTTAACCTTTACAATTTACATTATATATGTATACTGTATGTTGAATAGGGGAATAGAACCATCTATGGAATTTTTTTATAGTGTACTATACAGTATATACCAGTATAGACTATAGATTAAAAACTCATTATTTTTTGCTCTTTGTCAAATATTCAAATACATAGGCCTGTATATTTAACTTGTACAGTATAATATAGTGTAACTATGTAGTTGAAGTTGCCTGAACGCCTAGCTGAGACAATGATGATGAAATCTCTTGTGCCAACCAGCATCGTCGCAGAGGGCAAATTGGTGCTCACTGTACCGTGATGTAAACAACTTCACAATCAAATGGTGGCTACTTGCATTCCATATGATAAAAATAATCTTCTTGGAATTAAGTCGCAGGAACTCACACTGAAAGACCCTCGTAAAAATTCAACAATTATATATTATAGTATACGTTGTTGAAATATACAAGAAAATTGCATGCATGCAACGCAAAAAAGCTATAATAATTGCTATAAATATAGATATAAATATAAATTATTCGAGCATTTCAATCCAGAAAGAAAAGAAAAAAAATGTCAACGATAAAATTATATATATATGCAATGTTTGATTTTACTATTTTCATTCGTTGATACAATTAATATAATTCTCTGGAGTATAATAATTAACATTATAGCAAAATGTTATAATAATACTATATAATAATTCAGAGTGCCCATATATATACCCACAACAAAAAATATCGATGCACCATTTCAGTGTTACAGTATATAAAAATAAACCTTATTAATTTGTTCTCAGGATGTAGTTTTTATGAGCAGCACTTGCATCATTATGGCGCGCGGTTACGGCGAGTGAACAGTATAGCGTGTTCTTTGAAAATCACCTGCTCTCTCTCTCTCTCTCTCTCTCTCTCTCTCTCTCTCTCTCTCTCTCTCTCTCTCTCTCTCTCTCTCTGATTTGATTTCATACTGAGTACTATAAGCTGAGTAGTTCTGACAAAGAAATTTTGATATCAAATATGCTACGCTGCAAGCAATAAAAAATTGTAGTATCGCTGATTCCTTCCCCTTCTTTATCTACCTTTTGAAACTTTTGTCATCAAACCGTCATTAAATTCCAAATTTTAAAAGCTTGCTAATGAAATGAGACTTCCCTCGGTCTCATTTCATTTACTGAGAGATTTTCTTCAACATTCTTCCGCCATTCATTCTTCTTCCGCGTGCGTCAGCTTTTAAAAAAAATACATTTTTATTTTTCACTCACGTTTGCTACCATTAGGGGTAAATATATTAAAAATATAGATATGAAATTGTGATATTGTCAAGCAGTATATAATTTTACAGGTTATACCCCACCCCATAATCTCCCCCCTCCGTTGCTATACATATTATATCTATAGCTACGGCTTCATTATTTACATTTACACTCGTTAATGCGAATGAAAAACATTAAATTCTCAGTTACTTACTAATGAACTCTCGGGGTTAACTTTTTTTTCTCCTTCTCGCTGATGGTTTGCTCTCGCGCCTTTCAGCAATTAAAAGCACGTTATAAGCGTTGACATTTTATTACAAACCTTGCCATGCAGATTTTTTTCGCATTATATAATTTACTAAAACGCAAAAAAAAGTAGTATTTTCGTATTCGAATAGTTGGCCAAATGGGAAAGTAAAAAAATTAAAAAATAAGAGAGAAAAAATATATTTTTAGAAACTATATAATTTAATATAAACCAATTATAAACTTCAGTTTCAAAAATTAATACATTCTTTCATTTTAATTAATTATATTTAATTATTTTTGAAAATTTTAATTTATGCAAAACTAATATATATAAAAATTATTATAAAGCGCATCAGTGCTGGATGCGTATATATATTTAAAATGATATTTTACACTAATATGAGATCATAACATTTCTATATTCGTTCAAGTCTCGGTCCTTTTATTTGTGATTACGCCTGCATATAAACGTTGTTTTACACAAATCCAGCACATTTGTATGTTTTTGCACATAGTCACTTTTTTACTAACACGCAACACACTGAAAACCCCTAAGGCATTCCTACACAGTATATTTCCATTTCACAAACTATACGGTTCTCTGTGGAACTACTTCATTGATACTTTTTTTTATAAAGTGGACACATACTCGCTATATATGTATAAAGTACATACATAATGAAATAAAAATTGTTCTCTTGAATTGTTTATTTTGTTTTTGAATTAACCGAAACAAAATTGGCAATTAACTAAAATTTAAATTTGCACAGTTTAAAAATATTTAAGTTTAATATTTAATATTGAATGTATGTACCTTTTTTTCCCTCTTGAGCATACATGGGCATAAAGTCGATCATGACATTCATGACGATGCAAAATGGGTACATTACCATTCAGATTTTTAATTTAAGCACATTATACTACATATTATAATAACTTATATTATTTATATTGATATATTTTGGCTTCTTCTCGCGGTATTATTGTTGATGTGCTCTTATTGTTTTATAAATCACGATGTCTATGACAACTTCCCAAAGCTCGTTCGTAAAAATTTCAAAATATACAACTTTTTTAACAGAATTAATATTAGTGCACAAATTATCACACATAATACTCTAAATTTGTATAGGGAGAGCTGTCAAGAATTGATATTGGCTGCTCTGAAAGTATACGTGGACATAAATTCGATGGCTTCTCAGTTTCACTTGTTTCAGGCGGTGATATCGATACGTGTGATGGAGGTCGAATGTACAATTGAGAAACCTTAGCAGCTCTGCATGCTGGCGACACCGGGGCCTTACCAATGGGACAAAGAGTGTCACTAAAGGTTCATTATGTCGAGCCAGCAGTTATGGCATTTTTTCTGACCCTGATATAATTATGATCATATGTATCAATGATCTATGGAAAATTCGGTAAATAATTGGTCAAATAATACATCATGTAAATAAACTGGTCGTGTAACAGGATCGGTCGTACAATATAATTACACTGCTCTGATGATATAAAAGCGGAGTTTAATTAATTTAGAATATTTTGATTGCCAATTAATAAAATTTTAAAATTACCAAGGAATTAAAAATACACATGATATTTGGCATTTAATTAAGGTTCATTTTGCATCCATGTATAGAACTATAATTGTAATAATATTATGTTTGCATTGTTTGCACGGACCTACTAAAAAATTGTATCTGAGAGAAGAGATATTATATCGAAATTGAAAAATTATATATTATTAAAAGTAGCCAATGAAGTAAAATATTGATTGTGTTTTTATACAACTGAACATTAATTATAAAATTATCTTAGCTTTGCCAGTTTATTCACCATGAAGTGTGCAATATGAATTATTTTCAATTATACTGCATAATATGTATTATACATACGTTGAAAATCGTACCATGTTATTTTGAACTTTATATTTTACCCATGTCGTACCAATTTATACTTTCGCTTTGCATCACGTACGCATGACGAGTGCACAAAAATCGTGCTGTTTCCTGGATGCGTTCTGCAGTTATTTATCTAAACACGTCAGCCCCTAAAGGAGAAACGTGCAGACACGTTAAAACACGTCAGTTGCACTTGAAACTACGGTCACGCGAGAAGAGAGAGAGAGAAAGAGAGAATTAATTTATTACAAAACACGAACATAATTCATGGAAGTAATTTTTCAGTACACTACGTATGCTCATTAATTTGAAATTAAAACTTATATAAAACATTTTCATTCTATTCTTTCTTGGCAGTGGCCTCACGTCCGCTGCAGAGCAGACGTTATTGTTCTCACAGTAAAAAAGAAATATGAGCTGCTGCATATTATAACATTTTATTTTAACATGGAGAGTTGCAAATTCTTTCTAATGAAGCTCTCGTTATAATGAGAAGGTATTTTTTATCCTTATTATAACAATGAGAAAAAAGAATTATAATTTTAAATATTTAACAGTTGCGTTACCTTCAAGACTAGAGGAATTAAGAAAAATTATAATTTTATACGTTTGGGTTGAAAGTAAATTCATTAAAAACTCTTGTTTTGTTTTTCATAAAGTTAAGTTGCTTTAACATCTTAAAATTAATTTTAAGACCAAGGTACTAACAGCACTACGGCTTTTTATTTTCACATTAAGTTTTATATGACCAGCAAGTCTTATATTTATAAATTAGTTTTAAACATACAGATATAAAAACACGTATTAAAAGTAATATAATAATGTATACATGCTCATGCATCGTATAAAAATATGCAATGTGTATATCTTATATCTTATAATTACTTAATACGTAAAATTGTAGTTCTTGTAATAATATTTTATAGTAAAATTATTTTATAGCACAAAAGATGTTTTCGTTCTTTAATATTACAACACAGTTTTTTTTATGGGAAATAGAATAGTTTTTGCTGTTTCGGTAATAATAATCATTTTTTTAAAATACCAAAACATAGAGAAAAAGTACACAGAATCGAGTCACATTAAAATCAACCTTTCTTTTAGACCTAAAATATAAAATAGTATGAATATCTAATTTATACTATTATGCTCCAATATAATTCTGCCCATTTTTCTCGGCTTTTGAATGCCAACATAATATATAAAAATACATAACAAAAGTACAATAAATTGAATTGTTTATTAAAAATACAAAACAATATATACAAGTGAGATAAAGATAGATGGTATAGTAAAATTATATAAAATAAATAATATACCATCTTCAGTCAATATAAACTTTTCTTTGAATTTCACAAATATTAATAAAATATGTAAATTCCTTATTTTATAAGTTTACTAATTTTTTAGTTTACAGTTACTATAATTATGTTCCGTCTTCACATGCAGGTTAATTTTGTGATTTTACGGTTTATCGTTACTTCAATCCTGGAAAATTTTGACATCAATTATAATAATTATCAAACTGTCTGAAAATATGTTATATGCACAAAGAATTTATAATGCATTTATAAATATATTATATTGGGAAAATGAAAATTATGTGTTTCCCATGATATTTTAATTTTGATATATAGTAATTTCTATAAATTTTATTAATTAACATACAGCGCGCGATATGAAAATGATTTTAATCTGTACGTTGGATGACATCATATAGGTACGTTGGATGACATCATAGATAAGCTCTATTTAGTATCTGCATGCATGAATATAGACTATCGATATAACGCAATATTTTGATTTCAAGTTCTTAATCTTCCTAATAATTTAGCTAATGATAAAATGTAATTTTATCTCATTACAAGCTGATAGCATATCATTTATTAGAAACTCCATCATAAGCCTCCATACACATGCAATTAAATGAACGTTATTAAGTATGTGGTAGTGGCATGCAAAATCACTTCGTGCTATAACAAATATCCGATCAATGCGCAAATTTATTGGCTTTTTTTAGGTCATGAATATACATTTTCCAATAAACATTTTAGCGTGAAGATTTATATTTTGATACAAAGCAATTAAATTAAAATTTCAATATAACCTGTTATCAATTTTTAAACCATGTGTTCCTATAAAAAGTTTTATTTTAACATAATCAAAAATAATATAATTTGTTTATTTCTTCCGATTTTTTGCTATGATTCAGGATTATCACATTTTTAGTAACCCAGTTTTTACTTACAACTTCACTTTCTCAATAAAGTTGTGTTAATATTTTGTCCTTCTTTGCAATATTTTTGTGTGCAATACGCTAATACGCGAAATGTAATTTTATTGCAATTAAACTAGGTATTCTGACAAATGCATGTATGCGTAAGCTTGTAAAAGATAATAAATATTAAACAACGTTTTACCTTACTGCAGACACTCAAAACAACAACAAACTGAGACGAATGTTTTTAAGTTTTTCTTTGAAGCCCAAGTCTAGTCTGAGAGCCCCCAGAATGACACAAGAGGTGCTTTATTTCGTTTGAGTGGCACCGCGCGTCTTTGACAGTTAAGCACAAACTCGGAAATGCCGCATCGCAAAATCTCTTTATAAGAATCTTTCAGAATAACTCTTATACTATACAGATTTACGGGTCAAGGATTACTGGGAATAGGTATGTAGTTATATTGATTTTGCTACTGCAAGAAAACAATTGCTATAATAATACATACGTATATAGTTTGCAATGCATGCCTTACAAATGTACAAATCATATGATATCGTGCATAAGATGCAGAAAGAGAGCTCAGCAGAAAACCTAGTATAGTACTTCACATATTACACTAATCCGTAGATTATTTTTTTCCACCTTGAGGTTAGGCAACTTGTTCAACACAAAAAGAGAAATGGTTGCATATGCACCAGGGGCAATGACTTTTGTATTTGTATTTATTTATTGCACATATAGAACCGTAAGGTACAAAATGCATGTTTACAATATTTTAGTATTGCAATACCTGTAAAAGAAACATGAAAATTAAAACATATTATCATCAGTTTTATATTATTATTACAATTACAATCATACATATTAGAATATTATCTAGTCAGTCCACAATACCTGAGAAATAAAAGTTTTATATAAAAAAAAAACATTTTTATTAATAGAAAACAATCTGAAACTAATTCTTTATTATATTACTATATTATTAAATCAATCTATTACAAGGAAAGCATTTACATTATTTAAAGCTGTTCTTTTTCTTGTTATGGTATAAAAATTGTTCTGCAGTAAAAATTCAATCAGTTTTGACCGAAACTGTTGATCACTAGGTATAGATGTTTTAAGGTATCAGGAAGATTATTGTACAGCTTTGGGCCTAATAAATATAAGCTTTGCTTTTCTTGTTCAGATTTAGCAACATCTATATAACTTTTTTGAGAATTTCTGGTGTTATGGCCTGTTATTTTTTCATTTTTCGTAAAATTGTCAATATTTTTCCTTACAAACATTATCATGGAAAATATGCATAAACAAGGAAAATTTAGTAGGCCTATTATAGTTTTTGCCACAAGCTATTACAACTTACTCTAGATTTTGCTCTAACCATACAACGTATACAATATTTTTTTGACATTTAAATATTGAATTGTTTTGGCACTGATCTGATGATCCCCAAAGAAGTATACCATATGTTAAATTGGACTCAACATATCCATGATATACAACTTTTAGGGTGTCTAAGTTACATACTTTTCTAAGCTGCTTCATTGCAAAATTTACAGAAGTTTCCTAACATATAAAACCAGGGAGAAATAATATAAATAATTTATATTGCCAGTTTGTGTCACCGAGGTGTCATGATTTTAATAATTTTTATGTTTGTTTTTATTGCCACATTGGTTATGGTCCGTACGTTAATTATAAATCATACTATAATTATATTAATATTGGTACGCGACCGATACAATATATAACTTACTTATAATACATTGCACATGAAGACAATTTAGCTCGGCTTAAATGCTATAGGTTTTCTACAGCTATCTGATTAATAATATAATTTATAATAAGGAAAACATACAGAAAACAACTTCGACTCGACTTCGACTCGAGTGAACGTTAAATTTGTTCTTAATATTAATTTTAATTTTTTCCGTGCATCATGCTAATTATTTTAAAATTATATCATTATATCTGTGTAATACAAGCTTAATTCACTTAATTGTTTCATTATCAACTCATTGTTAACAGTTTAATGGAAAACACATATATTTATATAGTATTCAAATTTTAAATAATGAATATAATAAAATATCATCAAAATCATGAACTACTCGTAATTTGCTTTGTATTTATAATTTTTATTTTTAACATTTAACTTCTTACACACAAATGTTCGTTTTTTCTTCATCATGTAATAATATTTTTTGTGTCAGAGCTTTTATTTTTTTCAAATTTCAAAGTATGATACTTTGAAATAAATAATATGAAGTAAAAAATATGATACAGAAAGATGAAAATATCCAATAGTTTATAGAATTCCTACCACGTCCCAAAACCTCCCTTGTCGTTCGGAGAAGCCGCATCGTACGCCATCCCCTGTGGCCCCCACCCCCTCATCGGGAGTAGGCCTCAGAGAGTAAAAACCACCTCGCTGTGCGCGCTACTAGCGCACAAATAGGATCAGCAGACCGAGGGTCGACTGTGAACTTATTTTCATATAAGATTATGGAGATAAGAGGATTGCATGATAATAATTTGACGTATTAAATCCCGCGTATGGAAACATAAACATCGTAAGAATAAAGTATCGCTTATTTGTTTAAATAGAATTTCTAATGTATTATCAGATAAAAAATTATATTTAACAGACTATAACTATGACTATATATTCATTTAAGTTAAAGTACCATGGAATTGCTTTTCTTTTTCAAGCGAGAAGAAATAAAGCAATTAATGTACTTTTTTAATGCTCTTTGTTCTATACTATAAATAAACAGAATTAAGTATTTTATTAGCAAATGAAAGATTTAATTATTATAAATAAAGTATCGATCTTATCTATTTTAATTATTATATACTGTCTTTTGTTAATTTGTTATTCTTATTTATGCTACTAAGTTGTCATTATGTGTCTATATATATATCCATATACAATTTAATCTATTTTTTTTTATATAATCACTATTATGATGTAGTGTAATATCTGTATTATTTATCTCAATTAATGTATAAAATAGTATGATTTGTAATTTCTGCCATCTTGTTCGAAATCTTTAAATAACAAACTAACGTTCCCCGTCTACGAGTTCTAAACTCTTGGGGTTTATTTTGTATTTCTATTGTAATATGTATGTTTGAATTCTGAATAAACAAATTAAAATAAAATGTCTGAGAATGTCTTAAATATAAGTCCATATAGTTGTCTTATTATTATAGAATAGAATAGAATAGAATAGAATAGAATAGAATAGAATAGAATAGAATAGAATAGAATAGAATAGAATAGAATAGAATAGAATAGAATAGAATAGAATAGAATAGAATAGAATAGAATAGAATAGAATAGAATAGAATAGAATAGAATAGAATAGAATAGAATAGAATAGAATAGAATAGAAAATATCTTTATTGCGGCGAGGTTTAGGCAAGCCCATTCTTGCACCTATTATAACCGCCAAAAATTACAGTTTGGGATTTGCTGAAAGAGATAATTAGACATGCATTGCATTAAATTTAATATTTAAAAGCACAATTTTTTTAATAAAGTTCATAAATTCTTCATCCCTTCATCCCATAATTAAGATTAGCACTGAATTCACTCAAAAACACCAATAAAACATTCGCTTTTATTACATACAAATAAATCACTGTTAAACTGATAGACAAATTAAACAATAATAATAAAATAATCACTTATATGCAACTTCAAGATAAAGTACGTATACATAGGCATACTAAATACTTAATTAATATAATAAATATGTAAACAATACAGCATTTAGATATGTATAAAAATATTATAAAAAAAAATAAAAATTAATTAAAACCTTTGATATTAATATAACAATAGTACACTAAATATTTATAACTAGTACTTAGCTTTAAAATTGCATTTAACAAGCATGTAATCATATAAACTCTCTTTTTAAAACATATATGCCATGGTTTTCAATGTACATATTTCACTCGGCAACTCATTCCAAAGTTTGTATAAGTTTGAAAACTATAAAGTATTAACAAGTGCCATGAAGATAAAATTTGAATGCTATAATATTTATATACCTGCATGATTTTTTTTTCTTATTGCAATTAATGCATACCTGAATAGAAGATCTTGAGTTAATTTTGATAATGTAAAATTCATTCAGTTTGTAACGAATTAACAGAAAATAATTTCCCCAACTTGTTTCCTCCACAAACTTATTGTAGCTAAAATCTAACGTAAATTTAAATTATTTGAATTTTCAAAAAAGTTTTCAATTTCTATTTTTTATTCTTGAATCGATAGGTCCAAAAATTATAAAAATTAAGGTTAGTCCCTTAGGAGCCACAGTTTCCAGCTGTTATGGACACGCGTCTCTAGCATTTTGAGAGGTATGAAAAAATTAGTTTAATTTATTAAAAGTTTTTTTGTACGGAGAGTACAAAACACGCATGCAACATGCAACAAAACTTTATTTAAATGATAAGCTCGTTCATCCGCTGGTGTTGTTTCTTTTATTTCTTAAGTTCTTATTGAATTTATTTGCGTTGATCAAAATAATACGCCAATTAATATTTGTTGCGCAGCCAAAAATCGAAGACGAATGTGCCCTCTTTTTATTGCAATTGCTGAAAGTATCAACAATGTAAATTTATATGCTTTTTTTTTTAAATACAAACAGTAATATACCATGCACTTGTATTCTGCATTATTTCTGCAAGACCCGGCTGCTGCAATTTGACTATTTTGGTGCGCGAAAAAACAAGAACGTACGTGTTTGTCCATGCATAACCCCCTGGTGCACCCCACGGTCTATGGTCCATGCAATTATAATGCACGCGCGAATTTACCAAATGATAAAATATATTAAATATATTTTATATAAGTGTGAAATTTATATAGAATGTATAATAAATTATATATTATGTACATGTGGTAGCATCATTGCAACACATTATTTATATAAATAAATAATATGATGTACATTTTTTTAATGTTCCTAAGGGCTGCTGCTAAGTTTGAATGCTTATATTAATTAAGCCATTTTATATACTGTATATGCCTATTTTTTAAGTTGTAAGTTTTTTACACATTGTAAAAAATAATAATAAATAAGAAGAATAAGAAAAAAAAAAAGAAAATAACAGACTTTGATTACAAGAGCTTTCTGAACTTAATGCTCATGTATTCTTTACAATGATGATGTATATGCATTTTATCGTTCTAATAACAAGACTATGGCCTGACAATGTGAAATGCGAGCGAAGCTAGCAAATTTTTTTGTTCATATTTATAAATTTTCGTAATGACAAAGTTTTGACTTATTTTTATATTTTAAGAATAAAATACACATTTTTTGCAATTCGATCCACCCTTCCAGGTGGAACTGCGGAATGCTTAATTTTTTTTACCGGAACGGCGTTCCGGACCGTTTTCCGCCGCACTTTTATCACTGCCATGCCTACAATACAAAACATGCAAACTGCCATTTTTTTTAAATTTTCCCCCGTCCCTTCCTCAAGACCGGACCAGGGTTATACTTATAAGAATCGGGTATACGCGCTCCGTTCTGGTATATGAGACCACTTTCCTAATTTCTGATTGGCCCCAAAGAACTTGTTGATTTTTTCGCGGCTCTTCATTGGTTGCTAAGCAACGTAATGAACCAACCACAGGCCAGAAAAAAGTCCACTTTTCGAATGGGCATTAAAGTCCATTACATGGAACTGACCAATCAAAAGATAGGAAGTTTTAAATTCAACCCCAAAAGTAGGTGTTATCATTAAGTGGTCGACTTCAACGATTCAAAAATCGTAATTTTCAGCACAAATTACCACCAGACAGTCTCAACTTCCACCATAATTCCTCAGGAGCTCTGGAAGTTGGCACCAAAGTTGGTGGATTTCCCATAAGGTTACAGGGGGCGTGGCCTAAAAGGTCCACTTTTCTCGAACTGCGTATACCCCCATCCCAATGGAGCATAGCCCTGGACCGGACCGGATATCAAGACAAGTATAAAAAAGAAACATGTTGTATGCATATACTAGTACATAAGTATAATATATAATATAGTAACAGCTTTTTAGAACATTTTGATTTTAATACATTATATCAGGGGAAAAAAAGCAAAATTTAATGAAGATATATTACTTAATAAATTGAAATTTTAATTAACACTTAAGCCGAATATTGCAGAAAATGTTGTTATATATGGAAATGATTAAAAGTATAAACAACATACTATAGTCAGTCCCATAACTTACTATACAACATACAACCCAGTTGGTATCATGTATACAACATACATGCAACCTTACTTCTTTAACTATCATGGGATTTTTGCCTGATTTTTGCTATCAGCGCCTCTACATTAGTCGGGGCCAACTATTTTAAGAGAAAAAGAGGAGAGGGGATAAGAAGAACCCCTCCCTATCCAGAGTATCCACTTATATCAGCCTGTCGTTGCGCCCTGGTTGCGCCTCGGGCCTCTTTCGCTTTGGTTCTTTGTGGTGCACAGCGCCTGCGTCGATAGATTCTGGACTTGCACTAAGCGATTTGGTGGGCAATGGTGGGATATCTTGCAGCGTAGTTTCAATTATTGACGCAAATGCTCTCAGAGCACCACTGGACTAACAGTTGCGATCGTCCCGGATCGTCCGGATCGTTTTTTTACATTTTTTTTTTATTTTTTTTTTTTACAAGGATATGACCCCTAAGAGCTTACAGCTCGCGGCGGGGTACTGGGTAAGGATAAGGTAGGGAACGGATAGTGGCCACGGCCTGCATGCTTACGCGTCCCAGCATCCGCTGAGGTGAGACTGAAGGAACCGTGGAAAACCTCAGTCAGGACGGACACCTCTACTTTTTCTCAATGGACCAAAGCAATGTCCAAAGCCTGGGGAACCACGAATTTTGAAATTAACGTTGGTGCCAACATAAAAATGAGAACTAAAATATTTTTTGATATTGTTTAAATTGTATTTTAATTTTTTTAATAAAACTGCAAATAATATTGTATTTTTTACACGTAATATACTTGTGCAAATGAAAATTATTATGGCCTTTAAATGTGAGTTCACAATTTTAGGAATATTTTATGTAATTGGCACCTCTACTTTTTTGATTAGTACTGCAGCGCTCTCCGTTGAAGTGTACATATTTTGAACTATTTTGACCGTCCATGAATTAACACAGGCCCGACGGCCCGATCCAGGACTATGCATCAGAGATGGCACTACACTATTAGTCATGAAGAGATCGACGCAGGCGCTGGTTGTGCAACCACAGGTGCAACTGGTGCAAGGCAAGACAATCAGATACCGGCGCTGTCGATCCTGTTGCATAATATTCTGTGCCATTCTGTAATCAAACATAATTTTCTGTTCTTGTTTGAAATGTTCATTTGCAAACGTGCTTAATTCTATCAATAAAAAGGTAAGTTCAGAAAATAACCGACATTAATACCTTAATTAAAACAGTTTATTTTGCTATATGCATGCATGCATAAGTATAATATATAGCATATATATCATATTGATGGAATCTATATAATAATATGCATAACTTCATTTGAGTTATATATATATATATATATATATATATATATATATATATATATATATATATATATATATATATATATATATATATATATATATTGATAGTTTTTGTATGTATGAATTGAAGCTATAATAGCTATAGGCTTTGACTGGTACACGCATACCTTAAAAAAGCTTATTTCACTGTTTGCATGCATATTTGAGGTCTGCACAGACCAATTTTTGAGACCTAGCTGACTCGACGTATATATATGTCACGTATGCATTGATAGTCTGTTCAGATGATGGTCTTTGCGATGTCCTGCGGCACGCTGCGCGTAGCAGAATCAAACTCGTCTTGATTTTGCTGTACAGCCCTCACATGATTCTCTGCCGTCGTATATATAGTTGCTGTGCAGTTTTAGACGAACGAGAGTTTCATGGTATTTCTACGGACTCTTTATATAAGCTTGCATGGGCTACTTATGCATATATGCATTCCTTGAAACAGTTATTTTCCTATACATGCATGCATATGGAAAAACTGTCAATGGTCTGCAGCATCCATGATGACATTACCAATCCTTTGTCCTCCCATTTACTTACAAAAAAATATTGGGCGCACGTAAGATCCTATAATACGGAGCAATTTTTCGATCGCTTATTGTTAACCCTCTAAATAAGTTATGTTTGCAAATTTAATATTACGTATTGGCACTATAACCTTTTATATACGTTTGCTGCTATAAAAATTTTATTATTTGCCTTGGGTCAGTTTAATTAAAGAGCATCTAAAGAATTTCGCGGTAGTAGTGTTTTGACTTCGAGCCGAAAAAACGTGCGCAGAAGGGTTGCGCGCCGATGCGCGGTGGTTGTAGCAGGAGTCAAAATTAGCAAACGAACATGGCGACTATATAATTTTTCTGATGGATACTTACCATTTAAAGATCGGCATGTTTTCTCAAGATTCTCAGTGCATGGTTTTCATCATTCTTTATGCACCAACCCAGTTTTTCATGTGAGTAATGTAAACTGTAAATGCAAGCTCTGCGGAGAGAGATGTGTGAAACACAGAGGGTCGGATTGATGGCCAAATATTGCCTAAACTACGAGCTTTTCATTTTTGGCTTGCTCCAATTATACGGCTCTCTGATTGGCTTAAACCGAACTTGCGCCTAAAAGCAAAGTCGCAAAGAGGCTTCGGCTTGGCGAAGCCAGGCTGAAAAGACTTGGCGCAGCCTCTTCGGCTTACGCCAAACGCTAGCCAATCACAGAAAAGCGCAGGACTAGCGCACCAAAATTCAAATAATCAAAACTACACGAGCACTTTTGCGGCATATGTAACGGGGGTACGTGATCATTGCAAATATATTGCAATTAAAACGTTAATTATTCAAAAGATAATTTAAGATATATACGTATTAACTGATGCTCTTTTTATAAAAAAAAAACACTAAAACTGCTGAAGTATAATTAATGGTGACGCTATATAATATATAATAATAAAAAATAAATAATTATTTTATCCGGTCATGGCATGCAAGCTGTGTTAAGCATTTAATTAGTTCAAAGTTTGTATAGATCGGAACCATAATAAACAATTAATTTTACTTAATTTCAGCGTTATATATTTCACGTTATTAAGTTGCTGGCAAATTAATAAAGATCATATTAGAATAGAAATGAACTTGATTGCGGCGGCAATTAATTGAAGTGTATAATAGGTATTCTCTTATATAATTATTAAAAAAATAAAAAGATAATAAAATATATTATATAAAATATGTAGCAAACATTGTTTATTTTTTTTCTCTTCTCTTAGAATATTATTAATTCAACCCTGCAAATTCATATATTTACCATCCATATTATACCAATTAAAGCAGTCCATGCATTTTATGTTAAATTATGTATTCAATATATTACATAATATATGTTCAATTTATTTGTAAGTCATAATATATTTAAGGCATTTTATATTACACCCGGTCTTCGTACAGCAGCCGCTATATTTATTCGTATATTTTTTTACATATATTTTTTTATTCATTTACTTATCAAATAGTTATATATAATTGATAGATTCATTTATTTATTGTATTTACATATATTATGTATTTATTATTTAGAACAATTAACCTACTGTATATATGGTTAATATTATAAGTAGTCCCGCATTTCTAATAATAGTAAGAATAAAATACGTGTATCAAATAATATATTGTATCAATGGAGTATCGATCTCAATTTTTTTATTGCAGAAATGGATAGAGGGTGCAGAGCTATGCCACCCTGATTTTTTCAGATTTTTTAGAGCCCGGGAACTATTTTTAAAAAATTAATGAAAGTACAGAGAAAGTGACGCCTCTCTTAATACAAGAATATAATAGAACCTAAAAGGGGCTTGGGTTCAAAACCGTCCTCGACAAAACTTTTTAGCAATACTTTCCGGGCTTTAAGGGTAAGATATCGCCACCAATGTTAAAAAAAAATCCTCTCGATCAAAAAATTTTAAAATCTTCTCCTCTAAACCCCCTATCAGTAGCTAAAATATCAGGTATACAAATACGATCTAGTTTTTGAGTTATGAATTTTTAAAATATACTAATTTAATTTTGGAGTTCCATTTCTGCATGTTAAAGTATATAGTCAACTTTAAAAATTCATAAATCAAAAACTAGATCGTATTATAGGGGGTGTAGAGGAGAAAATTTTAATTTTTTTTATTTTTTAGAATTTTTGTGAGTTTTTTTTTAACATGAGTGTTGATATTTTACCCTTTTAAACAGTCCATTTTATATTAATATATCACATTATGGCATAATAATATATTTATATAATTTATTTGTAAGTCGATCATAATATTATATATTATTATTATATACATTTTATATTATACCCGGTCTTCGTCAGGCGCGGATCGACTAGCACTAAATTTCGGGAGGGGGCTATCTCCATAATAAGGCTAATGTTAAGGAAAAAATTGAGAGTGGAGAAAATGCCTATAATAGTGCCCATGTTAAATTCAAAATTTCGGGAAGGGCTGCAGCCCTCCCGGCTACTCCCCCTGCATGGATCCGCGCCTGGTCTTCGTATACAGCTACAGCCGCTATATTTATTCGTACATATTTTTATTCATTCACTCATTAATTTTTTAAATTGATATATCACAAATATTCAATTGATTTAATTGTAAGTTATATAAAATAATAGGCCTTTTTTTTTAAGAGCTTTTACAGCTCGCGGTGGGGTAATGGTAGGGATAATTAAGGTAGGGAAAGGATGGTGGCCACGGCCTATTACGCGTCCCATGCAGCATTCGCTGAGGTGAGACTGAGAAAACCGTGGAAAACCTCAGTAAAAGAACAAACACCTACGTTTTTTCAATTTTACCAGGTCTTCGTACAGCAGCCGCGCTATATTAATTTATTCGTATATATTTTTATTCATTCACTTATTGAATTATTATATATAATTGATAGATTAATTTATTTATTATTTTACAATATATTTATTATATCCTTCATAAAACAACCTACTGTATGGTTATTATTATGCAGGTATATAGTCCCATATTGCCATATAATGCGTATTTATATCAATTGACAAATTATTATTAGTTACGCAGGGATACATTGATACATTCCTATACGAGCTTGAAGCTCGAGGTGGTGTAATCGGTGTATTATAGGAAAAAGGGAGGGAAAGGATGGGGGCCACTGCGCCTGCAGCATATATTATATGTTTACATGTTCTAGCATTCATGAAGTGAACGAGATGAGGATTGAGGAAACCGTCAGAACGGACACTTCGCTACTTTTTATCATTGTGGACTTACTAATTAATTATTACAGAGCTAGCTAGTGGAGTAATTGATATAAAACTCAATATTATATTTATTTCACACGCATGAATTAACTCTCTAGCTACCATATCCCACACGACGATTTTTGCGCCTCGTAATAATCCTGCAATTAAAATAATTCGTGAACACTGCAGCAGGCAAAGAAATTATCATCTACCTGCCTATTCATTTTAAATTAACAAAATTTTGCTAGGAAACGAATTATCTTCAATTTTTGTCGAAAAAAAACACGCAAAATCTTAATGTTTACATCGTCAGCTGATTGATGCGGCGAATGCGCAGTGACGTCACGCGCCGAGACTTTTGGCTTCGTTTTTCAGACCTAAAATTTTAACTCGGCGTACGCCGAATCTATGCGACTTTTTCTTGCGACTTCCAAAAAGCTCGTAGTTTAGGCTTTAATTATAAGAGGAGGTCGGGGACTGCGCCCCCCCTTGGTCGGCGCCCCCCTTCCCTTCGTCGCGAAGCGACGCTTTACGTTTGAAAATTAATAATTTTAGAAAGAAAATAAATTTTCCGAATTCTGCTTGCAAGCACGTGTGAAAAGTGAAAAGGGCCAAAAGGGCGATTAGCTAGTTTGCTATTAATTAAATTAATTAATTATTAATTGTGTACGCCCTTCTTCTCCGTTATATACATCCGAAACAGGCGAGAATCTATATATGTATATATAATATATAGGGAATACGCAGCTCTCATGCAGGTGAGGGGCCATATATGGCTCTCGTGCAGGTGAGAGGCCATGAGGTGGGGGCACAAATTGTAACTTTTAATTAAATGGGTTCCAGGGGCGATGTAACGTACTCCTACCTACTTGTAGTACATATATTACAGGACATCTTCTGGGGGGATGGAAACCTCTCATTCCTCACGCATGGGTTCGGCGCCCTTGGCCCTTGGGGGCGCACGCGATGTTAATTTTTAAAGCTTCGCTTACTTGTTAGATCGAACGAAGAGGAATAAGAGGAGGTGACGCTAGTGAGGATGGTAACATCTATAATATAGGTACTTTTTGGGGGGAGCTAGGGGGCGATGGGGAGGGGCCGGCGACCGCCTCTACCTTCGTGGATATGGTTATAGGGCCAAGGAAGAGTGGTGAGATAATTTTCCTTATAATTATCACCTTATTTTAACTTTTGTTATTATATATTATTTTTTACAAGCATTTTTATTTTGGGGGGGAGGGGCGATCGCGCTTTTACTTCGGTGGATGCGCCTTTGGGCTTAATTAGGAAAGGGCTGATTTAATTTTTCTTAGCAGGGTCCCCCGGTCCAGATGAAAGCCGTGCGCGAACCAAGCGCGAGTAAAAAAAAAAATAATAATAAAAAAAATACACATCAGTTAATTAAATGAATAATTTGTTACACGTTTTTGTATTGCAGTGCAGTAAAATAATTGAGTTAATTGTAGGTTCATTGGTTGCTTCAAACCGGCGCGCGGCAGCAGCAGTCGCTGATACGACGAGAATCTCCCCCGAATTGGGGGAACCCCCCGGGAACCTCCCCTCGCCTGCTCTCGCCCCCTTCTTGACGTATCAGCGACTGCTGCTACCGCGTGCCGGTTTGAAGCAACCAACGAACCTACAACTCAATTTTTTTACTGAAAAATTAATTGTAAAATAACTAGCCATCGTAAGAAAATATTGAGCCACCGGGATAACAAAATAATTCACAGCTACCAGAATATCTAAAAAAAAGTATTCACTTTGGTACCCCTTTAAGGTAGAGATAACGCCGGTCAGCTGTTCGACGTAGATCCCTTTGTTGATTTGTTGATTAACATGTAAACCTTAGCAAATTCACAAAAAATTTGGATTTTTTTTGAGAGGCGGATATTAGTGCCTCAAAGCCATAGAAAAAGTTTCAAAACAACGAGCCTATTTTTTTAAACTAATTTTTTAGTTTGTCTCTCCATGGGAAAGCCCTATGATGAAAATTAAAAAAATTAATTAAAAAAAATGGCTCGTTGAATTGTGTTGAAAATTTTTCTATGGCTTTTAGGCACCAATATCTGCCTTTCAAAAAAAATTCAGAATTTTTGTGAATTTGCTAAAAGGTTTACATGTTAATCAAATGGAGCTAAAAAAAACAGCTGACCGACGTTATCTCTACCTTAAATATTAAAGCTTAAAAAAATATATTTTTTAATTTGTTTTTTACGAATTAATGTTTTTAATTTTTTTCTTATTCTATTAATAATTACTAGCTGCATGTTTCAATTTATTAGCTTATGTATTGATCATGAATGATATTTAATTATAATGGAATGTTCTAGAACATCTTGCTTCTAATTTGCACTGGACAATGATAAAAATTACAGTTTTAATAATTATTTTTTTGATTAGGCTTTGCAAATTATTAAAAAATTTGAATAAAAGATGCAATTTATATATTTTTTTAAAAATATGATGTTTAAATTTTTTGATACTTTGTTAAAGGAGAGGAACCGCTTCAGCTTTTATATTTTTAATGTTTTATAAATAATGTCAAACTTACTTGTGCACCAAAAAAATAGTCACCACCCTCCTCCTTCCACCATTTCAGCAGTTGATTTTCAAAAAGTGCGCCAAAGAAAATTGGGGCTTATGACGTAAAGCGCCATGATAGGTCAAGCGCAACCAATCGTTGATCTTGACGTCATGGCATATGCCCCAATTTTCTTCGGCGCGCTTTTTAAATGTCAACTGCTGTACTGATAGAAGGAGGAGGGTGGTGACTATTTTTTTGGTGCACATCAAGTAAGTTTGACATTATTTATAAAACATTAAAAATATAAAAGCTGAAGCGGTTCCCCTCCTTTAAGATATTTTGTTGGAGATATGTAATTATTAAATATATCGATTATAATTCTGGCGGAGAAAAAACTGGTTTGTATCATGCTACAACTATAATTAATAGATAGATCCATCAGCCCTACGAATTTGGACTGAGATGTGCGCATGCTGGCCAAAAGTACCCAAGGTGAGACGTCACGTACGTAGTGAGCTCAAAACAGCTGTTCCGCTGCACAAGGGGCCCCTACCCGGCCCCAAACCGGTTGCAGTATATAACCTGTATTATAATTAACGTATTTTTTAAACACTGCACCCCCCACTAGAACCTTTACCACTAGCTAGGACACATGTCCTCACTAAAATCTTGTTTAACATATATGGAAGTTCCATTTCTCCATGTTAAATTAGTCAACTTTAAAAATTCATTACTCGAAAATATATAGCTCGTTTTTGTATACCTGATATTTCAGCTACTGATAGGGGATGTAGAGGAGAACATTTTAATTTTTTTTCAATTTTTTTATGAATGGGATTTTTTTAGCATTGGGTCAGCTGATCCGTATTACCCCTACAGTCAGTCTACCTTAATTAAACTGAATTGCGGCTATATATAATAATAAAATTTTCATAGCAGCAAACGTAAAAGTTAGTGCCAATAATATTTACGCAGTTTTCAATTGCAAACATAATTTATTTAGGGGGTTAACAATTTGCGATCGAAAAACTGCTCCGTATTGAATCTTATATTATACATGCTTCCGATCATTTGTTAATTAAATAGATCCTTCCTAATCCAAATCTATGATCATTATAGTGCATCATATAGAACATATCTTCAAAAGTCATGGTCATTTGGCAGCCACACACATTTTTTTTTTTTTTTTTTTTACTGGAAGAGATGCTCTGATGGGAACTATAAACTAACTAAAGTTGTGATGAACTTAATTGACTGCTACATTCCACTAAAAATATATTTATGTTCATATATATATATATATTTTTTTTTTTTTTTTTAATTTTAAGAACTTAAATATGGCAGGTAAAAATTGTTAAAATTGCGAAATAATATATGTTTTTTAAGGGGGTCCCAAAGCGGGCTATGCCATGTTCTGTTTGAAAATACAGATTTTGTATTAGAGTAAGAATTCAAAAAGTCATGTGTTGTTTCGAATTAATAAACTTGTGGCTGGAGGTCGCATTTGTTTGTTAGAATATGCAAAGCATGCTAAAGACCTTCAGCTTATGCAAGCAGTTTTCAACATCAGTTATAGACGCTATATAGAGACCATTGCAAACCTACATGTATAATGGTATAATACAGAATTTCACTAAAATTCTAGAAGTCACAAGGTCTGGGGATGATAGCTAGCGCTTCTGTTGCGACCAATAATTAAATTAATAAGTAATTTAACCCATAGCAGAGATATTATATCTCTGTTTTTATTTTTTCCAATGGTTAATATGAAGGGCAAGATTCTTGAGACACGGGAAAGATCGTTTTTTTTTTTTTATTTACATGAGATAAAACATATTTGAGATTTTGTCAGCATTGAAATTAAATTAAAAAAAAATAATAAAACAAACTCCTAACAAATCTTTATGTAACAATAAAAAATACGGCGCTATATATGTGCAAAATTTCAATTACTTTTTATGTCATGTCCATGTAAAGTGTGACCATCCCCGTGTCTCCTGAATTATTTACAATCATGCCCTTCACATTAACGACCGGAAAGAAATAAAACAATTAAGGTACATTTTTTTATTTAAATGATAGAGGGAGCATGAGCTCATTTTATTGAGCGAACATGTATTGCCATCGCTCAAGTTCATTGACTGAGAGCAAGAGATAATCTTATCTAAAATTCTATCATATGATATACCTATTGCTATAAGTTTAGAGTTCTCACTTGTAGTTTGTTGTCAAATTCCAGTAGTTCACAAGGTCAGGTCAGGCTGTCGCACCTATCACCTATTTATTTATTCATTCATTTCATATTCAGAATTAAAAGGATTTAAGGGCATTGGGTGTAGCAACGGTAGTTGGCAACACTGACGTATCTTCACCATGTTAATTTTTTATCATTGCTCCTCGGAGTAATTTTTATGCTAGAGCTAAGCTGATTGCGGTAGTATCAAGATAATTAGTAGCCCAAGTGCACAATTTGGCTAAATAAAGCCTGATTTAAAGAAAGGTATTTTTTTTTTTTATATTTTAGAAAAATGCATGTAAATTTAAAAAATTACTAAAAATACTTTTCTTTAAATCAGGCTTTATTTAGCCAAATTGTTCACTTAGTCTACTAATTATCTTGATACTACAGCAATCAGCTTGGCTCTAGCATAAAAATTTCTCCGAGGAGCAATGATCAAAAATTAACATGGTGAAGATACGTCAGTGTTGCCAACTACAGGTGCTACACCCAATGCCCTTAAGAGTAAGATAGCGTCACCAATGTTAAAAAATTTAAAAAATCTTCCTATCACAAATATTATTGAAAAAAATTTAAAATGTTCTCCTCTACACCCCCGCCCTACCAGTAGCTAAAATATCAGGTAATACAAATACGATCTATAGGTTTTGAGTTATGAATTTTTAAAGTTGACTACTATAACATGGAAAAATTGAACTCCCATGTTAAATTATAGTCAACTTTAAAAATTCATGACTCAAAAACTAGATCGTAGTTGTATACCTGATATTTTAGCTACTGGTAGGGAGTGTAGAGGAGAATATTTTAAATTTTTTTCATAATTTTCATGTGAGGGATTTTTTTTTTAACATTGGTGGCGTTATCTTACCCTTAAGTTCTTTTCCACCTCAACACCCGTTTTTCTTCTCCCTTTCTTTCCTTCCGGCTCCTAGCACAGACATCATTACACATTTCACAGTGATAATTCCAATCAGAGTAGCATATTTTGTACCCTCTCTTCATATTCAAAAAAAAAAAAAATATGCTAGGAATTTAACTGGGTAATATTCTGCCTGGCGCTAGGAATATGAGTTATTTATGGATATGAGAATAGGGTTATATTGGTGTAGACGCAGGGTTGTGTTTGTTTCTAAAAGTTAAAACCGGGAAGTGTTAAGATTTTTTGTTGTATATATACATAATATGCAAATAATGTTTGTTAAGTTATAATTCATAAATTTTACATGTTTTTTGTCTTTTCAATTTAAAATTAAAATTTATCTCTTCAGCTGCAGCGCCAGGAAGGAGGCAGAGAGGGGTAGTTATTATAATGTTCCTTGTGTCCCAAGATGTAGATGATAACGTGAACTCATAGTAAAGCTGTGTTTTCAATTTAATTTATAATTGATAATAATTGTTCAATTACATATATAGTATTGCAGAGGACATTCAATATATTCTTTCCTGTGTTGCCATGCATGTCTGATAAAAATGAAAAATTAAGTAATTCATAGTTTTTGTTGTTTTTATTCTTTTTACAGATAAACTCCAAGCATCACTCAACAAAACACCACATCTACTAGCTGCTTACCAAAATGGAGACCTCAGCCAAGAAGTTTGATCCTAGAGGCAAAGAAGCTCAAGATACCTTCCTTATACAGCTTGCTACTAAGTTACAGCTGCCTACGGATTGTTCTTTTGAGGACATTTTACACTCAATTGACAACCTACACTCAAACTTAAACAAATCTGCTCAGTTATTCGTAGAAACAAAAGCGAAGCTGAAAAATGTAGAGACCAAGCTCAAGAACAAAGAAAAATTGTACAAGGAGATGAGAGAGAACGAGCAAAAAGAGAGGGAGGATGAACGAAAGGAGAGAGAGGATGAGCGAACGGAGAAAGAGATCGAGTACAAGAAGCGAGAGAAAGAGCACAAGAAGAATGAAAGAGTTCTGCAGAAAAAAACAGAGGAACTTCAAATGTGTCATAGTAGGCTCCGAATTTTAAAGGCACGTCAGCATTCCCGTCACGACTCGTTAGAAGAAGTATTGAGTCAACTAGGAGAGGTTAGTGTACCTTCTTCAAATTATGTCTAACATTCTGTGCATCCATGTCAAGTTGTTACCTTTAATTTCTTGCTTAAATTAAGACCATCATGCAATAGAGCATTATCCAAGTGAATGCAGATGTACCCCGTTACAACCATTAATTCACAAATCTTGCAAATGTAAATATTGTTTTCTTCCTCTTTTCTTATGCCCACGTGTTGGCTATTAAGCCATTTTACTTCTAGTAAGCCAATAAAGAAGACTGACAAGCTAACAACAATATAGTACCGTAAAATGTATAATAATTGTTTCAGAAACTACGTTTGACTGAGGAATCTCGTGATTCGTTGAAGAAGTCACAATTTTAATACACTACTTGGAAAAAATCACAAAAATCAAAGCTGAGCTCAAGATGTTAACAGAAAAATACATCAATCAACAAGAGAAGTACAACATGTAGGTTTGCAGGGTATAATATACATTGCCGATTTTTTTTTATAAATTCCTTAAGCCAGGGTCGATCTGTCCATATAATAGTTGCCTGCCCCGGCTTCCTGGCCCCAGACAATAATAATTTAATGATAATAATTTTATTTTGATCGTTGGCCTAATTTACACAGCATAGATCAGGTCAGAATTGTTACATAAATTTTACATAACAGGTATCTGCTTAAAATATTACCTAAAATTCAGGGGCGTAGACAAGGGGGGGGTTTGGGTATTATACCCCCCCCCCCTTGAGAGCTGAACCTTAGTAAATTTTAAGAGAAAAATAACAAAAAATGGTACTTGACGGATAATTTTTTTTGTTTCAGTAGCACAAATATCAGAGATAATAGCCGATGAAGAAGCACCTGTGACGTCACTCACGCTCATTCAGCGGCGACAATATAGGGAAATCCCTGCAAAAGATAGGTTCACTCCCGCTGCAACCACGGCCACAATTTTACTTCTGGAATTTTGAAACTTTACCAGGGCAGTCTTGATAGTCTTTGTCAAATAGCCTGAAAGATTTTTTTTGATGACATTCATACAAACCGAGTTATTGCGGTAGAAAAATTTATTTCAGTCTATTTGACAAATACTATCAAGACTGCCCTGGTAAAGTTTCAAAATTCCAGAAGTCAAATTGTGGCCGTGGTTGCAGCGGGAGTGAACCTATCTTTTGCAGGGATTTCCCTATATTGTCGCCGCTGAATGAGCGTGAATGACGTCACAAGTGCTTCTTCATCGGCTATTATCTCTGATATTTGTGCTACTGAAACAAAAAAAATTATGCAGCCGAATCACACTGAAGCAAAGCTAACCGTGTACTTAATATTGTGAAAAGGTTCAGAAGGCCTTTAAGTGACTGAATTGAATTTTACCTCCCGGCTCTTCGTAGACCCTATATAGCTGCTTTTATGTTATAATATTATTTTTTTATTAATATAGTTTTTAATTTATTTTTAAACACAGTATCACTAAATTCATCCCGCAATGAATCTGGTGAAAATTCATAGATGTTATGAGTTTGGTATATATAGTATGGATTATTTTTATAAAAAGCAGATTGTGTCCCCATTTTGATTAAAAAATAATAATTGTAAATTTTGACCATATTAAATTTCTGCGTTAGCACCAAGCGGACGACATACCTTCAACTAAGAAACAATCAAACCTCCTCAGTTTTGCTTTGAACTGCCTCTCAGCCAAGAATATCATCCGCACCAGCTTTGTTCTACAATGGAGAGAGAGCGCCCTTTTAAATTTCCCAATCATTGATGGACACTTTAAAAATTACTGTTTTAATTAACTTGCGTTACACACACTTTAATCATGGGGACAGTAAAAAGGGGATTATTTATTTATTTTATTTCACCCAAATACATATTGCATAGAGGACACAATAAAAAAGTATACCATAATGTAATTTATACTAACTATATAATTTTGTTTCTAGACCTGCATCACTGTCTGATGAGGAAGAAGTTTCTGAGGAGGAAGAAACCACTGAGGAACGTGCGGATGAGAACAAATTTGATGAAGGACTTGAACAAGAGGATGGACAAAATGATGAAGATGATGAGGTTTTTGAAGACCCAGTAGGAAGTAGTGGATCGGAGAAAACTTCAAATAAGAAGAAGGCAAGGTCAAAGATTTAAACTAATATTTTGTTTATAGTGGTCAATTTTTTTTATTAATATTTTAGGATGAAAGAAACAGAAAAGACAAAGACAAAACTTGTAAAAGACAAGTTTCCTTGTAGCAGGTAAATTATAATAAAAAAAAATACATTAAACTATACTGTATGTAATAGCGAATATAATTAATTAATATAGTCTATTTATTTGATGGTCTTATAATTATAATTTTTAATGGAGTATTGTCCTCAATTTTTTTTATTGCAGAAATGGATAGAGCGTGCAAAGTTATGCTACCTTGATTTTTTTTCAGATTCTTTAGAGCCCGGGAAGTATTTTTAAAAAATTATTGAAAGTCCTTTTTGTGGCGTCACGCGGCGGCAAGTCCTATCTTTTTCTTAAGGAGCGGCGTCTCGTGACGTCACAAAAATATCTTTCAATAATTTTTTAAAAATAGTTCCCGGGCTCTAAAAAATCTGAAAAAAATCAGGGTAGCATAACTTTGCACCCTCTATCCATTTCTGCAATAAAACAAATTTGAGGTCAATACTCCATTGGTATTTAGTTAATTTTACTGTAGGCATATGCAATATGTAATCATCTAGCTAATATGATATACATATCATGTGTGTACCTTATTATTGATTAATGGAAAATTAATAATTACAAATTAATTATAAATTAATAATTAATTAATTAATTAATTAATTAATTAATTAATTATTAATTTATAATTAATTTGTAATTATTAATTTTCCATTAATCAATAATAATTAATTAATTAATTAATTATTAGCGTCAACAATATAATAAAATATATGTCAAGGTTATTTTAAAAGTTATGTCAATTTGTAAAATATGTAATATGAGTTTTTATATTGTATTTTATTAGCGCAATTAAGCTACAATAAATAATATTTCATTTAAAAAAAAGTTCAAAAACGTGGTCGATTCAAGTCGGTGCACGCTCGCAGCAGCCGCTGATACGACGAGAATTTCTCGCGAATCGGGGGAACCTCCTCCCGCCCCTTTCTCCTCGTATCATATAGCCGCTGCGGGCACGCACCGACTTGATCGAATCGATCGAATCAACCAACCGTTATTGAACTCACTTTTCAAACTAAATAATTAATTGTAAAATAACTAGGCATATATTGTACGAAAATATTAATTGAGCCACAGGAATATCAGAATAATTCTTATAGCTGCCCGAATATGTAAAAAATTATTCACTTTAATTAGTGCACATTAATTTATTGCACCTTTAAGAAAAAAATGATAAGAAGGGTACCGCACTAAATCTAAATTTATTTTTTAGTTCAGGGTGGTCGGTTACCATCACAACAAATATTTCGTAGTTTTTGCTCCTTAATTCATTAAGGTAAAATTATTCTATTAGGGATACCTCTGTCCAGCTTTAGGAGCGAGTCGGAAAAAAAGAATTTAATTAATTTTTTTAATTCAGGGGGGTTGATTAATTTGTGTACATATTTTCTTCACAATTAAATGTGATGTGGTTCACTGCATGCTTATATAAAAAAAAATTCAAATTCTTGAACTTCTATTATAATATTATACTTTTTTGTTGCAGACACACAGCAAGGTTTGCAGCCAGCTGAGAGAGTATGAGAAGAATATGCTAAAAAAACGGTGAGTGACTTACCTCCCCCCCCCCCCCCCCTCTACTCCTCTAGCCCCGTTATCCGATAGCATGCCTATATAGTCGAAACAGTGGCGTAGCCAGCTAGGATTTGCCCAAGGGGGGGGTTCTTTAGGATAAAGTTGAAAAACAGCCCACTGGGGGGTTTGGGGGGCGTAGCCCCCCAACAGCCCGCCGCAGGCGCGATTTTTTTTAAGGCCACGTCCCTTTTTTAGGGTAAAATTATGAAAAAATACTACTATATTTGAGAATAAAATATATGGCCTGATGCAATTTTTTTACCATTTTATATTTTTTTCACCCCATTTTTCAATTTCTTTTCAATACGTGCGTATATAATAAATAAAGCCTTGAGTATTTGAGTATATATCATTTTAATTAAATCAAGTAATTCATGTAACGACTTTTATATTATTTTTTATAGAATCAGTGTACGTGTCATTTAACTGAATTTTATTTTTAAAATTTATTTAATAATCCAAAAAATAAAAAAATAAAAAAAGTGAATTGCTTCTCTTATTTTTGTTAAATTTTAATTATCTGCACCGCGTAGAGCAACCAATTAAATGAAAGTGAGCAGCACACGTGAGAGCGTTTTAATTTATACAATAGTAGTTATATGCATGCAGTTTGTAAGGGAATAAATAAAACATTTATTTATGAGATGCACTTTTTCGTGATAAAATTAGAAACTAACTTATAATTTGTTTATTTTAAAGAAAAGACTACTTGATATCCCCTAAATTTCAATTTTTTATTTAACTTTTTTTTCAAATTTCTATATTTTTCCTTTTTTTTCTTCTTATATCCATGGCAGTCATTACTCGATCTTCATGGGGGGGGAGAGGGTTAAACCCCGAACCCCCCCCCCCCCCCCTTGGCTACGCCACTGAGTCGAAAAATAAGAGTGCTAAGTGATATAATTTGAGCAGTAATCAAGTAGTTTGACTACTTGTTTTAAGTAGTCAACTACTTGTTTTAAGTAGTTAACCACTGCTCAAATTATCACTTAAATTTATAGCACTTATTTTTCGACTAGTATATATGCGCACAGTCAAAAGCGACAAAAAACCGTGCATTATGTGATAACAGCATGAAACTTTCAGGGACGCTTATATAGTCATATGAATTACCTAAAAACCAATTTTAGCAGCAATTACGTTCACATGACCTAATTAAGCTTCTCTGGAAGTTTCATGCTTTTATCACAAAATGCACGGTTTTCTGCTAAGAAATAATAAGCATACACGAGTCATCACCTCACAGCTCTATAATATATGACATTGCGATCTTTAAAAAAATATATATATGTATCAGATAATGACCTTGATTTTAAGAAATATTTTCTCGGTCCACTAAAAGTGAACACATTGTTGTTAGTTAATAACACTGAATTATTTTACACAGAGACCAAAATAAGAAGAGGATGATGCGGGGCTGCAAGGCCCTTGGGGTAACGCCGGAGTCTCGCCCCCCAAGAACAACTCCAGAGCCAGAGAGGAATCTTCTGGACGTCGCTGCAGGCATCACTCTGCAGCTGCCTCAGACCCCCGGGCCATCCACGTCGAGTACCACACCAACAACTTCCCGCAGAGCTCCCACCTTCGAGTTCCAACCTGGACCATCGAGGTCTACTACAGAGGTTTGCCCATTTAATATTTCTGATAATTCACCTAACATTGTCGTAAGGCCGTGCTGTAAATTTTCTGATTGGCTAAAACATTATACGCATAAAAGTCTTGACATGATCGAGCGTAAGGTGCGTGCCCTTCCCGATGCAAGGCGACGTAATAGTTATGATATGACCTTTAGTTAATTAGAAATATTTATTTGATTGTGTATTACTAATCTTTTTTTTGTTTTACAGCTATTTCAAATTTAATTAATGTTTAAGTTTGTAGTCACAATGTATCAACTGATATTTAATGTGAAATAAAATAAATAAATAAATAAAGATCATTTGGCAGTATACAGTGATTAATTAAAACCACAATACAAAAATATAGCTTATTGTCATATAATTATATTCTATACACTAATCTAACTTAAATGAGCATTATTGTATAAATTGTCACTTTAAATATTTCAAACCAGAATATTATATATACAATGTGTTTTATTTATATTATATATATATATATGCATGTATATTTAATTTTTACAGATATTTATATTTTTTGACACATATAATATATGGTTTTAAGTATTAAATATCACATTTCTATTCCACATTTATATTAACTGTCTTATGAATATATTGTTCAATATTTTTTTTCTGGAAACAAATTTAAGAACATCTGTGCATGCAAGTGATTGTACAGTCATTGTGAAAATAATCTAATATTCTTTAAAGATCAGAACTTTTTTTAAATATATTTTTTAAACAAAGTGTCATTTTTTATATTACAAATTAAAACCGGGAGAAAGTCATAATGTTTTGATGTTTGATAATATGGACTCTTTTTCAAGAATAGTAGATGAATGGAAAATACAAATGTTTTATTCTTGTTACGTATATTATGAGAAAATGTATATCTTTGTTTTCAATATATTGATCCATATTTTTTCTGTTAAGGGTAAGGTAACGCCACCAATGTTAAAAAAAATCCCTCTCATAAAAATTCTGAAAAAAAATTAAAATGTTCTCCTCTATACCCCCTATCAGTACCTAAAATATCAGGTATACAAATACGATCTAGTTTTTGAGTTATAAATTTTTAAAGTTGACTACTTTAACATGGAGAAATGAAACTCCCATGTTAAATTGGTCAACTTTAAAAATTCATAACTCAAAAACTAGATCGTATTTGTATACCTGATATTTTAGCTACTGATAGGGGGTGTTGAGGAGAACATTTTAAATTTTTTTCAAAATTTTTGTGAGAGGGATTTTTTTTAACATTGGTGGCGTTACCTTACCCTTAAAGTACATTATTACATTACATATATATATTATATATATATATATATATATATGCACTTTAATCATGGGACCAGTAAAAGGGGGATTATTGTTACCATAATGTAATTTATATATAATTTTTATTTCTAGACCCATTTCACTGTCTCTGATAAGGACAAAGCCACTGCCAGTGAGGGACTTGTTTATCAAACTGTGGCTGCAAGTAGTGGATCAAAGAAAGTCCCAAAGAAGAAGGCAAGTTCAAAATAGTTAAATTAATATTTTGTTTGTAGTCATGGTCACTTTTTTTTATTATTTTAGGACGAAAGGAATAGGAAGATTCCATGCCCAAGATGTGGGAAAGACATACATCTGAAGAGTATGACCCCCCACCTGCGGGATAAATGTCAACAAAAACTTCCAACTTCTCCTATGTCACCACTCGATCCTCGATCGTAGTAAGGCAATTTGATTTTTGTTACAACCATTGTAAGTAGAAGACTTTTTTGGGAATGATCTTAATATTTCTTTTTTATGAGCTTTGATTTTGAAGACATATTGTAAGCCAAGTTTACTATATATTTTTATTTTATTGCTTAACTATATAGTATAGCTGTAGAACTAATAATAATATTAATTTTTATTAATTATAACATACTATTGATTTTAGAAAAGAAGAAATTAATTAAAGTAAATGCACATCTTTGCTATCTTTTTGTAATGAGGGAAGTTTAATGCTAGAATTTTTATAATGTCAAGAATAAGACTACATACACTTTTTCTTGCTTTATTAATTTAAATTGAAATTATTTCATGCAGCTTGTAATATCAATTATGAAGATCACAGCATCAAATCATATAATGATCAAAAAATCAAATTAATATAAAGTTTTTTTTTTTTTTTTTTTTTTTTCTTACGGGTAAGATAAAACGCCACCAATGTTAAAAAAAATCCCTCACACAAAAATAATGACAAAAAATTAAAATGTTCTCCCCTACATCCCCTCTATATATAGCTCTATCAGTAGCTAAAATATAAGGTATAACAAATTCGATCTAGTTTATGAGTTATGAATTTTTTAAGTTGACTAATTAACATGAGAGTTCAATTTCTCCTTGTTAAAGTAGTCAACTTTAAAAATTCATAACTAAAAAACTAGATCGAATTTGTACACCTGATATTTTAGCTACTGATAGGGGGTGTAGAGGAGAACATTTTAAT
Organism: Siphlonurus alternatus; assembly: GCA_949825025.1. Lineage (NCBI taxonomy): Eukaryota > Metazoa > Arthropoda > Insecta > Ephemeroptera > Siphlonuridae > Siphlonurus > Siphlonurus alternatus. The sequence continues at coordinate 32,624,009 of OX463780.1, read as the reverse complement.
TTTTTTTCATAATTTTTGTGTGAGGGATTTTTTTTTAACATTGGTGGCGTTATCTTACCCTTAACGTGTATATTATACAATGTACTGTAATCCATGATTGAATATTAATGAATAAATAATTGTTTAACTGTGCTCAGTTATTTGTAAAACTGCAGCACAAAAACTTTTAATTCAATTTATTTGTGGAAAGTTTGTTCCCAAAAATTTACGGCTTTATTCTTCATATATATTTTTTTACTTGAGAGATTGATAAAAATGAATGCAGCGCAGGATTTCTGTGTCTTTTCTTAAAAAAAAAAAAAAAAAAAAAAAAAAAAAAAATGGTGTCAGTAACTCCTATGCCTAGAGTGCAGTTAGAGTTAAAAGAAAATTTATTGTTTTATACTATAATATGTATTTAAAAAATATAAGTTTTGTTTGATTTTTAATTTTACGTACATGCAGACATATGGCATGGAAACATATATATATATATATATATATCTTGCGGAACACTGCTGCAGTGTTCCCCGGAACACTAGCTGTTTGAGAAGTACTGCCCTGCATGATACACTTAAAAGTCAAATTCGAAATTCCTCTGTACTTGTGTGTGTTAAAATTATATAGTATTTAATGTATAACTATAATATGTATTAATTGCAGTAAGCAGTGGCTCTCATCCTACTTTCTTTGCCACTTCATGATGAAAGTTTTATATGAGACTTATTCATTTATGATATTTTTATATTGATTCCTGTAATTTTGCATTAATTTTTCCATCTGAATTAAAATACTGCATTATAAAACAAATTCAAACTATTATTTTCAAAACCTTTTCATCTTAATTAAAATATATACGTTCAGTCATACACTCTGCAGTGCCAAATTTAATTAAAATAAGAAAATCTTGGTAAACAATTATCAATATAATATAGACATGTTTGTAATATGGATAGGGTTGATGTCATGGCAACCTTTAATTGCTCATCCTATAATGTGTTAATTCCACTTTCATTTTTGTCACACACACACATATATATATATATATATATATATATATATATATATATATATATATATATATATATATATATATATATATATATATATATATATATATATATATATATATATATATATATATATATATATATATATATATATATATATATATATATATATATATATATATATATATATATATATATATATATATATACATGTATAATATATACATGTATATATGTACATTTTTGTGCTTTTCCACATTTTCAACTTGTAACAACTTGAAAAGCGTTATACAGTTGATCGTTTGTTTTACCGAACAGTTCAATGACGTCACAGGCGTCACGGGCGCCGCCTCCAGGTCAAGAGTGACCTCTTAACATCTCTCTTTTAGCCATGATGCAGTACAAATAAAAATCTCAAAAAATTCATAGGTGTATTTTTCGACCTCTTTCGATTTAGCTAGTAAAAAAATTGATGCTACTTGTCCATTGTATAATTCTTTTAATTAATTGATTTTACTATACGATTATTTAGTGGCATATGTATTACACACAATATAATTAAATATAATTTTATTATTCTCATAGATTATTTACTTATATATTATGTCTAAACCACTCTGTGTGCATCAGCACTACCATTGTATTAATTCTACTGCTTATTTTTTTCTCATACATGATCAAAATGAAAATTTTTATTGCAGAAATGTATCGTATAGAGGGTACCGAATTATGTTACACTGAATTTTTTCCGATTTTTTTTATTCCCGCAACTATTTTTAAATAATTATTGAAAGTGCGATCACGCACGCTGGAGACGTCTCGGCCCTATCCTTTTTATTAAGGAATCCAGGAGGTCAACATAACTTACAGAACTTTCAATAATTATTTAAAAATAGTTCTGGGAATAAAAAAAAAAACTGAAAAAATTCAGAGTAGCATATAATTTGGTACCCTCTATTCATTTCTGCAATAAAAAAATTTAATGTAGGAATTGACGTCATAAAGTTAGTAGCGCCCCTCGCGAAAACTGACGGGAAACAGCTGAACTATGTGCGTCTAGCTAGGCCCATTGTACATGTTTAACATTGTAAAATCATGTAAATGCTCTCAGCAGCCACAACATAATTTTACAGAAGTGACAACACCATAATTAGTTGTCAAATACTTTCGGACAAATATAAAAAAATATTTCAACTTCGTAAAAGATGAATTTCATATAAAATTTGTTGTTTTTGTGATTTTCCCAATGCTATAGGTATTGCTGTATCCTCGCCAAAATTTCAGTGCTCAGCGCCATCTTTCTTGGTCCTTTATATGTACTCAATTGCCCTTGCCCCAAAATATCAACTATCAACCTATTACTTATTTCCTAAATTAATTAATAGTGATTTTCCATGCCAATTTAATTATAATTATTATAACTCTTAATAATTTTGGAATAAAAGGAATATGAATATGGGGTACAGAATGAAAATTGCAGAATATACCATTTTGTATAGTTTTTAACCAAATATTTTTATTTTTCCACAAAGAAGTGGGAAAAAATACAAATATTGATACAATGAAGCTAAGCACTGACATATTTACTGACGACTTCTGGGCTAGAAGGTTGCTCATTCATATATAGTGGTTCAATCATTTGTGGCTACCCAAATCTTTGGTATGCATAGCAGCTAACCTCTCTAGCCCATCTCTCTCTCTGGGTTATTACGCATTTTGATAAAGAATACACAGTTATATAATGTTAAGTGTTTGGTTGTGTAAGTAACAGAAATTGTGTACGACAAGGTTTGATATTTTAAGTCAATAGTGGTAAATATTAGCTCTGGCTTAAATATTGAAAAATTATGTGACTAAAAAAATAATAATAGTAAATTTTTTAAAATGTTATACAAAGTGCACATAAGAATTTGCAGTTCAACTTTACATTTATTAAATTTATGTTTAACTTTTATCTGGCCATATTACTTCAATAAAATGAAATTACACTTTAAATTGAACCATTTTGAGCTATCACAATTTTATTTAATGACAAGCATCATCAACAAAAGAATACATTATGCAATGTATTTTCCTAAAGTATAATAATATAATAATTATACATGTTTCTTTACATGAAAAAAAAGTACTTCAATTTTTATTTTATAAAGTAATATCAACAATTATGCAGTCTTTATATACTGTATAGAAAATCATACACCTCTTTCAAATTATTTCTTAATATTTTGAAGTATGTAATAATTGTAATTATAGTTGATTAAAAATATACAATTGCATACACAAAATTTATAAATTTCGTAACAAATATACAAAGAAGAACAAAAATTCTGACAGATAAATACATTATTTCTCAGTTTGTGTTAATGACCGTATGCATTGCTAATTTAGCTAGCAACACAATTGGTAGCTTTTAATGCAGCGACAAACAGTCTTAATATGTAGTTTCATCAGTGCAGGTAAACTATAATACACCAAGACAATTCCACCAATAATTTCTTGATGATGCTTGTCAACAAATATTTAAACACATATATATCTCTATAATGACGGTGATGATGTGATGAGTATAGTTATGTCAAGAATCAAGAATATAATAATCAAAATTTTACTGTATACTGTTAGAAATTTTACAGCAAAAAGTACGAAATTAATGAAATGCAAATTAAGCTATTGATCAAATGTTAGTTGAATTATAAAATAAAAGTAAATAAAATATTCAGCATATAATTTTTGTGTCCACCACTAAAAGCAAATCAAGCTTATTTTATGTCAATATAGTTTGTCAAAAGAAAATAAACAGTCATCTGTTTTCATGAAATCCGGGAATCTTCACTTTTCAATAAGTGTCACCATTTCAGACAAACAAGTAGGACAAATATTATATCCTTGGAGCAAATTGGAGATACCCAGCTTATTTGATACTAGATTACTCATATACCTTCAATGCCAACAGCATGAAATAATAGCTTATCTGGGAAATGTTTGCTAATATTTGTTTTTAGTACTTAATCAAGTTTAGCTACTAAAATGCTGTAAATATTTTTGTTTCGTGATGTTTAAGAACAATGATTGGTTTCCTATATAAAAAATTAATTTGATCAATAATTTAACTTGAAAACAAACTTTAAAACCATTATTGAAATACAATAGACATATACTATAGCCTTGATTAGCTTGCTGATAAATTTTAATTCTTATTATGAAAATTTTAAAATATATTTTAGACAAATAATTTAAAATCATTATTCAACTATCTTAGGTACTAGATGTATTTTAAAAAGTTGCTGAATATTAGTTTGAAGATCATTGACAAAATGAGACCACTACCAATAACAATGACGACAAACATCACAAGGTAACATTTTTGCTTCTTGTATTGTGACAAGTCGCACACGATGAACACATATCACTTGAAAAATTACAACACTGAGTAAAAAATGAGACATTTTAATTAATGAAGCTTCAAATCTTAAATTTTATTACTTTAAATTTTTTGTCAATGTCCGAGCAGCAGCAAAGACTATTTACATTTTGAGGGTGCGTTATCTTAAAGTCTAGAGTCTGTACAATCACTGGAGGGTTGAGCCCTGTCCTGCAGGGGTGTAGCTGGCAGCACCGCTTCGGGACGCACCTCACTTATCTGATAACAAAAAAGTCTGGCGTAAAGATGGGGCGTCACAAATAGAACATTCCATGTTAAGGATGGAATGCTGTTATGTTAAAAGATAATTCTTGTTTTTAGAAAATAAATAGATCTTTCATAACATATGTAACTAAAATTTAAGGTGGAAGAAATTTAATTAATTGTGTTCCAATGATTAATAAGTTGTGGTACTTCAATAAAATTTGAAATCGATGACAACTATTACACATATACTGTAAGCTTTTCAGCTTTATGTGAAAATCGTGCACAATTATGAGGACTCACCTCGGGGCGTGCTGCGCTGGCTGGCTAGCAGATGATGCTGCGGTCCAGCAGGATTTCCCGCTTGGGCTTCAGCTTGTCGTGATGGTCACACTGGGCGCCACACTGCGAGCACGAGAGGCAGCCCACGACGGCCACCACCGCGGGGAACGAGGGCTTGCGGGGGGAGGCTACTTGCAGCCAGGGGTGCTCCAGGCACTGACGAGCAGTCAGACGACCCCTGCAAACACAGCAGCAGGGGTTAGCACACGTAATAAATACATCAATTGTAGTAGATAACGGAGACCAATACTTAAACAGTTTTAATAACAACTTTAATTTTAATAGAACATTTAATTAGTGAGGGCTTAAATATGAATGGTTTTGTAACTACAAAATCAAATCAATAAACCTGATAATGAATCGTAGTACACTAAACTTAATTACCATGGCACAATTTTATAAACTGAGAATTAAATATAAATTTATGCATACAGCATCATACATATCTGTAAAATTTTAAGATTGCATTACAGGAATAAGGAATTAATTGTAATTTAAGTACTTACTGTTTAAAATATACTTCGTATTTAAGCAATAATAATTTAAATTTAAAGCTTAACACTAAAGCAATGCAATAAAAGTTATTTTTCAATTTAATTTAAATTTTCACAAGTATAAAATTTTATTCAAAAATTGTCATGATAAATCTTATGTGGGTCACATTAAACTATAAATATATCTCTTTAATGGACAACAATTTGTACGGCTGGTGCTCACGTCTGGTCGACGACAAGGGTCGCTCGGATGAAGTCCTGCGCGGTGCTCGACACGCCCTCGAACAGCTCCTCGGGGAAGGTGAGGTTGTTCTGTGAGATGTTGCAGAACGTCTCCTGCTTTGAGTCGCCCGCGAACGGCGAGTAGCCCGTCAGCAGCACGTACGCCAGCACACCCACCGACCTGCGGACACGAAGGAGTCAGTATATCGTCACACCGGGAGATCTTAAATAAATAAAGAGGCAAGAAAATCATATTGGTCGGAACCATGAAGCTGGTTTACTATCCCTTGATTCCCTTGTAAGTTGATCATAATCATCTAACTAACCAGTCTGAATCTGACATCTGAATCGTCTGAACGGAGATGCGATCGAGTGAATTTACGCGCGGGAGAATGTAAAAATAATCGTTAAAAATAATAAAATTATTCATTAAATGATATTTGCCATGCAGTGTCTTTAGAAAATATAATTACAAACAACGAACATATTCAAAGGTTTCCTAGATTTCAAAGATTATGTCTATAAAACAACAAGTACAACATCGTACACACTTTAAAAAGTATAATTGAAGATGACCCCTTTCTGCTTTAGGTACACGATTCAGTCATTAGCAGTTTGACTGCCAAAAGATTTGAGTCGAGAAGACAAGGACGAGCAATAAAACAAGAAACAAAGAAATGTTTGTAACAAAAACACGAAATGTTACGGTGGGCCTACTTGAGCACCGTGCGTTCAAATCCCCATTAAAAAACGAGAAGCTCAATGAAGAGATGAACAAAATTTAAACTAAAATAATGCAATGATTTAAAATAATGTCAAAGAGTCGCATTGTGATGGACAGGACAGCACTTTATAGAAACAAGCAGTAATATAGTTTGTCCACAATAACATTTTAAAAATTTATGTTATAAATGTTATAATAATAAATATATATACACTCCTCCATCTCGTTGCTTTTAAAATGTAAAAAAAATGCAATCTACTTTACAGCTACATAAAATTGACAGAATGTCCCGAGGGAGTTCTCATGACCGCATAAACAGGTACATGAAATTTTGAATGACACAGAATTACTTTTTAAATTAATAATTTTTAAATTTATATAAAATAATGCAAGAATACCGGAACATGCACTAACAATAAAAGATTCATGTTGTTTTTTTATCATAATAATACAGAACGCCTCTAGCCAAGTTGTGACCTAGCATCGCATATAATATAGAAGAATTAGCATTTACGCCTCTGTTAAAAGTGACTTGGCCGACCTACTTTATAGTAGTTGTATCCGAGCAACAAGATAAAGCTACTTGGAAAATTATCTTTCAACACTCAATTTTTTTTTTTCTTCCCATGCAAAGAGTAATAAGAAAAATTACGATTAAAAACGTGTACGTTATGCTGTGGGTGGTCACAAGTCAATCACGAACGTGAAATATAGCAGTCACGATTTTACTGCGGTTGACATCACAGCTTCTGGGAAGCTAAGACGGTATATAGCCGTGCCAGGAGCTACAGTGACCTAACCTAAGACCCACAAGGCTGAGAGAGAATATAGGGGCTGTCACACGGCACATCAAGTTGAGTGATTGACAAGGAAGGAGGCGCCGGCCTGCACTACCGGGCCGCCGGCGTTTAATTTATACAAGGTTATTAACAAGACGGCGGTTCAAATGCACTACTCTATCCTATAAAGCTTTGTTTATACATAGCAATTAATAAAATTAACAACAGCTTACCAAATGTCAGTAGCAAGGCTGATAGGTTCGTAGCTTAGGATTTCGGGAGCTGGAACGGAAGAAAACTTTATTACAAAGGAGATTTCCCAAGGTGGTTTACAAGAATGACTCATAGCTATTTATGTATTTTAAAATAAACTTGAACTTCGCGGAGGCATTTTTTATATATAACTTTATGGGTATATACAGTACACAAGATTTGAATTCTCATATAAAAATTTACCATTACAAAAAAACTTTGAACGAATTTATATCGTAGGTATAGTACTAAAAAGGTGTAATTCCTTCTCCCCTTTTTTAAAATTAACCCATTATTTTATAAGTTGCTAAATTATACTGACTTTGCCAGGGTACTCTAATAAAAAAAAAAAAAAATCCCCATGGCGTGTAAGAGAATGCAATGATCCACGGTTCAAGCCAAGCATATAATCGGCATTAGAAACCCTAGCCTCCCTCCGTGCTAGGATCGAGGGGGTCTGCTGACACCAGATACATTGACCAGGTGAGAGCAAGGGTCCGGACGTACCCACGTAGTCGGGCGTGCCCAGGATCTCGCGGACCTCCACGCCGCTCTGGATGACGCGCGAGATGCCGAAGTCACACAGCTTGATGTCGCACTCGGGGAAGCGGCCCGTCAGCAGCAGGTTCTGGGGCTGCAAGCAAAACACCAGGGGCTTATTACAACAGGGATAGGTGTGGGAACGACACAATACGTATAGTTAAGGAGGCTATACGAATTCGGAATGTCGGAAGAACAAGAACCAAGAAGAAAAATATATTACGGTCCTTATATAGGATAAAATCAATAAAATACATTAAACAAAGGGATAATTGAGATAATTCAGATAATTGAATATCGTTTTACAATCGTTATTTTGCATCCTTACATTATAGCACAATGAACAGTAATACACTGAGAAAATTATCACTTAATTGTTATTTATTTATTTTTTACTTCTTATTTACGAAATAAACAGCAATTTGCAGTTTATATTGCTCGACATTCAAGCACTATTATCTAATATATAATATGCTGATATTCAAGTCCATGCATGCCCGTGAATTATAGTTTGGCTTCTCCTATACTATAGTTATAAAATACTGCACGATTAAGTAACTTTATCTGCATGATAATTAATTGATAATAAGTCAAGTCTACTAATACATCAGATCACATAAAATAAGTGACAGTGTGATAAAACAGTGCCGCTGGTATATCTTTGATCTCAAATACATATAATGGGACAATGAACTTACTTTTTGTCATACGTCTATATGTAATTGCAAAATATTTAATAAACCCACATAATCTACTACCCCCATAACTTTATACAGTAACATAGTAGTGGGTAGGGTTAAAGAGAGAATGATACAGCTCGCAACTCTCATGGTGCTAAGTCTACCTACATATGCTCGCAATAAAACATTATCAACGTCTGGACCAGTGTAAATGTACAGCAGGTATATAAGATTGCTGCCTGCAGCATGAGCGTCACCGGGTCGTGCTCTGCTTGCGTCTCGCTTCATTTGTATCCCCAGCGAGTCAAAGAGGTTGTGATATCAACTAGAGCGGCCACGAACGTATCGATGAGAACCCAAATTCTTAACTATATACGCATTACACACAGCAGCTAGGTTAGAAAGAAAAGTGATTATATCGCCCGACAACGGTTCGCATTGCTAAATGACTGGCTCAGGACCTTCATATAAAGAAGATCCTGACTGGCCCTAACTTGCACTGCACGATAGAAGACGATACAATCGACCTTGCCATATTTGACTTTTCATTATATGTTTTTAAATCAGAAACGTCCAAGGGTTATCTTACTCAGGAGAATCGCATATAATTTCGTAATATGCGTTCAAACGTATTATAGCTGCAGCGCACACAGCATCGTATCGTATGCCTTCGTAATAATTATATATATATATATATATATATATATATATATATATATATTATATAATATATTATATATATATAATTAATATAATATATTTATAATATATTATATATATATTATATAATTATATATATATATAATATATTCATCATATATATATAAGTTTATATGATAAAAAAATATAGAACCGGTTCTAAATGAGAAACATACGACGTACGATCGCATAAATACGAGGCTGTGTGCGACCCGCCTTTTTAATTTCTCGAGCGACCCGTGTATATCAACAGTTGTTGCCGCTCTGGAAGTACACAACCTCCCTGCAGAGCGCGAGAGGGCGAGGCGTGGTCGCCAAGAACGGAGATCAAGCGGTGTTTACGCGGGCGAGCCCACATGTACCTCCAGCTGGACAAGTGATAGCCCAACATGGAGGCCAAGCTAGCCTGCCAACCTGCATCTGTCGCTTGGCCAACACAACTTGACAGACAAACACCGATGCAATGATATGCACAATGTAAAAAATAATAATAAAAACCACGCATTGAGCAATAGTATATTATAAGCTAGTAGGTATTAAAAATAATCCCACGTGTATACAAAGATCTAGATTAAAAATTGTAATAATATAATAATAAAAAAAAAACAGCTTATTTAACTACACTAGTTTACACAGAAATGATACTACCGTAAAAGTGCATGCAAAAATTAGAGAATACAATAACAAAAATTTATTCATTAGAATAATTCAAATTACTTTGTGGTTTAGTGCTCGTATTATAATTGTAGCACGTTGCTTGATTTGGTCAAGCCATCTATCTTCTGGCAGCAGCGTCTCCCCAGCCCCACCTATATATACCTGTGAGGATGGAAAGTCCCCTTGAAGACGCGCGTGTGTGCGAGGGCGCTTTCTGTGATCGCGTGGGTCGCGGCGGCTCGCGTACAATAATACATACCAGATGACAATAACATGAAGCACAGAGGTAGCCGAGACACTTAAATTATTGCACGGTAAATCTACCTGAGCGGGCAGCAGTATGTACTTCAAACGTAACGCAATAGCTGTTCAATTAATCTTCAATTAGCTCACATTTAGCGTACGTCTGTGCGCAGAATGCCTTGCAAGAAGTTTCTCGTTAGGCAGCAGGCAGGGCGTGTGGCCTCTGCGATTAATAGCATCGCCACCACTCTCATTAGAATAATCAGCGAGGCCGGCAGCAGCGACCTGCGCGCCAGCTTTTACCATCGCAAGGGAGGAATAATGGATAAATCTAGAGGAGATTATTACATGGCTTATTCATTTTCTTACATCGCATTACATATCAATTTCCTGGAAATTATGACGTTAATTAATTGCAAGATTGCGAGTTGTGACAATTTTGTATGGAATTTTCCTTCCGACAGCTGCTTGCTTCATTAAACTGTAATTAAATATATGAAACTACAACATGGAATGATGCTAACAACTTGCTAAGATAATACGTATAAGCTAAATCGTTTCTCGAAAACCATGCGTTCATAAAAATGTAATGAGTTTAAAGTTTATTGCGTATAACTAATATAAAAAATAGTAACTATTATATTTTCATTATTACATCCGAACGCTGCAAACCGCGACGGTACAGCCACCGACAACAATACAAGCATCACGTACCGAGGGGCGCATCGGTAATTTCTGCGAACAGCACTGAGCAGCACGATTTAATTGCCCGGCACGACACGCATACTGCATCAGTTATAATATAATACATGCAGGGGTGCGGCAGTGACTCGATAATATCAAGTCTGACCGCCCACACGGCCGAGTGCACCTGTTGTGCGTACCGAGCAATAATAATGATCGAGTACCAATCAACGTAAGCCTTGACCAGCATTGTACATGTTAATAACAGTTGAAATTGAAAGTTTTTTAAATTGATTTTTGTTAAGTATGATCTACTTTTTTCATCATGCGCCTGTGTCTTACAATAATAATATCCAAAAGCACTTAAAACAACACGATCTATAATACATATTATATATATATAACAGATTTATATATAATACTATACTGTAGCACTATATATATATATATATATATATATATATATATATATATATATATATATATATATATATATATATATATATATATTATATATATATATATATATATATATATGTATAATATTATATTATAATTAGTCCCGATAACATATCTCTAATGTCAAGTCCTTTATTTGCGCAGTATAGCTTACAAATTAGTGGCATGAGAATTAATTTAAAGAGCTCCATGTTCACGCAAGTTTTTGTTGTTGTTTTCATCCTAGATTTTCGTACCTCGTTTTCTTATCAGTAATTAATGTACCGTAGAGAAGTTTGCATTGACGTCAGTCCCTAAACCCCAAGTGCTATAATACATTGCTTCTTGTATTATACGGTACGATATAATTATATCATAAAAAAAAACTGCCATAAATTTTAAATTTCTACTTAATAACCATAAATTATTAAATTTATGATGTCTGCAATACATTGAAATTTTTTTAAGTAAATATTAAGAAATTAATTACAAATTTATCGGTTTCATTTTATCTCTAGTTATATAATACGTATTGTATCCATCAATAGAATCAAATTACTTCTAAATCAGCTCTGACGTATGTAGATTTGCGTCGTGCATGGTATTCTCCTATTATATAATTTGTTGACATTATTTTGATGGAACATGCATCTCTTTTCTAGTAAAAAATACAAGACTTATTATATGTAAATTACAAAAATAAATGAGTTATAGTGACATCGCCCCTCTAATGTTTTATGGAGTGAATGATGGTGCTGTGGGCCAGGGTGAAGAGGACCTCCAGAGGTAGGTGACGTACCTTAAGGTCGAGGTGTGCGATGTTGTGGTCGTGCAGGAAGCAAAGTCCCTCGAGGATCTGCCTCATGAGGCGCGTGGTGTGTACCTCGGGCAGGCCATCTTCCTCTGTGTCCAGCACCCACTGCAGCTCTCCGCCCGAGGCCCTGCAGGACACACCCAGTCAGTCCACATACCAAGACAAACGCAGGTCCATGCAATTTCAGAGAACATTACTTTGTATAACTGATCATGTCAAATTTGCCCTTCAGTTTCCCTGGCTAAAAATTGTGTCTTTATTTAGCGCAATTTATACGACCATCATCAATATAATAAGCTGTCCCACTGATGTATTATAGCTCTAAATTCTTGTGATATCACATTTTGTAGGTATCAAAGTTGGATATAATTATATGCAGTTATAGGCGTTGCCCTCAACACAAACGTTCAATACAGAAATCACTCAATGAAAATTGTCATGTCGATGAGTAATGCAGCAGTCTATCTTTTCTAGGAGCGGTTATATACTGCGAATTTGGCGCCAAGAATCTTCATGACGAAAGCCATCATCATTATTTTAGATTTATCAATGCTATAAAAAAAAACATAACAATAAAATTAACACTTGTTTTTTTCTCTTCTCCATCTTTTTAGCATAATCTCAGACAAGCTGTTTCTACATTCTGTTCTAAAGTTTGACATTGTGTAGCAGATATACATCTTTTTGTGTCGCCAGGAACAAGCAAGCGATTTGTCACTATATAATGAGACTGTTGCCATATTTATATTATAGTGGCGGCGTCTTCCTTATATTCACCATCGTCTGCACCATCTCGAGAAGTGATTCAAGTCAAATCTATACTGTCGCTAGCCGACATAGAAACCAATCGCTCCAGCACCTCAAGGCCGATCAACATTACATATTGGGAAGAAAGAGGTTGGTTCTAACTATTAACTAACTGTAGCTGACAAGCATTTCAAATCGTTTCCTTGATTGTGACCAAAATCACTTCTTCTTCTCAGATGACTCCTCATTTATATAAAAACAAGCTGCAGTTATATATTATATACTGAGCTATAAGGAAAGGTCAGGCTGCTAGCCTAGAGGTATTATTTATGATCCTACTGTATAGGTATCTAGCGTGATATTATAGAGAGAAGGGAACCTAAGCAACCGGTCTTACAAGGGGCGGTTGCCAAAGGCCCAGAGCTAAGTCCGCGCCCCGCGTCGCATTACGTTGCTTATACCCAGTCAAGTATGACGGCAGTAGCCAAGTGATTAGCAACTACCGTACCAGGAAGAATCAACTATAACTAACTCATAAGTAAACACTCGATCCATGTCAATGAGATAATCTCTTATGGCATAAAAAAAAAAAAAAAATGAATAAGAGATTTCTTGACGTAATATTAAAAAAAAAAAGTTAAAAAGTTATTTTTGGTATTTCCGTTTAAGTCGTGCGTTGTTTTAAATGTATACTTGGAATTTTCTTAATTCATGCATGCAGGAATTGACTTTTAAAGTTACAATAAAAAGAAATTTGTATATATTTTTTTATATACAATACAAAGATAACGTACATACATAGTCATAGATATAAAAATATAATGTTATGAAACTTTTAATAAATGTAAATGTAAATAAGATATACCCGTCGATATCACACATAAAAAAAGCGCTCGAATTAGGACTACATATTTTCATAAAATTATACTAATATAATATATTATAGCACGTATAATAATACAGTGTAGGATATTATAAGATGATGGCGTATACTATCTTATTCTTTACAACATATGATAAACTATTTTTGTTTTACATACCATTTGATGTATGCTGGGCAATCTTCGCCGATCCTTTATTTTATGCAACAATCTACAATTAGCACTGATTTTAATAATATTTAAATTAAGTATATACATATGCATATGTTATTTTAATAATTATTATTCACAAAAAATGTACAATTTTGCACAAAACTTCAAATCACTTCAAACTAATTGGTGATATTTCGCAAGTAATCTACTTGCTTTGACGAACCAAACTCTACTGCTGGCTCTGTAGATTTTTTGTTTAGTTGAAGACAAGTAACAACACGTGTCGGTTTGAAGTGATTACATCAAGTTTTGTGCAAAATTGTACATTTTTTGTGAATAATAATTATTAAAATAACATATATGTGCATATGTATATTATATACTTAATTTAAATATTATTAAAATCAGTGCTAATTGTAGAGTGTTGCATAAAATACAGGATCGGCGAAGATTGGCCAGCATAAATCAAATGGTATGTAAAACAAAAATAGTTTATAATGTCTACTTCGCATGCTAAGTTTTATTAATATAATATATTAATGTTAAACGATCACGTTGCTTGTGGAACGAAGTAAATGATAAATTACGAAATCTTCACGTATAGATAAGCAATGTTGTTAAGTCTGATTAATTAGAAGGTAGGAGATAATGAAGGGGTTCATTTAATTACCTAGCACGTTGACTGATTACAAGTTAATTGCAATGTCAGGCATGAGTGAGTTCTTATACTGTATAGACGTGGCACGTTGAAACCTTTTACTTTGCATCGTGCGTCTTATTTAGCACCAGGGCAGTTGGTACTCTAGTTCAGAGCACCATCACAGGTTGAAGGTACTCACATCTCGAGGACGAGCGCCATCTCAGAGGGGGTCTCGTAGACCTCGTGCAGACGCACGATACGCTGGTCCTGCGCATGTGCAGTGGCCAGGGAGCCCGCGAGCCGCAGCACTGCTACCTCGTGCAAGATCTCCTGGCGCTGGTCCATGGCGCGTCGCCGCTTGCGGATGAACTTGGCTGCGTACTCTACCCCCGTCTGTTGGTGCGTGCACTTGCGTACCGCCGCGAACTTGCCCCTGCAACATAAACACGCAACACGTCACACACGGGAAAAATAAAATAATTATTAATTGTGTGATGACACAACCTGATTTTACATATGTTTTAAATTACAATTTTTCCTATATCTGTAATAATTTACCGATTTCATCTTTCATTAAACCTCGATTTTGTTATTTTTTATATTCTATTTTAAAATTGTGAGCTCAACGCTCCTCATTAGTATACTTGAAATCACTTAAATCTGTGTAACATGCTGAACTAATCAAGTAATATGGGAAACTGAAACTCAAAGTGTATACAGAGAGCGTTAATTGAACGCTCTCTGGTGTATAATTATATCCTCGCAACCCAATCTAACTTTATTACTATAATGCGGCAAATTGCGTTTCCTCTTTACATAGCAGTAATTTGTCAAGACGCACACTTCATGCGGAATCTCCAGTTGCACGGATTATGCTGCGAGAACATCTCTCAGCTGTATTTTCTCACCCTTATTTGCTATGAAACCAGCAAGTAATTCCAGCCCCATGAGAACTAAGGGATGTGCACATACACAACTTCCCCACACCCGTATGCCTACGAGCAATGTATATAATCGCAAACAAACAAAAAAGAAATCGATACTCTGCAAACAGGAAACAATCAAGTTGCTAGCAATCAAACTTTTCATTCAATTGTTAATTACCTCAGAAAGCATTGAAATAATAGAAGTTAAAATCATGTAACGAACGAAATCCTCTGTACGAGCGTGATTTCTCACATCGAGTTATTATTGTTGAAGTGTTCGTCATCTGAGGCGGCGACGACAAAGAATTCCGTCTCTTTGCTCGAGCTTTTCCACGGGCGTGAGTGATCAGTTTGGAATGCGAGTGCCGTGGTAAAGATAGCGAGATCGTGGAGTCTGCTGTAGACTCGCGGCGCCGCGGCCAGCAAAACCAACAAATCTGCTAACCAACAACAAAAAAATGTCGCGCTTCAAAGATGCTGGCTGAATTGTGAATAGAAGCCACGATAGGCAAATTGGAGGTAGCACAGATGCGATTATCTCAAGACAAGGTCACCATCGCTGCAGAGAATATATTGATAATATAGGTGACGTGATCGCTGCATGCTCAGTCTATTCATATCATCATGGCAAAATATAACCGCATTATGTTATATTTTATATAGCCGTACATAAAAATGCAAGAACAATTGAAAATTTATTGCTCTGAATTCGCAGAACAAGTCCCGATATTTCATAATTTGTTGCATATTATTTTAAAATAATATATTAAATTATAATATTAAATGTTAAATGACGTACGATTTGCGTCAATGACAAATGTTTACACATCACAAATGTTCGCATATGTTACTCATATTCCGAATATGACCGTGAACTTGAACGTCATTCCTTATTTTCACGGTCTGAGAAGCCGTTCAAGCAAGGAAGGCTCTTAGACGAGCGAGATGTCCATAGCGGGGGCGCCTGCAGTGATGTGATTGACCGCGCGCCCGGACAGCAACAACGGACCGCCATCGCCACAATTTCCTGTGATGGTGACTCATCCAGCTGGCTCACCGGGCGTGACTCCACCTGAGTGATAACCTCACGTATAAAACACGGTAGATAAGACAACAATCTCGCTCATTTTAGGCGACCTTCACGGTGACTAATACTTAAATAATAAAACATAATTGTGGCAAAAGTGGAAATACCGTGAAGCTATATATTATAAATGAGCTAGTTCTTAAAATATCATGCAGGTAATCTCAGGTTTTCTCATAATTCCGGTAGGTTATGATGGGAATTTTTTAACGAGTTTTTTCAGTATATAGCTTGCATAATTAATTATTTATTAGGCAAATAGGAGGAAAAATAAGGGGTTTATCACCAAATATCAGTAGACACGAATGACACGACCGAAGCAAATTGTCTGTACAAAGAGTATTTTCAATCAGAGTTCTCCGGAGCAATCGTGGCTAGATCATTTCAGGTTTACGAACAAAGCTAAACGGATAATGAGTTGTTGTCCGTCGGGCTGAAATTAAGTGAAGAGATGTCTGGAGGCACGCGGCTGCAGCCTAAGGAAAGTGAAGTTAACGACACAGACAACGGAGGCAAATGTTTGATGACTTACGAGCCAAAGGTCACGTAGGGAAGCGATAGGTTAACGATATCGCGACACTAACAAAATAATCAATCAACAAGGAGGAACCAAAATACCATCAACTTTCAAGAGAAATAATTATTTATACCTATTTATATATAATGAAAGCGATAAATTTTGCCTTCACTAATTTCACGAACAATTAACACGGTATAAAAAGTGCCGGTCTGGCGGGATGTAGGAATGCGCGCTGTATTTTGAGAGCAAGGGTCAGGGGCCTGGCACCATGGCTGGCGCGTCGTCGTTGCCGCTAAATGTGGTGGTGCTGGCCGCAAGCGGACACGCATGCACCAAGCCGCAGCATGCGATACACCAGCCTCCTCGAGTGTGCACCAAAGTCACCAAGGGTCATTTTCCTACCTAGTCATGAGAGAAAATGGATAAGAATGTCAACGAAGCAGCTCTCATCTTCTGTATCCCAAAGTTCATTTCCAATGTTAGAAAATAGAATGAGGAATATAAAAGAAGCCCTACACTCTGAAAATACTACACAGAGTTTTGAGATAGCATTTAAGTATGATATTGATATTTTTACAGTTTAATATGCCCTCTGTACCATCTTTAATCTTTTGGTCTGGGAAAAACCAGTCTGATAATATATTCAATCACGTAATTTCCTAATAGCAATTATCCTTGTATTAACTGAATTAACTCACTATCAGCAGTCTCGTTAAAACTGAATAGTTGCAATTCTGGCAATGAGCCCAATATAAACAGTAATTTAGTCATGGGAATTTATTTCTCATCAATGTTTCTTTTCATTCAGTTAAATCTATAATAAAAATGTGTATACGAAATTTTTATTACACCCTCATCATCTGCACCGTTACATCGAGGTAAAGGACTCCTCCTTGGTAGCAGTTATACACACACCAAGCAGTAAAGGTGTCACCAAACTGGCGCCTGAGGTCCATCGAGGAGGAGCGGCATTCCTCGCCGTGACTCTTCCGGTACGACGGCGAGACAAATTTAGAATCGCGCGGTGTTGTTTTAAATGTTTTTTTTTAACAAACATTCCTGCAGCAGTTACTGCACTAGTAAGTCTCATTGACTCACTCCTATACACCATGCTATATTTGGAAGCTATATGGAGCGCGAGCAGAGACGATGACAATGCAACACAAAAAAATATTAAATTCAAGATCAGACATAACTAATTATAATTGTGCAATCAATATTATAAGCATGATGTTGTATCCAGCATAATATTTACGTCATATCCTTCCGTTTACTTATATACGTCACCCGTGATAAAATTAATTACTTATTATACAGGATTTCCCGTATGTAAATTTATACTTTTTAAAAGTAAAAATCTTAAAAAGGCAAGAAATGTATGTAATAAAATTTGCACAACAATGCTTATAGTGTCATTTTATATACAGTAATATATTTTAAAGTGATAAGAGTCTTAATAATATACAATAACAGCAGACATTAAAAGCTTTTTGCCATGTAATGTTCTCGGTAGAATAATAATAAAAAAAAAATCGCTGCTTCTGTTAACTGATAACAAGTATGCTAAAGATGGTATTTGCATGTTTACATTAAGTAGACATCAGCCTGTAAATTTATAGCTACATGTAGAGCCGCATGGAGGTAGCAGCGGTAGCGGCGCCGTTTACTGTGCAAGGCACGTCTCACCTTGCCTGATAAGCAAGGTTGTATACTGCTCAGTGTTATCACAAACCATTAGCGGAGAACCATTAGCACCAGCGCGGTCAAGACGCCCGTGTCTGATAATATGGTGACACCAGTGTACAGTTTGAAGGTTGCATATGGGCGCGAACCTTAAATGTCACCGCCATGAAGTTGAGAGGTCATGCACTAAAAGAGGTCACATTTTGGTCAGAGTTATGTGGAGGACTTTAGGTTGATATACTAGGCTTTTATATAGACCAGCATGAAGCACGTTGACGGGAATAGAATCACAAACTTCCGTGGAACGTCGCTTGCCTCTTTATTTAACAACAGACACCCTGCTATATATAAAAAGAACTAAATCACTCTGAATGGGACCTCAAAGTAATTGAAGCTTGAATCATCATTACTTTTAGTAAGGGCATGTTTTACAAAAATAATAATAATTGTAAGCAATGGCTTGTCTCATTAAATCTTGGATTTTACTATTCATGCATGAGAGACTCACTGAAAAGAATCCATTAATTCAGATATTGATTTTTAATGGCATGCATAGTGATGAAATTTAAAAATTTTCATTTTTTTTTAATTTTTTTTTTTTTTTTTTTTTTTTTATAAGTTAAAATATAACAAGAAAAATCGGTAAAATACTATTTCTGTCAGTCATCAAAAACAATAATCACAAGCATTATTTTAGATAAAAAATATATTTAATAATAATAATAATTTAAAATTAGTTTTCATATAACTATAAAAGTAACAACCATGCAGTTTGCAAATAAAAAGAAGCAATTTTTAGATCCAAGACACCCTATTCCTATATAATTATATATTTTTTTAATTATTTTAAACCATAGCATAATGTTGAAACTGTTCGGCAAATATACCAAAACTAATTAATGAGTATTGAGATTTGAATGCCATTATCTCACAATTAATATCTAAACAATATTATATTATATTTATATATTACATAAATTTGTATATTACGTAAATCGAGTCGAGAATTTCTCGTCAAATTAGGTGCACTTCATTGCTTATATTTTGTGACGTCATTGGTCCTCACGTGGACCAAACTGTAGGTCAAGGGGAAGAAGAGCTGAAGAGAGCTTTGAGGTAGATGGATGCTTGACCGCGGAACGTGCAAGTTGTTTTGTCTGCTGCAGCCGTGACGAGGTACCAGAAATATACTCGACCTTTTTTAATAAAAAACAAACCCGTCTTGAGTTACCTATATTACATCGTGTTCTAAATTTACGTCAACGAGATGTTTACTCTCTTTATAACATTATACTATGTTATAAATCAAACAAATAATATTTCATAGTTTTTGAACTATCTTGAAAACTACTCTCGGATGAAAATGTTATATTACAACAAATTTTGTTATCTTTCTAGGTCGGAGTGCTGATAAGTGCACGCTGTATATCAGCAGAGAGTGCAGCAGAATGAATCTTGTGGGACTGATTGCTCTTCTCCCATCTGTTTTAATCAAACGACTGTCAATCAAGCAGAGTGATATTTAATTAATAAAGTCACATGCTTCGCAACGAATTATTTTCGTTATAGAAAATTTATTAATGATGTTATGTAGATTTTTCATATTTTTACAATTTCTTCATAATGAAACTAAAATTGTTGAAAAAGATATCCTTATAAGGTTACATCATTACAAAATATACAAAATTATTCATAAAAAGTTATGCATAATATGTAGAGAACCTCAAATCATAAGCATATCACTAAGTTTTTGTTGATTCAAAATTATATATACAAAATACATATTTATGTATCTTGAGACGAGACTGATTATTTATTTCAGTTCTATAAATGTTGTGTTTGTTTTGTTATTTTTTTAGTATATACGTATATGATATATATTGACAAGACTAATACTGTATCGTGCCATGAGAATTAATTGTCACTGTATTATACCGCCGGCGTGTTCAAATAAAAATGAATAAAAATTTACTGACATTATGAATTTTCAAATGAAGCCATTTTATCGTAAATTTAATTTAATTCATAGAAAAATATAAATGAAGTATACAGTTTACATGCCATGAATAAAAATATAGTATAGTGTTTGCATTCCTTTTTTCGTCGTCACTAATTTAATGAAATTAAGCTGCAGCGTCGAAACATTAATGGAGATCATGTAAGTTCTAATCAGGCTGGGAAATTTGTGCAAAAATATATAGTAAATAATCAACAAAAATGGTTCATGAATGCAGTTATCGTACTATTTGTACTGATAAACACATACAGTTTTGTGGCACCTTTTTATACCCATGGAAATGTTTTGTTGTTTATTTACTAACAATTATTGTAACTAGTTTAAAGATTATATAATATATATAATTATAATTTTTTATCTTCTATAGCCATAAAGGTAG
The DNA here is from genome assembly GCA_949825025.1 of Siphlonurus alternatus. NCBI lineage: Eukaryota > Metazoa > Arthropoda > Insecta > Ephemeroptera > Siphlonuridae > Siphlonurus > Siphlonurus alternatus. The sequence goes on along the minus strand of OX463780.1, from coordinate 32,602,797 downwards.
ATACGACGCAGTATATGAGATGTATATTGACCATTTGATGAACACATGCCGTGCACACAATTTAAAACTAAATCAATGACATAAATATACTGTTAACAAATTTCTTATCATTAAATCCATTAGTAAGAAAACAAAATATCTGTGTGGTCTTACGGTGATTTTGTTGTTAATGCAGTAACGGTTAGTTTAGTGTTTAATATAATATAGCATTACCTAAGCAACGTGTTAGGAGGCGGCTAATCAGTACACGGCAGCCCAAATGGATTTCTCACGTCTATCGGCGATAAATTGTGACTGCCACCTAGCACGGTAACGGTGCAGCCCAAACGTCACCGGAAACCTCACGCATGCATGTCCCAAAAAAAAAATATATATATACGAGCCATCAACAGTATTAGCGTACACAAGGGCGGAGCTCGAGATGAACCTCTAAAAGGTCATAAAACGAGTCTAAACATTTGGTAAATATATTTTAATTACAGCATAAACTTTCTTTTTTTCATCTTCCTCGTCTTATTCTAACTCTAATTTTCACACAAATTTTCCCCTTAAAAATATATTGAAGTGGCACATCATGTCACCTAAAGGCTTAAAAAGAAACCGTAAAAAAATAATACTTTAAATTGTCAATTACATAGAAAAAGAAGGGCGTTTATCTCTTTGCATGGAGAAGAGTGTGGATAATCGTCAGTTTCTTTGATTCACACTTCATTGTGTTATACACAGGAAGAGTTTACATTGAAAAGAGGGCCGGGTCATTAAAGTGACGAGTGTTTGGGTTTTATGACGACCGGGCGCATCTTGGTGCACAAACAGAGGCATGGACCACTTTCAGCTTTCATACAGAGTGCCAAATTTTACACTGACACCATCAAAATCTGGGAATTAGAATTTGGAAGTATACGTGGGAAGATGTTTTTTTTTCAATATTTTGATTTAGAATCTAGTATAGGATTGTTCTTCCGGGGGCACCATCCCGTGAGATGTTATGTTAGTTGGACTGTAGCCTTGGACACCACGTGTGACGGTGTTGAAAGCGACACGTGATTGACAATAAAGAACGGGTGACAAGTCGTGAAAATGTGAAGTTTATTGTGTCCTCAAGTTACACCGGCGTTTTGATCTGCGAGGAGAAGAAATTAACGCTTTCTCAAGAATTTGAGTCAAAAATATAATAAGCACGATTTTGTAAATGTAGGACCTCTAAAAAGAAAAGAAAAAAAAAATAAAAAAATAAAAAACGATTTGCAATATTTGATAACAACACGTCAAATTATAGGAACATAAACGTAAAAATTTAAAACCAAAAATTATAATTTATTGATAGAAAAATGTTATCGTCGTGTCTTCAAAACAAATCAATCTCCCCGACTATAATATGATGATGGCACGTCCATGATACTGCTCGCGGTCCTAATATGGAGGCTTTGCGTGGCGTGCGTGACGTTTACGACGTGGCGAGAACATGCAGCGCGACTTACATCCGCCGCCATCGCTCATGGTGTTAAAATTAAAATGTTAATATACGCTTGTCGCATTGTTTTTGTGAGATGATAATATCCTGCAGCAGGCCCGGGCGGGCGGGGGCACAGAGACGAGTACACCAGACACGCGGCTTTTTGTAACCTCAGCTGTGACCGACACTCGTCAAATCGTCTATATAGCTCATCCATCCCGCTCACACGTGCACACTTGCAGCCACAGCCATACTTTTTGTCTCAGTGCTTTAGGTTTCTACAACTCATTATCCATCAAGGAAATGAGATGCATGTACTGTGCAATATACAGGGAATACAATGGTATTGTAATATAAATAATAAATATTGAACCATAATATATTAAGTCCCATAACTGCATGCATTCGCATGAAATAAATAAATATAAATAAATAAATAAATAAATAAATAAATAAATAAATAAATAAATAAATAAATAAATAAATAAATAAATAAATAAATAAATAAATAAATAAATAAATAAATAAATAAATAAAGAAATAGAAAAGCTCCTGCTAGCGTGATTCGAACTCACGCGGCGGCAACGACAATTTGTCTGATCGGTCTGATTGAAAATACAGTATACTTAAACTTCTCAAAGAATTATGCAAGCAGTAATTAGCCTAATTAGCAAATGATTGATGCTGTGTATAACATTTCATAATAAAATTACCTTATCAAAATTACAAAAAGAAAGAGTAGAACATTTTATAATATAAAATAAACTTAATTTTAAAGTACCCTTAGTAGTGCTTTAAATTAAAGTTTGTTACTCCAATATAATTTATGATCAGCACCAAATGTCACGGTAAAGAAACAGTTGTCGATAAACTATAATAATAATATATTTACTGCACGTTTTCATGTTCACAGTGATAATAATAAATGTGTCTGTTTTATTCATCCTACCGCAAAACGATCAATATAAACGTCTGCAAGTCGGGGATTCTTTTTGTCAACTTTGTCTCGTGTGAGCTTACAACGATGTTTAAGACCGTTTAGAGTGAAAAATAAAAATGTTTATTTATACATTACTTATTCATCTACTGCAAAAATACAAACAAGTGTCAAAAAATCAAAAGTCTCTAAAGGAAGTCTATCAAAAAATTCAAAAGTATCAAAACAAACAAAATAAATTACGCAATAATTCAAAATTTTACATAACCAAGGTCGAGATAAGAAAATTTTAAATTTGTGTCAGAAAGGTCACTCTATTTTAGATACTGTCATCAATTTGGCGAAGAAAAATATACATCAATTTTTTTAAATTTATAATATAAATAAAATTCGCATTCCATACTATAACGACACCAATATTGACACTAACAGCTTGCAGATATCAAACTTTATTTTTGTTACTAATGTTATACTATTATCATTACTGCGTATATATGTTTCAATTTTGTATGTCATGTATCTTATTTTTTTACTACGATTAACAGCGCAATATTTAATAATTTAAGATAATATACATGAGCAAACCAAGTGCTATAACTAAAATTGCACACCATGGCACTACGACGACAGACGTCCCTAGTCGCAGGCTGACCCCGCGAACATACACGGTGACCCGGCTGATTGACGCTCTGAGCGACTCGCTGCACGTGTTGTAGACACGTGACCGTCCAGTTCCCAGGCAGAGCTCAGGTGACTCAGAATGGAGAACCTGACACCACAAGGACGAGGAGCTTGATGTCTTCAGGTACGCTTAACAAGACAATCGACTGTCGATAGCAACGCCTTCTTGTTTTTGGTATTATATTCTTTTACATTTTAATTTGCTGTAAGATCCATTTCTATTTTCCAGCAAATGTACGATAAAACGAATTTTTACTTTCCAGCAATTCTGCAATAAAACGAATTTTTAGTATAATATCTTCCGTTCCCCTGACCCCTGATGCATGTGCATGAAATAACCTCTATATATAATTATTTAAGGACCAGCATATAGAAAATACTTCTGTTGTTATTGATAAAGTTATGTATTAAGTTGTATGAATTGCGCGAATAAGGCAGGCAGAAATAAAGTAAAATGATCATTGTTTTTATATTTTAATTTGATTGTTTCTTTTTAAAGCTCCGGAATAACATTTTTGTGTAATTTTCAAGTGTGAAAATAATCACAAGGCCCAACTCTAATACTTTTATTGAATTTACTTTATATCGAGGTATTGACTTCGGGTCTGTGGACCAAGCATGCAGTAATTAATTCTAAACAATTTTACTAAACATATATTATATATCCACACAGCTGATCGATCCCATGGTCTCAAAATATTTGCTATACCTTGAGCTCAATTAATGATACGTATAATATTGCAACAACAATAATTTATTAACAAGAAAAGACGACTGCAGGGCGTGTATTTTTATAACAATACAAAGAAATTATAAGAGTAGGCATCAAGAACCGTATATAACAATAAATTTAATACAACAATGTACACTATAAGTAAACAATGTCATTTACAATAATAAAACATGACCAGTGCACTACTTTCATTCACCCAAAGACTTCTATAATATTATGTTATTATTATATGTATACAGTACAATGGGCATCCACCTTCTTCAATTAAACTATAATATGTAGCGCAAAATAAATAATGTCAATCATTTGACTTGACGGCAAGTACCTACTATAACAAGGCTTGCTACATTTTAAATATAATCCATAATGAAACCTGTTTAGTATAATATTGTAAACTTTCTTGATATCCTGTTAGATCCGAAGTATATAGACGTGGCATATAAAATCTGCTTTTCACGTTTTAATTTTTGGCAATATCAGTATATAGAGATTGGAGACTATAATACAGTTAATATTGTACTGAGAACACCGAAAATTATGATAAAAATCTAATTTTGTGTAAAATTGAACACCTTTTTAGTACAGGTACTAATTATTACTAATAATATTATAGTATAATAATATAGATACGAAAGTTGAATAACGAAAAGAAAATTTGCTACTTCCAGAAACACTATATATATAATTGAATTTGGAAAAGTGTAGCCACCAAAAGTTCAAAAATTGCTGTTGGTCATGCACGAATCACGTGCATGTGTGCCGCATGATCGCGCAGGTATATAGCAAGCCCGCCATGGCAGAGCGAAGAGCCCCGTGCATGCATGACAAGTGTCACGGATTGTAGAGCAATGTAGCTCGATCGGATTAGAGGCGGCCTGAGAAGAAGCCTAAAGAGAGCGGAGTGACGGGTGGGTGGGTATCATCTCCACCGCATTCGGTATTACTGTAATTGCTAACCTGTCACAATGTCAAACGACAAGGGTCACAACGAGTTACATGGTAAATTACTAACAAAGTTTACACGCTCCATTCATAACGTTAGTCAATAATTTGATTAAAATAAAAAAAAAACACTTATTATGTTTTATGGAAAAAACTTAAGATCAAGTTTCCTTGCAGGTTAAATTACTGATGCATGAGACTGCAATAATAGATAGACTACTTTCTGGAATGTATATATTAATATACAGAAAATTGATTCTTTTATAGAAAAAACATCTCATAAATCAAACATAGAACTGACAGATGCAGTAAATCTTTTTTATGTGTATATATTTAATATTTTATGAAATAATATTTTTCCATATATATATATATAAATAAAATTTAATAAATATGTATATGGCAATTCAAGGAGGTTCAGAATCAAGCTGAATATTATTCAACATTTTAATTAATTCTTAGTGAAGAAATAGTACGCCATACGGAATTAAATATCATACACATCATCATACAGTCAAAACTTAAGTACATTAATCAAACGATCATAAATACATCATCATAGCAAGATTATTGACGTTCTTTGAATCAGCTATAATCTATCAATGGGGTGCTACCAAAACATAAACATTGAGTGGGAAACGCTTGATTGCCCTAGTGGCCTTGCAAGGAAGCGAGATGGGCGGGAGGGGCCAATAAACTTGCTGTAGCCTAATAGAGCGGACTGCTGCTGGAGACATTTGCGAAACTAAGACGCCAGCAGCAGGTCGTCGTGATTATAACAGGAAGCAGAGAAAATAATTAGCGTGTACCTTCATTACGTGCGTTGCCCTAATATAGCACGACACTGATGGACATTTGGTATCTTAATATTCTATCAAAGTATATAGCCTTAATTAATATATACCACATGCACAGTTTCATGTGCCAATTAAAATAAATGTTGATAAAAATTAGCCAACTGAGTGTGATGTATGAATACAACATATAAAAGTATGTATATTATTTAATTAATATTGACGAATTTAAACAAGACATATAGGGCTATATAGAAGGTAAAGCAACTAGACTTTAATTGGCACAACGATAAAGTAGCGCTATCTTTGTTCTACCGGAATGACTTGAATAAATATAGTGCGTATAATTACTGATTGCATTATCATATTATATTGAGAAATCTGTTACAACACGTGCGCTTCAGTAACTGCAAAATAAAACTTCTTGGAATTGAAGCGCCTGTCCAAATTTATAAATCTTTCATGAAACTGACACAAGTACACAAACTTTGTGGGACAACGTACTTAACCACAATTGCTGTCCCACTCTTTAAGACTATATAGTACTTAATTAACTCTGTACATTCTGACAAGTAATGCAATCCTCCACAACAATTCCATGCTGAATAAACACACTCTAAGCCAACATTCATGCTGCATAAAAAACAGATCAATCACTTACAGTAGAAACAATAACACAAGCTAGATTCCAAGGTATATACAATGATATAGACTTTGTTATACTTGATGACGATATGACACAGGGTCTTTTTACATTGAGAAGGTCAATACATTTGTGTGACGATAATTTATTGTTATATTATTGCGACAATTGTGACGACGTAGGCTCGTGTTCTCCATTGTTGTTGGTCTGACATTGATACATGGGGCGTGCAAACAATTCGAGGGTGCGGCGAATCTCTCAGGTACTATAATATTCGCGGTAAACGTCATCAGTGCGCGCATGAATGGTGACAGCTCTAAGGTTGTCTTCTTGAGACAGATATATATTATAACAGGAAGTTAACAGTTACAATGCTAATCATAAAGCTACTTAATTATATGTGAAAATTACCCAACAGTCTAAATACAATACAACAAGTTCATATACTCTTTGTAAAATTTTGTCACACACAAAAAATTCAATGAGAATTGTTCTAAAAAAATGTGTGAAGCATGCATGAGTGTTTTACAAAATTACGTGAACTAAATTATGTAAAAAAAAAATCACAACCTTCAGGACAAACATTGTTTTGTTATAATTAAATTACACGAAAGAATGTAAAACATCTTATTATTATAATACGTACGGTAATGGATTATTAAGAGTATGATATTCGGTCATTATAATGTGTACTTTTTTTTCAACAACATTGAAGAAATTGCGCCACATCAAAACCTTGAGTGACATTTTACGCCCTGTGTACTGTATATATTTATGTTTTGTTTATAAACACATATTTCCATAAAGATAAAAGCTGCTATAGTACAAGGACATATTTATGCAATAATAGATCCACCACACGCGGTGACACATTCCAGTAGAGAATTATAACATGCAAGGGACATTAGCGGACACGTTCAGCAGCAATTACTTTCAAGTCATGCTTGATGGTTACTTCATCACGTTTGGTAGCTACATGAAGGGCGGCGGTCCACACAGTTAATTAAATTGCAGCCACGCGAGAAATCATTACATCCTCCCTGTATTTAATTTACTTCGTGTACTCGGATTGAAAACTATATAATGAGAACTATACTTATATACTGCAACAAGAAACAGGTGCATTCTCAAGGTTGAAATTTTTTAATAAATAGCAAAAAACTACAATCATAAAATGCCGCTGTTGCAGCTGTTGTTCTGTAATTGTTACGTCAATCGTTAATTTCAGGAAGAGCAAAATTGTTTAGTTAAATATACATAATAAAATTATAAATTAATAAATATTTTGTAAACAAGGATATAAAAAAAAAAAAATATTAGATTATCTTGTAATAAATCGAGTCCTACTTTTTATAATCGATTGATGATTGAGGCAGTCTGATAAAAAAAAAAACGCGATAAAAGCGGATAAAACAAATTTACACATTTAATTATAAAAAAACTTTCAATAACTCTTAAAAAAATATAATCATAACAATGTTAATGAGGCATCATTACGTTACACACTATACATAATATATATACAACGTAGTTCCCTGCAATTTGATGATAACTAAATCCTTGAGATTCTTTTCTTGAAGTACCCTGGCACTGACAGCAATGATGTCATACGATTTTACTGTTGGGTCACACGAAACTCAGTAAATACCAGGACAAAAAAAGCACGCTGCAAACCTTCTCTCATTTGCATGAAGTTCAGTAAAAAAAAAACAATTAAATGTATATTATATTAACAATTTATTTTTTTTTTTCTTCATGAGACTGCAGATGATGAATTTTTGAAGACACAAAACTACATAACAAAAATAGACATTTCAATGTTATTTTAATGACACTTTGGTCCTAATTCTTTTGCAGCGTAATGTACATTTTACACAGAGCTTGCACGTGACTTGTCATCGGTACTGTCAATACAGCGCTATGTAAATCAGATGGAGCAATACACAGCCGGTGTTTTATTCCTGTGGCGTACCTCATAAAGAGCCTCGGTACTTGTAATGAAGCCGACAGTGCATAAAGCACATCGCTGTATACCTCGCCGCCGTGTGAAGCACCAGCACAGGTGTGATCGCGCGTTCAGCTCTCCTGTACCAAAGCCTCATAAATACGCAACATTGTTATACAGACTTGGAATTTGCATGCTAAAATAACCTCAGCATAGAAATGCCGTCTTCTTCCTACAGAACTAGTTTTTTAAAAGTTGCATGATACAGTTTATTACCATGTTTTCAATATTTATAAGTTCTTAAATTATTTGAGAAAAAGAAATGCATGATGCTTGCTGCGATTTCTAGAGTTTCTCATTTCAGGCAATGATAAAAAAAAATTGTAAGTGATTATGAGATTAACCGTCTTACTCCTCAATTTCCAATAAATGAAAAATGACTCAAAAGTTGCATCCCGCTTGTATCCCGATAATCAAGTTTTTTCTTCTCAATCGCCTATGGATATTTAAATTTTTTTATAAAAGAACGTACGATTGAGGTAAAAATTAAGTAGACAATATTTATTTTTAACATCGATTTTACTTATTAAATAGCGATGCTTGCTAATTGAAGTCCAAACATGATGATCGACTTACATGTAGAGCTTGATATTACAGATGTGTACACTTGATACGTTAATTTGTTATTGCGCAATAGAATTATATTGCAGCAGATAAGAGCGTAGCAGCAGCAGCAGACTTGCCAGCGCGATGCTTTACATTTACGACAGACCTTTGAACCCAAGCGCTATCATAAGATGCCGCCCCCCAGGCTGAAGAATATAACGCAAACCTTGGGTCATCACGGGTTTTATTAATAATAAATTGTGGAATTTTTATTAATTATACCAAAGTAAAGATCGATTCATCAAAAAACAGATGAAGTCAATTAGAAACATCGCACACCGAAAGTCATAATTTATAATATTATTTTACGATCTTAACTTTTAATTACAGTATAGGGAAGTGTTACATTGTATAAATATATTTATATAGGCACGATTCTCACGGACTTCTAAAAAGAAAAAAAAATTACACGGAAATTTCAAAACTATTAAATTTTCAAGGAGAAATTTGCTATTAATTGAAACCAATATTGTAAATTAAATATTATTCTACTTTAATTAAAATTGAGTACAAAAAATTACAGTACCTCGGAATTTTTTAAGTGTTATAATAATTAATTTAATAATAAGCCTCTGATTATAAATATACTTAATTTTGCCTCCTTATTAAATCTCAGCATGGAACTAATAATATAATAAATGATAATTTGCCTTTTGTTTAAGGTGCCATAAATAATGTAAACAACGCCACCAAAGAGGAACAATAAGCTTTATTAATGAGTTGTATGGGAAGAACTACCGCCTGTGGAGGTTTGCTATCATTATTTTAAATTTTAAATACATTTTGTACCAAGTGGACTTGTTAATGATTTAATATAAAAAAATATCAAGGTGTGTAATTACGGTAGGTTACATTGAACTTATTAAATTAGTTTTGGTAATATTTAATTATGACTAGTTGGCAAGTTCACAAAAATCTACAAGTAGGATGTCATTATTAACAGAGTATAACAATAAAGTAGGGGTATAATATAAAAAATATATTATAAAATTAAAACTATACTAGTATAAAAATACCATTTTCGTGTGACATGAAAATCAGACGATATATAGTTTTTCATTATCTTTCCGTGAAATCAAGTGTTAGTTTTTAAGTCTGAACTCCCGTAATTTTGTAATAAAGACCAGCAGGCTTGAACACCTAGGCTGTGCTACGTGTTTTGTCTAGTTGCCGTGGCACGCGGGTCGTGCATATTGAGAGGCCAAAGCCCCTGCAGGCTGGCTCAGGTGGCTGACGACGATGCTCGCGTTGCAGTGCTGACTCGACCAGCTGCTTCCTTGTATGCAAACCAAGTGCAGCAGCAGTCAGTCGGACATGCAGCTGCACCTTGATTCGTCAACTAGACACCATGCCGTGGTGCCTGCTCTGAATGGGAGACGGTGCTGGGATATTACATGAGCTCGGAGTTACAGCTGTCCTATTTTATCATATTGACAGTATAAAAATTATTTAATTAAGTCATTTAAAAAAAATCACTCAATTAAGTTGTTTCATAAAAAAGTTCCTCCCAAATTACCAAATTAATATACTCTCAATTAAAGGTGTACTGAAGGGAACACTTTTTTAATATCATCTTATCAACAAAAATAAGACCGATTCACTGGTAATAATCATTTTCTTGTTCAGGCCCCCAAATTTGAATTCCAGTGACCAACGGCTAAAAAGTGAAGTTGTGACGTATCGGTCTGGCCACACGCGATGTCCAGTAGCAATTTTATGGCGAGATGAGAGCAGAAGCGGCGATACCGGATGTTGGCTGTCATTAAAATAAACACAAATTTTCAACGTCTATATGAAATCATCTTTCGTCTTTTTCAACGATTGGGATGAAATCACAATTCAATTCCCTATCTAGCGGTACAAAAATTATTTTTCTGTGATGATTAGAACAATTTATAGTAAAGTGCAATTGCATGAAAATGCAATTCTCAATCTCAGCTAATATGCATCGCACAAGAATGAAATTTATACTAATCGATTGGAAATTTTATCATCAGTTACGCGCTATCATTAAAAATTACGAAAATTGATAATTAACAAAAGATCAAATTTTATATTTTTATTTTAAAATTGTAAATTTTGCATAATCGCTATCTTATATTATAATAGTTCGTATTTACACTGCATGGGAAATCTTTTTGTAACAATTTAATTATTTAAACTTTAAATTGATTTCGTGCGTATATAAAGTATGCGTGAGTAAAACAACATGCAATATATATATAGACGCTAACGATGGAAAATACTTGGTCCGCCTTTATTAATATATATAAATAATATTATTATTAGTCTTTTATTAAACACAGAAAGTGTACATATTAACAGCACTAGAAACATACATTATAGAAAAACATTACAATAGAACACATAAAACATACATACAAAACATATATAATAGTTACAGAATAATAGAACAATAGAAAATGATAATAAAACAATATAAAATAAAATAACAGATGATACTAACAGCCTGTTACATCATAATAATAATATATCATATATATAATCACATATATATAAGACAAAATATGACATAGAAAATAGATAGAATAAAAAAACTTATTGCTTCATTGCTATTCAAAATCTATAGACTATATGAAATCTCCCCTGGCATAATCGCTAATAGACTTAATTCTAGATTTACAGATATTTAAATGATATTGGCTACAATATTCATTACATAATTTACATACACAAGATTGTTCAGCTTTATGATAACCAGAAGATTTACAAATTAGATAGTGGAAGCCGTGAACAGCCTGGCGAGTTAAAACATTTCTAACATTGGATCTATCCAATTGGGGCAGACACCAATATTTACATGTCATAGCATCAGTGCTGTAAAACTCAGGATTAATATCCTGAGCTTTTTGATTCCTGACAGCTATAAAATTGGAATATATAAATAATTAGGTATACAGTCCCATCTTATGTTTGTATATGAAATTGATATCGCAACATCAGAATATAACAATGTAAAAATGCAAATTTTGCACGATTTGTCAATGAAAGAGAAGATATTTATTAGAAAATCTTGCTATAAATTTGATTATCTTACGAGTTTGACCCCAAAAGGTGAAGTTTTCAATGATAAGTTACTCTCCCGTCCTAAGGATTTTACCATTCTGCTGCAATCATGGAAGAACTGACCTATTATTCCAATGCACCCACGCTCTCCATATAAAGATTATAGTTGCATTATTAAAAATTAAAACTTTCATTTTTTTCAATTTACTATAGGATGTATACATTACAATTATAAACAGTAAAGGTCACTAATGAAAATATGAAGCATAACTATAATATACGCACGATTATCATCAACCTTATATGGACTATACTGTATAAAATACTGCTGAGAATTACGCTAGAACGTAGTAAAATTCTTTGAAGTAGTAAGTGAAGAATTTGAGTTTTGCAATTTTTTAATAACTCAAACTAATCGTTTAATTTAGCAAGGTTGAATATTGTTGCTTTCTAGTGCGTACACATGACAATGTTTTATATATGAATGCTGATGGCTACATAGCAAATGCCTAGAGATTTCCGACACCAACATCATGTGAAATTGTAAATGCACTATAAACATTATATGCCGGTAGCACACAGGCTCGGACTGGCCATAAGGCTGGGTCAGGGATCCCTGACTGGCCCCTCATATTTTTAACACTGGAGCATAGGAAAAGTGGCCTCAGACCCCCTGAAAAGTGGCCCCTGCTGCCTGCAATGCCCCTGATGGCCCTGACTGGCCCCTAGCTTCCCAGTCCGAGCCTGGTAGCACATAACTATAATATTGATTGATCACCTTACAATCCATGCAGTAAAGCTGTTTTGTTTATGATTATGATATGATTAGAAATAACACTGTGCTTTTCTTACGCATTATGACATAATATATTTATATTATATTACACTCAATTGCATTATATAAGTATATAAGGTCTAACTTTAATCCAGGCTTAATAGACGACTTGCAAAACCCCATTTTTAGCAAAAAGTAAACAAAGAAAAAAGACCCCAGTTCATTGATGTTTTTATTATGTGTATAAATTTTGCTTATACATTGGACCTTATGGGAAATTCACGATTTTCACACACAGATTTCAATATGTTACAAACCTACGATTCTAAATATAAAAATATCACCGGAATCTGCAGTTTTTGGCCATTTATAATGCTGAAATGCATATCAGAAGAAGTTTTCTTTACTTTAATATGGTAAATTTCATAAGATAACAAATCAGCCAATTGCATATAGGAGAAGATATGTAGCCAAGCATGCTCCAGATTGTTGATTATTGCAACAGTTAAAATCAACAAACTAGAGTTTGCCTAGTTACGTATCTTCCCCCATGCAATTGTCTGATTTGGTAACATATAAAATTTACCATATTTAAGTAAAGAAAACTTCTTCTGATATGTATTTCAGCATTATAAATGGCCAAAAACTGCAGATTTCGGTGATATTTTCATATTTAGAATCGTAGGTTAGTAACATATTGAAATTTGTGTGTGAAAATCGTGAATTTCCCATTTGGTCCAATGTATAAGCAAAATTTATACACATAATAAAAACAACAATGAACTGGGGTCACTTTTCTTTGTTTACTTTTTGCTAAAAATGGGGTTTTGCAAGTCGTCTATTGTGTTGATTTCGATTATTGCAACAGTCAAAATAAACCAAATTAAGTTTGGTTTAAAGTTAGATCTCATCTTTGCATGCAATTGAGTGCTAGTGCTTATATGTATACTCAAAAATAAAATAAATTAATTCATGTTTTCCTGTTTGTAATGTACCCCACGGATGACAAAGTAAATATGTCACTTCAGCTGTGCTTTGCGTACATATTTTTGTCACTGGAGATTTTTTTAAGCATCCCATGCATATGTTGCTTTATTTTATTACACCACAACTTGCTTGTGAACTTGTAAACAGTCCTAAATACTTCGTCGTGTAAACACGAATCTTTTTGCTGAAGACTTTCAAGAGTATAAGAAGAAACTTCTTGTGAATTTGATTTATTTTTTTATTAATATATATTAAATAGTGTAAAATAGGTCTTCTAACTTCCCTTGCGTGTATACCACAAATGTAATAATAACAACCTCACAGCCTACATATTATTTTAATGTATTTCAGGTCAGAAACGATTTTAAAGGGGGTGTGACTTTTCAAAATTAAAAATTCACCAAAAAATCTTCTTTCCAAAAATGTAAATTTCACTTTCCTCCGACTCCCCGTTCCTTCCATACCGCCCGGTCAAAAGTCTACTATGACGTCACATTACTTAAGGTCGCGCGCAAGAAAGCAAGCAAGCAAGTGGCGGCGAGCGCTAAAATCCACGTTTTCGCGTCTTTAAGCCCACCTAGCAGCCGACAGCAAAGAGATAAAAATTATCCGCCACGGGATGATTTTATCTAAAGAACATTCTGCGTTTGTATCCGCTTTCGGCATTTCTTCATTTTAATTAGGAAATTAAATATCACGATGCAAACTCAAATTTTTTACAGATTTCTTTTGTCAACTGACTTCAAACACATAAAATATTTTATCAAGCATCTAATAACTTTATTGTAGACACACGTATTGGATTGACATATTATATATGTACAGTACATACGATTTATATTATATAATGTATATGGTATTTCAACAGTATTTTAATTACCTATGATTTTAGCCGCAGCCTCACATTATATAATTATAAAATCACGGCAAACACGCAACTAAAACTGTTATCATTTTGTGCATTATCGCTATTTAATTACTTTCTTCGAAGTTTGCATTTAAGTTATATAAATATGCAGCATATATAGTGATTATTCGATATTACCATTATTAATTATTAACACAATATGAATTATACTTTAAATTATTATATTTAGTCTAACATACATATAAGGCATTATATTATATATATCTTTTATTGCACTCATTATACGCTTGCTATTATGCATATACGGAAATTTATAAATAATTATGTGATTCAATTAACTAAAGGTGCCGTGATAACAATCTGAGAGATAACGTGGAGGAGGCGAAGTTATTGAATGCTGATGCAAAACAAATTTTTACAAAACTGAACTGAAGAAATCTCCCTACATTCTTGCTCCCTTATGTGTGCGGCAGGAACTGTCCGCTGACACTGAAAGCCAGAGTAAGCCCACGTGTCTATAAAGAAACAAAACTTTGCAATTATGAATAATTATATATTTTTGCCTCAAAATCGAATTAAAAATTTGTTCATTATTTGTATTTATAATAATATGTAAAATCTATAATATCATTGAACCGATTGAACGTACAGTACTATACTATATATTATATATTTATATAGTCTACGACTAAATAACAGTTAACATTATAATATAGTAATACTATACAAATACTATATTATATAATATTAATTGTTATTTAGACGAAATATAATATAGTATAGTACTGTACGTTCAATCGGTTCAATGATGTTAGATTTTACATATTATTATAAATACAAAAAATGAATAAATTTTTAAATCGATTTTGAGGCAAAAATATATAATTATTCATAATTGCAAAGTTTTGTTTCTTTATAGACACGTGGGCTTACTCTGGCTTTCAGTGTCAGCGGACAGTTCCGGCCGCACACATAAGGGAGCAAGAATGTAGGGAGATTTTTTCAGTTCAGTGTTGTGAAAATTTGTTTCGCATCAGCATTCAATACCGTCGCCTCCAAGTACTTGGAGTTGCACGTTATCTCTCAGATTGTTATCACTGCACTTTTAGTTAATTAAATCACATAATTTTTTTATAAATTTCCGTATATGCATAATAGCAAGCGTAATGAGTTCAAGAAAATATATAAAGCCTTATATGTTTGAACCAACTTGCAGCGCAGATGATCCCCGTCGATTGAATCGCGGTAAATATTCTGGTGCCCGAGTCTGCTCTGCTGTGCTAGAATTACGCTGGAATTACGTACTAGAATTAAATTACAGAAACCCTAATATTATTAGTATTCTTACTTTGAGCTCTGAATATAAATAAAGCTTTTATGTTATATTATTTTAACTCAAAGGGAAACAAAGTTTCCATCTATACATTTGGACCGGGAACACCTTTATATATTATACATAAATACATGTATATATATATACATATATATATATATTACAATGACACTGACTATTAACAACAAGAATTAAAAGCAGAACTGGTGTGATAAATTATGCATGGGGCAGCCTCTAAGTTGAAGATTAATTATAATTATTAATAATTATTTCGTGATTATTATAAAAAATATAATAATTTAAAGTATATTGTATTAATAATTAATAATGGTAATATCGAATAATCACTATAATATATGCTGCATATTTATATAACTTAAATGCAAACTTCGAAGAAAGTAATTAAATGGCGATAATGCACAAAATGATAACAGTTTTAGTTGCGTGTTTGCCGTGATTTTATAATTATATAATGTGAGGCTGCGGCTAAAATCATAGGTAATTAAAATACTGTTGAAATACCATATACATTATATAATATAAATCGTATGTACTGTACATATATAATATGTCAATCCAATACGTGTGTCTACAATAAAGTTATTAGATGCTTGATAAAATATTTCATGTGTTTGAAGTCAGTTGACAAAAGAAATCTGTAAAAAATTTGAGTTTGCATCGTGATATTTAATTTCCTAATTAAAATGAAGAAATGCCGAAAGCGGATACAAACGCAGAATGTTCTTTAGATAAAATCATCCCGTGGCGGATAATTTTTATCTCTTTGCTGTCGGCTGCTAGGCGGGCTTAAAGACGCGAAAACGTGGATTTTAGCGCTCGCCGCCACTTGCTTGCTTGCTTTCTTGCGCGCGACCTTAAGTAATGTGACGTCATAGTAGACTTTTGACCGGGCGGTATGGAAGGAACGGGGAGTCGGAGGAAAGTGAAATTTACATTTTTGGAAAGAAGATTTTTTGGTGAATTTTTAATTTTGAAAAGTCACACCCCCTTTAAGAAACGCGAAAATTTCATTAAGTGTTAATAATTTTCACGATTGTAAAAATCTCTTCCACTTATTGCAGGTGTTTTATATAAACAAGTCTGCCGAGATTTAGCATGTCGGCGGGCAAGGCCGAATTCCGTGCCCCCGTCTCCAGTCACGCTACATCTTCGTTGTTCAACCCCGCGGGCGTGACGTCACACCAGATCCGTTCCCACACTAATTTAATGACAGCAAAACCACTGACAAGGGTTATAAAAACAGTAAAGCGAATATTTTTTGTAATGAGAGAGTGTAATGAGCGAAAAATGAGAGTAAATAAATTATTTTTTACGAACGTTGTTGAAATATAAAGTTCCTAAAATTGCTTGCGATTATATGTTTACAATAATAACTTTTGTCTGCATTATATGGTATTAAAGAAACGGTACCTATAAGCATCAACTTATCACGTATCTCCCTCACACGGGACATATCAATAATCACGTGTATAATCAAACAGGAAGTAGCGCGCGGTGACATCAAGGAAGTGATCACTCAGCACATTTTGGCACGTGAGAAACGTCAAATATTTATTCATCCCGTCCTGAAAACATTTCCTAATAAATGTAATATTGCAGTTTAAGGAAACTTAACCTAAAATCAATTAATTAACATTGACCATATAAAGATAGAAAATAAAGTAGTTTTTTCCAATAAAACTTGTTTATAATATAAAACTAATAAAAATCGACAGTTCTGATCGACCTTGATAATTTTTAATCCAATCTATATATTATAAAATGAATGCAAGTTTCGATGTATTTCCGCCCACATTTACAGTGGTGACCACGAGAGATTGTAATGACGTCACAAGACAACAAACCTTGGAGAAGCAGAGCGTGACATCAGCACGGTTCTCGTGTGACTCGTGAAGGTCATGTGGGGAGATTTATTGGTGTTTTTTGTTTGATCAGATCCATGCCCTGCTGGAGTCTTCTTCCCAATACCCCTCTTGTCAAGGCTGATGATGGTTTGCCGCCCACGCAACAAGCACTCCGGCCGAGACGCCCAATTGACTGGTCATGGTGCTCATTGCGACGACCCACCGTACCACTTCCTCTCTCTATGAAGACATCTGCAGGGTGCTCAGGCCGTACTATTTATTTCAATCAATGCCATACTTACACCCCATATGCAACTATTAGTGTTGCATTATGAAAACACCACTTCTTTAATTGTATTATAATATCACAAATTTATCTCAGGGCTTTTCTCTAGATCAAATATAATATATAAAAATGACAGTGACAATACATTATATTATATATAGTGTAAGTAGTATAATACCAATATGTGTATGCTTATAACTCAACATTATCCTCGTTTTCTGTACGACAATGTAGGCGTGTAATCTTGATTTATAGATAACAAATCAATATGCGATAATTATATTCAATAATTAACCTCATTATTACTTGTTCCATCTCCACCTTGCATATTAATTAAGAAGGCTATATTTAGAACACGTATAATTACAAGCAATCACACGTGACTACCTTGTCTGCATGCTAATTAGTAGACTGCTATTGAGCGGCGAACGTGCACACCAGTGACGTCACAGGAGCACATCCTGCGTTGTGAGAAGATCTGCGAGGAGGGAGCTGTACTCACAAAAAACAAACTATAAGGCGAGCGGTACCCCCAACTAGATTACGTCATCGTATAACATGTGCAAAGACACAAAGTTAGTTGCTTACATGGCTAATAACATAACCCAAGAAATTTATGACAGGGTTGAATGATCATGTACAGACAGACAAAAAATTATCATTTGCAAGCAAGACCTTAAAAAAAATTAAACATGAGGGATTAACGAAAGACTTAATCTAAATTGATGTGAATCATTATACTGTTGTATATATCCTGTACGATATCAGAGGTCTTGGGATATAAATAATATAGTCTTATACTTGATTAATATTATACATCAAAAACTAATGCTGATATTATTAATGTTGTACACGAATATTATTATAAAATATCATATTGAACAAATACGACGTAACTCATTGATAGAATTGTAGTGTCTCCCGCTTTCATCTGACATGGACCTCGCCACCCCCCGCCGTGGTGCCAGCAGAGAAGTAAGGGCTCATTCAATTGACCTCGCTATAGCAACGATTGCTCTTGTATTAACACTAGCTAAATTTACAACTACAGACCTAGGAAAAAAAATATGGAATACAACCAACGATATATTAATATACAAGTCTATTATTGTGAACTATATCAATAAAAATTGAACAAATCAAGCAGCTACATACAGTCAAATTAATTTTGTATTCTCACCGGAAATAGCCGGAAGTGTGAAGTTTCTGATCTTCTATTCTTATTTCAGAGTTGCAATTTCACATATTAGGTCAGCACTTCTAATACAAAACGCTCTGCAAGTTTCAAAACTGAATTACAAGCAGAACAGCCAGAAACTTTTCACTTCCGGCTACTTCCGGAGGGAATTTTATATTAATTTGACTGTAGTAAATAAATGTCAAGGTATTATACACTATATAAAATCTGTTAACACATCTTTGGTCGGCCACCCACAAGTTACCATCGCAATCTTCATCTTTATTACGAAAATGTGGCCTCGTATGCAGCGATATATAAATACCATATATTTAGAGTGTCAGAGGATTTTGGTTGAGAAAGCTAATATGGACACACAAGATGCATAATTGGGTACACGATTTATGGCATCCTTCTCATCATCATGTTGACGCGATCTGGGAGGGCGACATGATGCGGGCGACCAAGTGGAAGCAGATAACGCTGCTTGATGATCAGCTGGCGCGGGTCATCGGGCCCCACATACAACTATACAGTTTCCGCTCCTCTTTCCCCGTCCAGCAAGCAACGGAGTACAGCTGTGACATCTCGAACAGTCGCGGCACGCGCGCCAGGCCGCCTCAATTTCACACGGATAAAAAGATTACACTCCAACTTGTTAGTAGGATCTTCGAAATGAGATCCCAACACGAAAAAAGCATTTTGATAACATTGTCAGGTCTTGGCACCATACCGGGGTTGGAACGATGGCTAAGAATCCTGCAGGTCTGAGTTCGAATCCTGAGGATTCTTTTTGAAAATAATGTTGTCTTCATCGCGACCATTGTATATAATATGTGTCCACGATCCCTTGACTCTAGATTCTCCGCAATCACAATATTCTTACCCTTTACCAAATTTGTTGTTTGGATGTAAGAATGATCCTTATATAATTATTTATGGAATGAATTTCACAATCACAGATAACATCTTTCCTAATTTTTAAAAAAATAAGAGACCATGAGAAAAAATCTGACAAAGTTGTGTCTTTTTCCGGCATTGCAGAGCTATAACCTGACATGATTTCCTGGTTTAAGAGTGGAAGTTTTCTCAGTCTATTACCGCGGAGTGCTCTAGTATTGCGGTACATACACCATCAGATCTACAGCAGTAGCTCATAAATTTTCTTGTGAGAGAAAGGAAAGCGTAAGTGGTTTGTCTCTCACCGATTTGTTTATCATAAAATGTTACGGTAAATTGTTTCAAAGACACAACTACAAATAACTCTGAAAGTGATTTGCAGCTATTTCACAATTAAAAAACAATTACTTAATATGAATAATACATAATGTAGTATAGGAAACATAAAGCCTTCGCGCTCCCACAGCACAATATGTTGTTTTTGTCTTGACACAAACAATTTATTGTTGTCTATAAAGTTAATTCCATTGCACTGAACAACAGTACTGGTATTACACCACGTAATACATAAATCTACTTATAATTTAATTCAGATTAAGGACTATCATAAGTTGATTATGAAAGGGGAAACATTTTAATTTATATTATAGAACCTAAGAAGGTATATATAATAATAGAAACGTTTGGTGAAAATCATGCAGAACTTCAAATGTTTTGTGAAATATTTGTAAAACCTTTGCAAAAAAAAAAAAAAAAAAAAAAAAAAAGTAAGGAAATAGCCTGTCTACATGTTTTTCAACTTTTACATAATTAAATTTAAATCATGAATATTAATCAATGAATATAGCATGAAAGTTCAAATCTTCCTTATAAGAGAGGATTACCAAGCTGTGTGACATCCTCTTTCTTCGCTTGCGTCATGAATCATTCATGAATGCAGATGTAATAAAACTCCTCAACGCCGGACATGTATACACATGCAGCTGCATACGGTGCATAGGTCACCATCAGCTGTTGGTATGTACGTGCACCCCATGCAGTTCAGTGACCCTTGACCCCCCGTGTTGCCAGTAACGGCGGTGAGTTCCCATGGAGGCAAGAAAAGTGTCTCCGCCGTTAGCGATCTCCCGCAGTGCTCATCACACCACGTCCGTGACTTTGCCGGCATCATTACGTGTCACTGTGTGTGAGTCGCCTTATCTCTCACCATGTAAAAACTGAGGCAGCAGTCCTTGTATGTCGCACTGCCCGCTCAATGTCAAGCCACAGTCAAATGGATCATTGTGGGCACGATCCACTATATGTATAACACGCGAATTTTTACATCATTATAATGCAGATTTTAATTATTTATGTATTTCCAATAGCGCATGGGTTGATCTAGAGAATTCTCTGCTCTATTATAGAATTGTGACATAAAAATGGCATTCGATTAAAAATAAATACAATTTTTAAAGTTTCTAACATTATTTATACATCATTCACGTTGAATATACAAAGGTGAAACGCATGCCATTTTGTTGTATCTCTCAGTTGGACTAATGTTTCTATTCTTGGCGATATTCTTGACAATCTTGACTTAATGGAGGAAAGAAAACTCCGACAGGAAATATGTTGTAATATATAAAAATAAATATCGGGCAATATGTCAAAACAGTAATCAATAAAAAAAAAAATAAAGCGTGTGAGTGTGAACTTCCTCCTAAACAGAAGCTTTAAGGAAATAGATAAATACACAAATATCCATATAAATTCCTTATTACCACTGAAGCAGGCTAGTGCACTTAATTTTTTAACACTAATGGATTGTCGTAATAGTTGAAAGCTACCGGATACAAAATATCGCGCGCCATGGCACGAAAATTGCCATTCTGCGTACAGACTGACTGGACTGAGAACATATTATAGTGTACAAAGTTATTTTTTATTCTTTGCTGATATTAAATTTTCATGAATGGACATATCTTTCCATAAAAAAAAAAACAATCATCACTGTACCACCCCTAATTTATAAAATATATTTCCCATAGCTACAAGCATACGGTCTGTGGTTGTCAACAATAGAAATATGAGAGCATTATGTCGGATTAAATGTCAACAGTGACATTTCATGTACCGTTCGTGTGCAGTGAACTGAGTGACGTCACATCTGCATCCCCCGTGTCTTAGTGTCACGTGACGCAGGGGAAATCCCTCCATCAACAACCCCTGCACGCGTGCCTTCCACCCCTGGCACTAGACACTTGGTCCCCTCGTATGATCACTTGAGATGGAAACTCTTTCAAATGTAACGACTGCAGGGGGAGAAACATACGTCATGTTATGTAAAGAGGGAAGCTCGCTGCACTGGAGAAGCAACAAATATTGCCATAGCTCTATGACAATAATACTTGTGGGACTCGTTTCAATCTAATGCTCTGCACGTGGACCAGATATTAAAATTTGGCCAGTCCCAATAATAATCCTTTTAACTGCAACACCCATGATTTATATCTGTACACTTCATTTACATTGGATTAAAAAAATATATTTTTTTTTTTACAGGGATACACCCCTAAGAGCTTCTCTTACAACTTAACATGTTATTCGACGACTACATACTTTTTGGGCATTGAAAATAATTACAGTGTATAAACTATTCATATTAATGTTTTTCGTACAGATTAATCCTAGAAATAGAAATTTGAATGCCAATTTACCACTAATACGTAGCTTTTTAAGGGAAAACAAAATAAATTTCTGTTTCCATGATATATTTCATGCGGAAAACAATCTTCAAGTATAACACATGGTATATTTTTAACAACCCCCTTGAATGCTTTCTCGTTAATTACATCCAGGCCATCTCACACTCCAGACGTGAATAATTATCATAATTATCCCAGTACGTTATTATTTTAGTTAAAGCCATCCAATAACTCGTGTCCAAGTGGCCAAGGGTGCGTTAATATATTCCGTGGCTGACTTACTGCACGTGCGGGCACAATAAAAGGGTTGCAGTATTGCACGCACATATTATGACTCAACAACGCTCGATGAACATTTTTACTGATTCCCCCCACTGGTGATGAGAATCAACAATACCCTCCTTTATCTTTTTCCTTGTGTCCCCAGGCCCGAGTATTTTTGTTGTGCAAGCAAAATGCATGCACGGTGCTATAGGATTAATTTTGTACGGATTCATCAGGATTTACTATACATAGAGTATACATATTATAGTATACGCGACCCACTCTTCAGATTCGCAAGCCATTTCGAGACACTATTGCAATTTCGCTCAGAAACCTTACACATTAATTTATTTTGGCGAGTTGCTTATCTGTATGATCTTTAACAGAAGGATACGAAAATGGACCATAAAGATAACTAAAATATTTTGATCCGACAAGTTTATTTATTGATTATGATTTTTACAATAATTAAAGTCATACTCAATGTTGTTGTTGGCATTGATAAACAATTTATCTTTTACAAATACTTAAATTAAGAATTAAGGTACTTAAATGATCCTTGACGCATATATGCAGGTGCTCCATAGTATATCTCACGTGAACACAATTTAAAGTACAGAGATAATTTACTGTATCACAGACAAAGTATCGTGTTTACGTTTGTAATACTTGACAAGGAGCCTACTCCAAAAGAACCAGATCAAAATGCATGTAGGTAGATGTCTGATGATTATTATACAAACGAGCAGCCCGTGTTGAAAAGAGGTCACAATTTGTTGAGTAGGCCCAGCTGTGTCAGTGCGTGTACCAATACACAGATTTATTTAAAAATACCATCGAAATTAGACAGAAGTTGCGGACCATCATTAAATATAAATCAGTTGGAAAGTTATACCAGTACAATGTAAGCTCTTTGGTTATACTACGGTATGTGTTCAAAATCAACGCTATAATATTAAGTATAATTGTATATTATACACAACAACACAAGCATTACATTAATTATATAAAATATAATAAATACATAGATTTTGTACTGATGTACTTGTAACATAACAAATAAATAAAGTGCGTGGAAAAGGCCGCACAATTAACACTTAAGATTAAGTCCACTGTAAAGTGTAATGGTTCTATTGCCAATGCATGGTATGTTGTTTCCGATAGTGGGATTGTTATATCATTCCAAGTATACCCGTGTTAAGGGTCCACCATGCAGGCTCGTATAAATTGTGTCTGCTAAGATCTATATTATTATCTTACTGCAGTGGCGGGTAACAACTGCAATGCAGCAGGCGGGACACAACAAGCAGCTCGCATAATAAAGCTCCCACCCCCGTGACGTCACGAATCACGATCGTGCACCACCAGCACGTGATCACCTGACCTCTTTAATTACATCACACTGGTGCTGCATAACGAGCCAATCAATCGAGAAACACTTGATTCACGGCGTGGGTTCACCTAATTAATTAATAATTAACACTATAATATAGATATGGTTTCATTGACATCGATACCTAATTCTTTTCTATTAGCATGCCATGCAAAGAAAATATGACAAAAAATTATTGTGCATTATAGAAATTGTGAAAATAAAAAATGCAAAAACTGTAACTTTCACGATCCCCTTATAATTAGTTATCATTTATCATGTTGTTCTAATTTCCATTTTCTTTAATTCAAAATAAAAATAGATTGAAAACAAGTAAATTTTGAATGTCGGGTTGATGGTGATTAACTCTGTATAAAGAGAAATTATGCGCATTTAAAAAAATGAAATGATACGCGAATGCTATTATAAATAATTATTTTGTTATTTACTTAACCATGCTCGCTATCAAATTCCCCATGTGGACATGTTAAGAGTTAAGACTTAATTGCAACATTGAACTTCTTTTAATTTCCTGTCTAGTGGTTACACAAATAAAAATAAACTTTGTATCGAGAACAACCTCCTGTTTTATGGATGCCGCTTTGCACTGATACGAATTAATACAAACTCTGGGGCACTCACGACTAAATTAATGACGTGTCGTTCGCCCATAACTCGACAATTAATCAAATACAAATTATTGCAATATTTTGTCCAAGACATGCTACCGCGAGATTCAGCAACTGCAAGTCTCCGCTGATGACCTGGTGCACATCTGATGACGTCACATTCGCGGCCCAGGCTAGCTCTGTAGATGGCAGGTTGGCCGAGGACCGCGCTGGCAGGTGAAGCCTTGGAGCAAGCGGGACTAAAAAGCGGTCGGGAGTCGCGTGTGGGCACCAGCGGCCAGTGGGCGGGCAACAATCACAGCGGCGGCCGCAGCGGAGCATGGGGCAGAACTTCCTGTGCCCACTCCAGCTGGCAACACGCAATATTGCTCCAGTCGCTAGCTCTTATCAATTGACGATAGCAAAACATTAATCAACGTGCTCCATCACTCAAGCCGAAACAAAAATCTAATAAAAAGAAAGGCGCCGCCAACAAGGCAGATTGCAGATAGCGCGGAATTGTTATTTGGTCTTCACTTCTTCACCAATATCAACGCAAAAACGCTATACGTAAATTCACGTATCTCCAGATCTGTATTACATAGTTAAGCCATTACATATAACACAGTATAGATATAGAATACTGAGATGCTCGGAGCACTTCAATTACATCCTTATATATAAAACTTTAATAATATTTGCATGAGGCTTTAGTACTTCTGACAGTTCTGACTCAAGTTTCTATTATGATAAACCGTGCCTAAATTGTAATAGACTAGAGACAAACTCTATTTTTGGTATCGTTATAGGTTGAAGGAAAACTACAATTTTGAGGCATACCTCTCCTAATTTTTTCATGCACGTACCAAAACATTGCAAATGTGCTGGCTCAGATACAACGATTTCTCAGAGAGTGTCACGTCGCTACGCATGTAACACCAGCTTTACGTGGTGAATTTTGATCTGCGGCGCGTGACTCGCAGACCAGTCACAAATTCGCTTGCCTTGAGGAATGCAGAGCGTCCACTTTCTCCAGGACAACTGATGAAGCCTGCAGTGTGCAGTGAGGTAACGGTGGCCGCTAGGGGTGCAAGCGATGCAGCGTCCACTCAGTCGAGCCTCAATGCGCACTTTCTCCCGCTTGCACTTATATACGTATTATAATATTTTATAGAGATTGTAACGCCAGCAAAAGGAGAAATTTCATCTCTAAATCCAACCTACGATGTATTTTTAAGATTTAATAAAAGCCTGTCAGCCGTCTGATTTGCATACGTCAAATTTAATAAATATGTAAGGGACTATCATTTTCTTCTCAGAACATATTTGTGGCAGATTCTAGACTTTTTTTTTTTACATGAATTGTTACGGTGATGACTCATGCTGTAAATGATACTGTTGCGGCGGTGGATAATTTAAATGTTATATCAGTGGGGATTCCTTTTAATGAATATAAATAATAACAATGGTTTTTCAGGAAGTAACAATTTTTTAGCGTGAAATTAAATCATTAAATTATCAAAACACAATTCTGCATCATGTTATTTTGTTTTAACACTTCTATTGTCATGCTGGAAAAGTTCCTTCACCCTAAACAAAACGTATATTTAGCAATATATATAGGAATACATTTTTACTAGATCGCTGCTGCCTTCTATATAATAACGACATTTTCCAGCTATAGAAGCGAGTCATTAGCACGATTAAAGAAATTCCATAGAAGAAATATATCCATTACAAAATGCTATATCATGCAAATCTTAGAGTAAAAACAACTATCTCAAACTGCAATAAATTTCCAAGACCGAATGCATCTATCGATGTTAAAAAAGTCACTATAAGACATTATTAATATTTCTCAACATGGACGAGTATAACATTACAAGTTTATTAATGATTAATTCAATTACCAGTTTGTGACGTTTATTACAAGCAGGCTATGCAGCTGTATATGTGGTAATTACTTGCAGCATGGTCTATCACGTACGCGAGGGGTTGTGCAACGGATGCTGCACGTGGCCTTGTAGACATGACGAGTCCTCCGTGGGCATCTGACGCGTGGGTGGCCAGCTCGAGCTGCAGGTACATGGGCGACACCGGTGCGCCATGCGATCATCCAATATACGCACACAACCGTCGGATAGATTATCGCCATAATGAGGTTGCAAATTAATATAAAATATTTATATTATCTCTTGTGTTTCTTACAGTTCCTTTTAAATTATTCTTTTTTGTTCCACGTCGAAAGTTCTGAAATTATATATAACCGCGGTATAATAATATACTATCTATATATGCAAGTCCTCATATTTTCAAAAATCTTAAAGCCTCATCTTGCATATATTCACTGGACATAAAGAATTATAAAAATGTGTGCATACTGTACAATTTTATTATCAACGAAATATTCCATATATCAAATTGCTTTCATTGCCTGTATGTAAACGTACCTCACCATATCATGATCCTATGGAGTAAAGTGACTCATTTCTTTCTATAACTTCGAACTTATATAGTTGCCATATGATCTTCCGTGGAGAAATAAATGAGACAAGTTATGAAGTTATACGCAAGCAAGTGCCGGTAAAACCATCAGCTTGACGTTAATTAATATTTAAAATGCATTCCACATTTTCTTTTCTAATGAAAAATAATAAAATATGTTACAATTAATTACAATGTAAGTGTTTATATATAGTTATTATATATACCGTAATGTTAATCAAATTTATTAATAAGTTCAAATATTTCAAAATCAATAGAGTTTCCTCGCCAGGAAAATTTTCTCCGTAAGCCACCATATGTTAGAAAATTTGAATTTTAGTAACTTATACTAAAGCTATTAATTTGAAACCATCTCTTATTCCTTCCCCCCCCCCAAAAAAAAAATTAGAGGTATTCTGATAATGAATGAAGAGAAAAAGATTTATAATGACAAAAAAGCAATTTCTAGTTTTTTTTACATAGGTTTAGATAGGACATCATATTAGGATGGTGAGAACATCTCAAAATCAGCTGACTTGAAGCCTACAATTTTTTTTATATATAAAAAAATTGATGGGGCTAGAGGTTAAGCTATACAACGCCATGACGTCACACTAGTCACTAGACACGAGTATAATAGATTTCACTGAGATAGATTGTTGAACCTGATTAGCAAGAGGTGCTGATCTGCGCAAGTTACTATATACTGATTAGCATACACGCGAAACTGCTACATGACCAGTCACTTTCTTCGGTGGTGGTCGCACCTGTGCATACCCGCTCAGTGGGCGGCTGTCGTCTCTTAATTACCGCTGTCACCTGCACTGCAACGTAACGATGTATATTTGAAGCAACTACATCCCTATATTTACTTGTATGGTATTGCCATGCAAAGACGCAAAGAGATACGTTGCATTCTGTGTCATATTTATTAATTATTATATTAAAATCATTCCTATATAACTGTTATAGTAAAACCTAAAACTACTCTCCGCCATTAGTTAGTTCGAAACCAAAATAAAATTTTGAATAAACTGAACAGTTGAATAAGGTAAATCATGCAGGTTGACGAAAATAAAAAAGTAGTGACTTGGTCTTTCACTTTTATTTTACTATAATTTACGCCAGCTGGTTTACAGACTACAAAACATTTTGCACTAAGAAAGAAAATAGTATAAATACAGTTATATGTATGTGTTTATATACAGGGACACTCCAAGCCAAAAACAGAGCAGTTAGTTTAAAAATCACGATCATAATAATTATTAAAATGACTATTATATATTATAGTATGTACGAACGCTTGCTTGATGCTTGTTAAAATTCATGCATATCTAGCTGGAAAAAAATATTGAACACGCAAGCTGTGTGGATGAAAGTGATATCAGGAAGGATTTTAAATAATTACATCACAGTGAATTAGCATAATATAATTATATCGGGGGCTTACTCGAGACCGTAACTAACGATAATTGCAGGGAGGAAGTACTTTATAAAAATGAAACCAATTAGGAGATAAATGGTCAGAGTTATATACGATTCTATTTTCCAATTTATAATCAAGATTTTTTTTTTAACCAAAAAAATAATAATAAAATTGTAATTGCTTCCTATATTTTATTTTGACTTATTTACTAGAAGAAAATTAAAATGAACGAGAAAAATCAAAGATAAAAAATTATCTATAAGAAATTAATTGTAGAGCTAAATATAATTATGAAGATATAATTATAATGCTTACTCTGCATGCATGCTGGAGACTATAATAATTTATAAACACAATAATATTTAAAAACAAAAACTTTGGGTATAGTTTTGCTTGACTAAAATCACGCAAGTTACCGGTAGTGTCTGAGCATCAGTAAACATGCGTCGAGGAAAAGAATTAAAATTGTGGTTACCAAAAAAAAAAAAAAAAACAGGTCTTTCTAAATACACTTTTATTGAAGGTCGCGGGCGCGTACAAAATAATTTATTCTGTTACAATCACCATTTTTAAATTTACCATCATAATAATAACGTTGAGGCGTTCGCTTCCTGTATCATTTACTGTAGGAGACACGGAAAGGCGCAGTCTCTGTGCAGAGATCTGAGTGCACACCAGTAATTGCAGCCTATATACCTTTACGTGGTACGTGGGTCGGTACACACAAAGATACGACCAAGGCTGCATGTCCACGCTCGGGCCCAAAATACTCCATATTATAAATATTATTCCACGGCTACTCTAGTAATGCTAATTCGTTCCCACGGACACAAATGTTGACCCAAGCTATTGACAAGCCAAGCGAGTCGTTTTATAACTTTCTCCGCTGGCCGCGTCGTCGTTGCGTGATCTGACGTGAACCACAACAAACAAACACGTAACAACGACCGGCCGCTTCACACCTGTTCCCCAGCTGATGTGAACCAAAGGTTGTCACCACCTCTTGGCTAACAATTTCTAAATAAATAAATAAATAAATAAATAAATAAATAAATAAATAAATAAATAAATAAATAAATAAATAAATAAATAAATAAATAAATATTGTAAATAGCTTTACAGAATCTGCAGCGTCAAATTAAAATAGCTATAGAAGGTGCGGAATTATAATTCAGTATTTAACATATGGAGTTCACATACCTAAATTTTAATATTTAACATGGTGGGTGTCAGTGATTCGTGATTAATATTCGGTGAATATTGCTCTGTATTCGAGGATGAGTGTTAATGTCAAGTTTCCGCGTTTCAGCATCTTTAATAGTTAATACTAACGAAGGAGTTGTCACTCCTCTCGCTAAACTAGTTACCCTTTCGTTGTGACAATTTTTGATCACAATAACAATGCCGGTTGCAATATTTTTTTTTCTATTATACACAGAACACATGAACAATATATTATATTTTTCAAGCATGTAGGAAATGATTTATTGGTAATAAATTTTTCTACGTACAGCTCCATGAAATATTTTACTCTTTTACCACTTTTAATTATTAATTAATAATTAATTGGTGGTACTTGTGTAAAAAAAATCGACTGGCCCCCTAAATACCAGTCTCTTCTCTTAAATAATATTTTTTATTTTTTTTTTAAGCAAATATTGAACCTTACAGAACTGATGGAAAATGCTGTTTTTTCCTTATGGCCGTTTTTACTAGATCGGGCCTTTAATGATTTTCTACAAAAATAGTTCACCAGTTTACGAGGTTTGACTACTTTGGGCACTAATTTCAATCCTTTCCCTAATACCATCAGACATCAGCAACGATCTCGGTGATCTGATCATATAATATCTGTTTTGTGTTTCTACGTTGTTTTGTAAGTAACTTAGGATGTGGTGTTCTCCTTTGCGCCTCAGTTTCCGGTTTCCGTCGTAGCCATTTCTCGAGACCGGAAGTTGGATGACAGGAGAAGCCGCCACCGACATCAAGAGCTAGCGCGACCTCAGCGCGGAAACCGCATGACAATCGTCAACACGAATAAAAAATAAACCTCTCTGTGTGACTCCTCCCGAAACATGAAAGTGAACGTCCACTTCGGTGTCTTTATGATGTGATCTTCCGTCTAAATCTGAGACTAATTGCTACAAAGGAGTAATTATCGCTCAAAAATAAACACTATACATTACGCTGCAGGCTCATACATCAAAAGCTGAAGGTCATGACTCATGACATAATCTAATTAGTACGGACGTTTTGGGAAAACTCTCAAGACCATTTGACCTTTTTTCTGATGGTTGCAGTAATTAAATGCAGCGAGGGTGGAGGATTTTGTAGCCACATACTCTTAAGTTGCCAACTCGTATAATATAATGGTGATTAAATCCATCTCAACAATATAATAAACCTTTGGAAAGTCTTTCACCTGAAACATTGCCAAATCCTGATATATTACCTTTAGTAAATTATATAGGTTGACAACTACAGTATACAAAAAAAAATGCAAGATGAAATAAAAGTTTGCAGGATTTTATGCGTCCCATAAATAATCTGCACTACTTTCATTATGAGAAAAATATTCTTTATACGTCCTCTCCTTATTATAGATTTGCCATTTAAATTTTCATGAGTGGGTAACAAATCTATATAATATACCTGGCACATAAAATATGAATATTCATTAATAATAACACAGTCCGCTCCTCCTATATCAATGCATCATAAAAAGAAAAGGCAGCATATCAAGAATACAAACGACTACCTGTAAATTTTAATCTCAAATTCGAGCGGTGTGTCCATAAATTGCACACATGTTGAGGTGTATGGAGGGAGGGGAGAAAGTGAGTGGGTGGCTAGCTTCTAAACATGGTCTTTCTCACCACACTGTAGCATGGGAATATAGACCATGTTGAATTTGACATTCTCCATCTGGGGTGCGGTCCTCTTTGATATGTATGACCAGGGGACACAACGGGTGGCGCAAAGAGAAATTATTCTGCACGCCCCAGGAATGCAAGAAAAGTACATTGTTGCGGTGTCGGTATTATTACATTGTTACAAGTGAGAGTAAAAGCCGCTTATGTGACCCAAGAGTCACGTAATCCCTCAAGGGACTGCTGGCTAGAAAAATACTCCTAGCTGTGACCAAATACATACAAACTGCATCACCGGTACATGGTCAAATTAGTAGGCGAAGAAGCAAAGTATCTGGTACCCATGCGATTGTTAAAACTACTTTTGCACTTTTTATTATGCTGCTGTCTTTGCTGCAAACATTCAGATTTAAAATAGGAAAGCCTGAAAACTTGGGTCCAACATTTAATTTACCCGTAGTATAATAAAGCTCGTGTATTCGTTCCATATCCCCTGCAGCAAAAGAGATTCAATATAAAGCATTCCAAAAAGGATAAAAAGGTTGTATTCTTTAATAGATAAATTATTTTTTACACCTACTTATTAAAGATTAACTTTTTTTTTTCCCGACACCTGTGCACATGCAGTTAAAACGATTTCCAACTTGCCAGCTTATTTAGATAGATATATTATTAGATCATCAATATTTTATATCTTATTAAGGAAACCTTAAATTTTTTATATATTTTATATACAAAGACTTGTTTATTGACTATACCTGAAAACAGTTGTAAAAACAAACATAACCATAGATGTTAAAAAGATAGTAAAAATTAATCGTTGTTCAAAATTAGCAGTAAAAATGGTGGTGAAAGAACCACATCTTGATCCATATTAATTTGGTAGTGAAGATTTAATGACGTATCAGTATAGCCATATAATATACAGTATAATGGTATAGCTCTCACCTTTTAATACTGTATATGCAACCTATATATGTATGAGGTATTATAGCAATAGTCGAATAGTGCCAACATTATACATATTACATAAACCTTATACTGTTATACTGATGAATATTATGATACAGTACACTGCATGTGATAACACTTTAAGGGTAAGGTAACGCCACCAATGTTAAAAAAAATCCCTCTCACAAAAATTCTGAAAAAAATTTAAAATGTTCTCCTCTACACCCCCTATCAGTAGCTAAAATATCAGGTATACAAATACGATCTAGTTTTTGAGTTATGAATTTTTAAAGTTGACTACTTTAACATGGAGAAATGGAACTCCCATGTTAAATTAGTCAACTTTAAAAATTCATAACTCAAAAACTAGATCGTATTTGTATACCTGATATTTTAGCTACTGATAGGGGGTGTAGAGGAGAACATTTTAAATTTTTTTCAGAATTTTTGTGAGAGGGATTTTTTTTAACATTGGTGGCGTTACCTTACCCTTAAACCTATAGAGTATACTGTACTATACGTTATATTTAACATAATATATAGGATTTTAAGAATAAAGAGTGATTTAGTCTCCAACTTTCCATATATATTATATGTATATATTATTATATGAATATAAAGTATATTTATATTAATTTCTTTACAACGGCGCGGGTATCTCATATAACTAACAAACTCGCGACAATTTCTATGAATGACAGTGTACACGACTCCACCTTGTTGCGAGCTGCCTGCTGGGATCCTCTGCTGCGATCAGTGGGTCATAGCGCTATGCTGCAGCGGGTCCAGCTGATAGCCGGTGCTTATCTGCAGTATCACGTGAATTTGCTGACGTGTGCCACCGTTAGTTCTCCGTGCATGGGACACTTGCTGGCTGCACCCGCGGCATCAACAACAGTATTATATTCTTACGTAGTTTGTCGTAAAATAATAATGTCGTCAATGTTCGTGGAAACCGTTACAGAAAGCTGGAGATCAAATTATCATGATTCAATGCCAACTATAGTACAGTAGTGGAATATCATCACGATTAGATTTAATATCATCACGATTCTCGTATAAAAAAAAAGACAAAAAAGGAGACCATCAGGTTTTATATATAGTTAAAATAATAATACACAACCCTTATGGAGCTGTAGCAAAATAAATCGAATGATACTTCTTCCATTTTCTACAAAGGAGGCGGGGAGAACAGTGGTGGGGCTCCACAACAATCAAGTGTTTTGGCTGGAGGGTAATGATATGATAAGGTAGCAACTCCAAGAATGATATAAGACTTCCGTACTTGATGGCAGCAGGTAAAGAGTTTATCATCATCGCATTCCCAGACGTAAAAGAGCGGCGTGAGAATTACTGAGCAGCAGTCTGTACGCGTAATAACCGAGCGAGCGCCGCTCGGGCTGACTGCTAATTGTTTGATTAGTGCGACTGCAGAGGGAGAGCAAAAATATCATCAAGTATAAAACGACACCACGGCAAGATATGATGGAGGTCATGCAGATACATTCGAAATCATTATTATTATGTCACTTTTAAATTCATGGAAGTTCAATCGTTATTGAAGCGCATTTCACTAAATCAGTAAAACTATAACTACATATACATATACGTAGTAGCTAATGTTTTTGTGAAAATTACATACATAAATTATATAAGTTGCTAGTTAAAAATGTGACGCAAATTCGTGCAGAGCGGTCTGTAGTCTGTATATGAAGAACACTCTGATTCGTGTTGAAACCTGTTACAAAGAAAACAAAAAAAAAAAAAAATCACCAAACTCGTCGTCAAATAGAGTTGACAAAAAAGCGTCTTAATTTTAACAAATCGACAGCTAGCAGAGATATTAGTTGCGATAGTTTCGCCGATTTAGTTAAGAAGTAACGTCCGTATTTGGACAGGCCACGTGGGTGGACGGTAGGACAGGAACTACGCAAACCGTCGCGGCGGTACCACAAACGTTGTCACTTTACTGTCTTTGCATATTGAAGGTCTACTGCATACCCTCTTAAGGATTATTTAATTGCGTGGGATCTTATTATCTATGTAATTTAAGCATTAAATAATATTAATTAAATAGGTGGACATTTCCTGTAGTCGCGGCATGTCAATATTTGTTGATAAAAATAACAATCGAGCTGTACAAAAAAAAAAAAAAAATGTTAAAAAACCATTTCAAGGTTTAGAAGTGAAAACTAGTAAATAAAAAACATGCTGATTTAATTATCATACATGAAAGAGTTCGATTTATTTCGTACTATAAAACGAAAAATAAATTATAATGTTTAATTAGCTAATATAGCCATGTTACTATTATTCCTCACAACGTTACACTATATATTATAAGGTATTATACAGTATGTACATAATTATGCCATCACTACACTTAATTATTAATTTTCAAGGGCTTCACATACTACGGTACTCGTAAATAAAACTTCCTAATACTATCTTATATTATTAAATAGAACGTTTTGTATCAGAGAATATATTATAGCACCGTAAATGCGGAAATCTTAATTCTTTGGTTGGCTCATGATCACAAAAAGTGATGTGTACTTTTATTTTACAGTAATTAATTAAAAACATGTAGAGATAGAAATCAATAAGCCACGAGACTGCATGGTTTCACTGCAGTATCCCAGCTAGTTTTCATAATATTCGTCCGCAGAACGCACTGTATATTATACTTATGCATACAGCATGAAGGCTCGGTCCTCGAGACCTCGGCACATAATTAGACAATATCAATCATATACAGTATGATACTGTACCGGTACATTTAAATCGCTGTCTCCAAAGAAATCAACGGCAAAATTAGAAATGTGCAGACAATGCATCAGGCATTGCATGTGAAGATATATAGCAATATGTATATGCATTATTATGCATACTGTACTGACAGTGAGATTTATGCATATTTTTCTTATAATATATATTGTACATAAATATATTATATACTGTACATAAAATGGCATCATAAAATTTGCTCTCAGTACACCACGTAGCCCGGTAACGCAACGACTATATATACTGTAATATATAGTAATATACTGTAATAGTAAATAGTTCTTGGGTAACGGACCCGCTTAAGACATGTCGCACTTTTAACAATTTTTATCTGCCGTATTTAGGGTTCTTAAAATTTTGAAAAAATTATTAACATGTTCAATAGAATGTAGCAATTGAGTTTATCATAATTTCAGTTCCATATCAGAGCATCTCTTAGAGTAAAAAAAAAAAAAAAAAATTGTGTGGAGGTACATGAAAAAAAAAATGTTCAGGTTTTGGTCCAGGCCTGCTTTTGGACTCCTAGCTTATAGCCAAAATAAGTAAAAAAATAAAATTGTCACTAACCTTAATCAGTTACAATTTTCTTTTTTTTTTACTTTTTTTTCCTATAAGGAGCCTAAAATCAGGTCGGAACCAAAACAGGGCTAAAATCCAAAACTGGGCTGTGCACTGTATATAACGACTAACGACAGTGATGCATAATATATATATTATAATATATATAATATGATACCACAGCAATACCGGTATAAATAATGGTCAGATTGAAACTCGGAAAGGTACGTTCGAAATAATTTTAATTTTTGCCATGGGCAAAATAAATTATACCATATTTAATACTGCTCTCATGAAAGTATTTTTTGTTATTTTATTATTAGTTATGTATTTATTTTTTTGTACAAGTTTTGAATAATGAGCATCCAACAACTTATCAAGATTTTTATAATGCGAGACCACAAGATTACTCTTAGCGAGACCCTGTAAATTATTTTCAAGGTTCAAGGCAGTAAATTTAAAGGGCGCAACAGGAAACAGGCATGCCTGCAAACTGCCGGGTGCGACACACAAGAGCTGACACACACCCTTCAAATGCATTTTGCCCTCCGCCCTTTTGGTTGTGAATGAGGGTTTGAATTTTAAAGGGAGTCGGTAAGTCTTTATATGAATGATAACATAAAAAAAAAGTAAAGGAAAAATAATGTGCTTACCTGGCAAAAGGTGTGTGCTCTACATGGTAGACGCTAGAAATGGGTTCTTTCTTGATCAACGATGTGACGTGGTCTTCTAAAATACCTAACAATCCTTCGTGTTCGGAGTTCAGGCAAAGCCCGTGGCCAAGACTTGACTTCAACATTATTATTTTATTGTAAATTAGAATATGAAAGGAAAAAAAAAAAGGTGCTTTACGGCACTACCAAAAATAAAAAGTTCTAGGTTTTAAAACACAGGTAAATTTAGCAAAAAATAGTTTAACTTGCTATGACAGAAGTTTATCCAACACCACACCGTAGAATTTACGTCAACAATCACTTTGATATTGCATTCAAATCTTTAAAATTTTGCATTGTATCTGTACTAGCAACGGATAAACACACGTTAAAAAAAAATATTTTCTCTCCCTTTCTGTTTACGGCCTCATGAACCTCAACCGTCAAACAGAAACTAAACATTCCCCGCCGCTCCCGCCGCTACATTCACAGAGGCAACAAAATCAGCGAGCTAGTTCATAAATTGGCCATTGAGGAGCTGAATGCAAAATGAAATTTTTCTTTTAAGTTGTTTTTAGCTCTGTTTAGACATCTAGTGACCATAAAATGAACTGTATAGTAATTTGTTACTAGTTTTCAAGAAACCAACTACAACAAAATTATCATAAACTAGCTGTAGTTAATTGTTTGTAGTTAACATCTATGTCAATGCTTTAAATAAATTAAGAGTAGTTTTTAAGATGGAAAAATAAATAATTTTTTATTTTAAAAATATTCTTTTGAAGAATAACATAAGTATTTTAAATAAAAAAAATAATAAAATGTAGGGTTTTATATTTTCATGTGTTGGTATTATAAAATCATCAAAAAGTTCATTCGTCATTTTCATCAAAGCGGTGTTATTTTTCTAAAAATTGGTAATTAAAGACGTTAAAAATGACACATGGAAATGAGGTAAGTAGAATAGTTTAATATTTACTAATTGTAGGACACAGTACAACTATTTTCTAACCTTATTTTGCTTGTGTATCAGTTCATAAACATTTCATGCTGTCTCATGAAGTCTGTCATTTTGACTAATTTTAGGTTATTTTGCAATATTCTAATTTTCTTCTCTCTTATTAGATGGAAGTGGACCAAAACCCTTCCAGAGGAGAGGGTTTCCGCCAGTACTACATTACCAAAATCGAGGAGCTTCAACTGATTGTCGCAGAAAAAAGTCAAAACCTGAGACGTTTGCAGGCTCAGCGCAATGAACTCAATGCTAAAGGTTTGCATACCCCAGTAATTTCAGATTAATTTTACTAGAATGGATTTCAATGTTGCTATTATAAATTCAGAATAGTGATGATAGCAAGTGCTAGTTCTTTGGCACATTCATTTTAAACAGAATTCGCTTAACTACATTGAATCATAAATGTAGCTTGTGTAAACTGTGTGTCTGTTATTGCAGTCCGCATGCTGCGGGAAGAGCTGCAGCTGCTGCAGGAGCAGGGCTCTTACGTGGGTGAGGTGGTGAAGCCCATGGACAAGAAAAAGGTGCTGGTCAAGGTGCACCCCGAGGGCAAGTTTGTTGTTGACCTCGACAAGAACATTGACATCAACGATGTGACCCCAAACTCAAGGGTTGCTCTGCGTAACGAGAGCTACACACTGCACAAAATACTGCCTAACAAGGTAAGCATCAGGCTGAGAATTATTTGGAAAAGTAGTCACAAAGAGGGAGAATCCTCTGAATTATTGTTTACAGTGATAATCACATTACTGTTACAAACATCATATTATGGTAAAGGTTGGCTGCACAGAGTTCGCTGGCCACCTATTTTTGAGGGTCATTTGATCGAGTTCAAATTTTCGCCACAGAATGATGCTAGTATTTTATTTATTTTTCTCCCTATGGCCTGTGAACTGCAGCAATACTTGTAAAAAGGATTAAGCATCCGGTAACTAGGACAATTACCATACATACACAACAACCTTTTTAAATATGATGGTCTCATGTTGTTTACCTACAGTTATTTTTTTGTACATACAGGACAGTAATTTATTGAGATGAGAGTATTAAATTTTGCACAATCACATGCAATGTACTGTATGTATTTTCATATTACTACCCTCTCATCTGCTTGAGAGTCAAAATAAATGAAATAATGTTGGCCAGAGATTGATGAAGTTATGAATCGCAGGTTGATCCGCTGGTGTCGCTGATGATGGTGGAGAAGGTGCCGGACAGCACATATGAAATGGTTGGCGGGCTGGACAAGCAGATCAAGGAAATCAAGGAAGTAATTGAGCTGCCCGTCAAGCACCCGGAGCTCTTTGACGCCCTCGGCATTGCCCAGCCCAAGGGAGTGCTGCTTTACGGACCCCCAGGCACAGGTCAGCTTGCTACCCCTCTTTATTTACCTTCAACAAATGTGGCAGATTATGTGTAACATTTTCACTACAGATATTGTTGAACCAGGGGAAAAAATTAAAGCTAGAACAAGTTTAATTTAATTGAAAATAAAAAGAAGTAGACAGTAAAAATTTATTGCTTTTAATATTTTGTTAATTTTTTTCAATTATTTCCAATTTACCCCCCAAAAAAAAACAAATTTTCAAGGACAAAAAAGAAGAGAAATACAAGTTTGTGCTCTTATGAGATATCCAAGCTCTATTTTGACAGGACGACCTTCTCTCTGATTACTGTTGCTAATGGCTGGGTGTTGCAGGCAAGACTCTGCTGGCCCGTGCCGTTGCTCACCACACGGAGTGCACCTTCATCCGCGTGTCTGGCTCGGAGCTCGTGCAGAAGTTCATTGGAGAGGGCTCAAGGATGGTGCGCGAGCTGTTCGTCATGGCCAGGTGAGTCGTGCTGGTAGCGGCACTGGAGATGGGAGCTTGCCTATCTGTAGAGAGTTGTTGTAGAATACATAGTCATTGTCATAATATGAGATGTAAATGGCCACTTATCATCATGTTTCTATATCAGACCACAAGTTCCTAATGTTTTCTAGTCTTATAACTTAACTAAAGCACTGTCCAATCCTAAACTGTCACTTACAGATTTTACTGACTAGTGAAGTAGCTATGCTCAAGGGCAAATCATTAAAAAAAAAATCACATTATCTTGACTTGATGATTAAGGTTATATCTATGCGTTTATAAACCAGTAAATATTTTTTTAACATTGTTAATTTACTACTGTCACAAAACAAGTTTCAACTTATTTGCAGCAGATTATGTAACATTTTTGTTGTTGGTTACCAGGGAGCATGCACCGTCCATCATCTTCATGGACGAAATTGATTCGATTGGCTCGTCTCGTATCGAGTCTGGCAGTGGCGGAGACTCTGAAGTGCAGAGGACCATGTTGGAGCTGCTCAACCAGCTGGACGGCTTTGAGGCCACCAAGAACATCAAGGTACTGTTGTCCATCCAACTAGCCAGCAAGTTTGCAGGTTCTTGAATGACTGTAATATTGTTCCAACGAAGGGACGTCAATTTGTGTATACACAAACCTTATTTATGGGTGACATCATGAGAGACATTTGGCATCTAACTATTAGTGATAAGAGGAGACAGATCAACTAAACTTCACTTCACAAATTCAATACTCATCATTGCCAATATATTGTACAAATTTAAGTTCCCCCATCGGTACCAATCAGATGTGTTCTTCTCTAAGAATCAGTGTAATGTGTTAACACAATCAGCACATTCTATTAACCAATGCAACCCAATTTTAATTATCTCTTGGAGGAAGTATTCACAAAGAGCATACATTTTGACCCAGAACTTTTTCACTACTAGATTTAGTACAGTACGTGTTTTTTTTATCAGATTTTAGTATACATGTATTAAAATTTTCTAGTTTAATGAAAAAGGTTTCAATGCCCCAGATTTTAAGTCATATAAATGCTACTCGGACTAAGGGTTAGTTGCTTGCCTGCAGGTGATCATGGCTACAAACCGTATTGACATCCTGGACCCCGCCCTGCTGCGACCTGGGCGCATTGACCGTAAGATTGAGTTCCCACCCCCCAACGAAGAGGCTCGTCTCGACATCCTCAAGATCCACTCACGTAAGATGAACCTGACCCGTGGCATCAACCTGCGGAAGATTGCCGAGCTCATGCCTGGAGCCTCAGGCGCAGAGGTCAAGGTGAGGAAGGGGGGAGTTGATGGAATAATATATGTATAGTATAATAATAATAATAATAATAATATTTGTTTGTTGGGTTAAGTAATACAAAAGATTGGGGGGAAAGATATGAAAAAAAAAAAACAAAAAAACAAACAACAACAACAAAACAAGAGATGACTTAAGAGGATATTTAAATGAATACCAGTGAAATGAGTTCTAAAGCATGTAAATGAACCAAAATCATTTACTAACTTCAGTTCTTATAGTTTTGTGTCAAATTTTAATTGAATTGAATTTATTGATGTATTGTCCAATTTTAAGGATCAGTCAGTCGGTATCAGCTGTGGGGTATTTTTTTTAGAACCCTCCCTGAGCTCCGTATAGGGAAAAATAACTACAGGGTCCGCCGAGAAAATCCGCACAAATTTCAAATGCAATTTGCCGTGCAACCACTAGCGCCACCTTTTCGTTTTTTTTTTTTTTTTTTTTTTTTTTTAGCTGATGTTATGAATTTTTTCAAACTATTT
Source organism: Siphlonurus alternatus (assembly GCA_949825025.1). Taxonomy (NCBI): domain Eukaryota; kingdom Metazoa; phylum Arthropoda; class Insecta; order Ephemeroptera; family Siphlonuridae; genus Siphlonurus; species Siphlonurus alternatus. Next base: position 32,561,466 of record OX463780.1, on the reverse strand, counting down.
GTAAAATTGTGAAAATGTCATCTGAAGGCTGTTGTCGAATTTCTTCGCGCCGGAAAGTCGCCAAAGGGTATTTCAATGCTCCTGCCCTACCCCAGACGTACCGTTTATGACATTGCAGCCCGATTTAAGAAAGCAGGGAAGTTAAAAGAAGGTACAGGAACACATTTGAGAAAGGTTAGAAGTTCTCCTAAAAGCAAGGGGACCAAATATGTCATGAAAAGGGCTCAAAATATGATTTTTAAGGACCCAGATGTGTCCTTGACCAAATTGGCTGAAAAATTAAATGTTAGCTTGACCAAAATGAGACGTATTGCTGCGGAATACTTGACATATAAGTCCTACACCCTAAAAATTAGTCAAATGTCATCACAAGATGCTAGAGACAACAGGGTTAACAGGTGCAGACTGCTGTTGTCCAGCATCAAGCACGAAACGTCCGGTTTTGTACGATTCTTTTCTGATGAGAAGATATTCACAGTGGATGCAAAAATCAACTCTAGAAACGACAGGTGGCTTGCCCAAGACCGAAAAGACATGCCTGTAGTGTCCAGAACGAAGTTGCTAGTGTCCATGTCCTGGGGGTGGTGTCCAGTGAAAATCTCGTCATTCTCCCTCATTTTTTTGAAAAGGTCGAAACTGTAAAAAAAAAAAAAAAAAAAAAACATGTATCTGAGGGTCCTGAGGAAAAAAGTGGTTCCCTGGATGAAAAAAGTAACCGCAGGAAGACGATACATGTTCCAACAAGATGGTGCACCAGCCCACACTAGTGATTTAGTACAGGAATATCAGTCCGAAAACGTGGACACATTCTGGCCCAAGTATTTATGGCCACCAAACAGCCCAGAACTCAATCCCCTGGACTATTATGTGTAGGGCATTTGTCAACAAGACACTAACAAGGTCAAGCTGCCCAATATAGAGTCTCTGAAGAAAGCCATTCAAGCAAAATTTCGAAAGATGAAAGGCAGTGAATTAAAGGGGGCGTGTCTGCACTTCCGGCAGAGGTTGGAGGCAGTTGTGAAGGCTGAGGGCGGCTAAATTCAGTAGGAATCCTTTAATGGTAACCCTTAACCACTGTGGAAAATTTTAATAAAATCGGATAATTATTTCCAGAGTTGTACCGGATTTTCATTAAGGGCATGTTTGTGCGGATTTTCTCGGCGGACCCTGTAGTCTAAAATGGATCTTTTTTGTCAACCCACTTCTTATGGCAAATAAAATCACCAACAACTTCTTATGAACTTTTTTTACTGGCTACCCTACTAGGTTTAATTATTTTGTCTAGTTATTATAATTGCCTGTCAAGTAAAACAAAATAAACCAACCTAATGAACTTGAGGTTTGTAAGATGGCGTTCATAAAAGACAGTTTTACAATTTGTTTCTACTCCCAATGTTGTGTTGCAGGGCGTGTGCACCGAGGCGGGCATGTACGCTCTTCGTGAGCGCCGCGTGCACGTCACCCAGGAAGACTTTGAGATGGCCGTGGCCAAGGTGATGCAGAAGGACTCTGAGAAGAACATGTCCATCAAGAAGCTGTGGAAGTAGAAAGCGTCAACGGCATCAACGCCTTATCATTTCTCGTGCTGCAGTCAGCACCTCGTCAACTTGTGTAAATTAAGTCTTGTGTTTCATTAAATAAATTTATTAAAATATATTTCACCTTTTTTAATGGAAGAATGTATTATTTTAGTTTTTAACTATTATGTAAATAAACGTTTATCTATTTTGGTAGCAAAGCAGGTGCTCCTTATCCAGTTATTTATTATTTATTTACAGTATTCATGTTTTGTAGTTGAAAAAAACTACTTCACTAATACCAAAAGACTAATACACTACAGGAACTACTTTTTTTTTTAATAAATGGAAAAATAAATTGCATTGCAAAAATGCACCCTCCCGGATGAAAAATGCAATATAATGACAAGCTTCAACTTAAAAATGCCGCAGCGCCGCATTCTGACATCGCTCCATAAGGTTTGTTAGGAGAAAAATCTTATTTATTTTTTTATTCAAATTCTATGCTGCATAAAATCTCGAATATTTTTTATGTTGTGTAAAGTGATCTTTCCCGTGGCTCATATGAATTATTAATCTTGCCCTTCATAAGAACCACTGAAAAAAAATTAAAAACCAGGTACCGCTGGGTTAAAGGATAGGAAGCTTGATAGAACATGTCGTCGCGCGCAGTTCGCGCGCTAGACTTTCATTGGTTGAGAGAATTGTGTCGTCAATATTAAAGCTTCTCATTATGATCTCCGTGCAAAGAACCTGTAGGGTCTCTGATCTCCGTGCTGTACTGTCAGAAAATTGGTCCATATATATGGTTCGCTGCATGTTAGTGTGACTGTCACACATGAAAAATATTGCTGCTGTCTCCAAACCTTGCGAAGATGATTATTATTATAATATTGTACAAGTATCGTCAGTAAACTTTTTTCTGGAGATCATTTTTTTTTTTAAAAAATCCCGCACTTTTGGCATGATGATTGATGATTTAAAGATGGCGACAGCAACACCAGCCTCTTCTCTCAAAGATGATGACGGTAATTATTTTTTAAATTATTATGTAACGAAACACATGTATGAAAATTTGACCCTGAAATTACAAACTTCAAATCCTGAAGCGCTTATTTTATAACATATAAGAGAAGTTATATTTCATTAAAACTATAATAATTGAAATTCCAAGAGGGGGTCTTCACACTGTGGGTCTGAGTGTCTGAGTTTATTCTTTGGAAATTCAAAACACTTCTACCTTGTTGAGTTCCAGAGTAGCATGAATGAAATTACCGAAATTTGTAGAACAATTATGTGTTTCTTAGGTCAAGCAAGTCAACATATTCCATTACAGGTGGATCATTTATTCCGGCAAGCCAGCGACCTGACGGCACCTGGAGGAAACCAAGAAGAGTAAGAGATGGCTATGTCCCACAAGATGAAGTGCCTTTGTAAGTCAATTTAGCATTTAATTAAAAATCTCTCAGTTACAAATTGTGTTTGTATGTTTAAACAGATACGAAAGTAAAGGGAAGCAGTTTGCCAAGAACAAACCAACTCACATACCAGGAATGTGCCCTGAGGTTATGGCAGCAAGCAAGGCAGCCAGAAACTCGGGAAGAAATTCAATCCCTGGACTGACAATAAATCCATCTGATGAAGGTAAATTCATTTTCCATTCTTAATAAAAGTATATCGGTAGTGCCAATTGCAATACTGACTAAGCATACAGTATATTGACTTGACACCTTTATAGTGATTGCTCAAACTCACTTACAGTATATAATAAATGGCGCAAAGCTGCCAATTAAAGTACTACAACTAATAGCTTTTACCACACTGTGGCAAAAAGAATTTTAAAAAATCCAGCAACGCTGTAGTTTAGTGCATTATATACCTAACAATAGGGTTGAGGAGTTTTCTTGTTAGTTCTCTTTGCCTCCGAGCAATGAAAGCTGTTAGCCACTTTGGCAGCTTCGTGTATGTCAATTCGAGCAATCTTGGTACCAGTGGCGTGCGGTGGCTTTTTACTTAGGGTAATCGCAAAAGAAAATAGACCAGCCCCCACACGGACGGCGCGTGAGCGCCCACCCCTAGCGCACCGCAGGCGCGAAATTTTTGGATGCCACGCCCCTTTTAAAAAATTTTAATTACACTTTTAATTTAATTGTACGTATTTACAATATATATCAAAATAAACATAATCATACATTGAGTCGTGGAATTGAAGATAAAACTCTTAAAATAAATTACAACTTATGTTTATAAATTTAATGATGCGTTTGGATCAATAGCTCTAGCTAGTATTCACAAATTAAAAATTAGTATTTTATTCTTGGACAGCAATCAAGGCCCTTAAATAATTAGCATACAAAATGTACATGCAGGATATAAAGTAAAAATGGATTCTGTAAAAATCTTGTCCGTTCTGTGCGTAATTTTGATAATTATAAATATATATATAATATATATAACAAATATTTTTCGTATATTTGAAACCACAAAATAATAAAATTGCCTAACCCTGGCCTGTTATTAAAACCAGAAAGTATGAATTATATAATTCAGATCACTTTAAACTTTTTCTTTTTTTGTTTAAAACAATTAAGTAGGGAGCAAATTTACGTTAAAATTAATTTAAAAATCAAAATAATAGAATGTATGCATAATTATAACAAATTAACTTCAAAATCTGCGCACGAGTTTATTATTATCTTTTGCGCCGACGATCGGAAATCTTCGGCAATCCGAGCAGGTCCGAGAATCGCTACGAGCTGCGATGCAGAATCCTGTGTTATCAGGATAGGCCACTTCCCCTACTACCCCTCTCGCTCTTTGCGTTCCCTGCAATAGCGCCGTAAGGCTGCACCGCAGCTTGGTAGCGATGCGGTAGAGTGGGGGTATACAGGAAACGCGCGAACTTATAAGAAAAGTTTGAAAAGAATTTACTGCATCTTGATGTCAAGTGTATCAAAAGACACAGTTTCTCTACAAATGCAATAAAAAAACGTTTTTCGTCAAAAACCCAGGGCAACCGGCGGTTATTGCGATTACATGGACCGCACGCCACTGCTTGGTACAGTAAACGCTGTTAAATTTGGGTTGGTAGGAAGAGTGACGAGCAAGGTGTGGTGATACCTCCCATGTACGTATTTTGGGTGATGGCCCCCCAACCTCCTCAACTCGCCCTTGCGGTAGTAGAATAAAGTTGCTCCATTTCAATTTCTTGAGAGAGCATGATATTATTGTAATATATACAGTACTTTTATTACATGAATTTATGATAGGATGTTTTAAAGGGAAGGTACCGGTAACAGTGGGGTAACACGCTTAATGTTAAAAAAAAAAAATCCCACACATGAAAATTATAAAAAAAAAATATAAAAATAATAAAATGTTCTTCTCTATAATATCCTCCGTCAGTAGCTAAAATATCAGGTATATTATACAAATTCATAGCTAAAAAACTAGCTCTATTTGTACCTATACCTGATATTTTAGCTACTGATAGGGGATGTAGAGGAGAATATTTTTAATATTTTTCATAATTTTCATTTGTGGGATTTTTTTTTAACATTGGGTGTTTTACCTTACCCTTAAGGTAGAGATAATACGGATCAGCTGGCCCAATGCTAAAAAAAATCTCATTCATAAAAATTATGAAGAAAATTTAAAATGTTCTCCTCGATATCCACATCCACTATCAGTAGGTAAAACATCAGGTATACAAAAACGAGCTAGTTTTCGAGTAATTAATTTTTAAAGTTCTCTAATTTAACATGGAGAAATGGAACTTCCGTGTTAAATTAGTCAACATTAAAAATTAATAACTAAAAAACTAGCTCGTTTTTGTATACCTGATATTTTAGCTATGTACTGATAGGGGATGTAGAGGAGAACATTTTTAATTTTTTTCATTGAATGGGATTTTTTTAGCATTGGGCCAGTTGATCCGTGTTATCTCTACCTTAACATGTACATACATGTACATGTATGCATTCCTTCGTTTTTTTTTTTTTTTTTTTAAGAATAAAGTATTTATATATATATATATATATATATATATATATATATATATATGCTGTTATTACAAACATTTTACATTACCATCTTTAATGCAACCTTATTATTTCAGCCTTGAAGTCCAAAAAGAAGAAAAAGAAGAAGCCTAGTGCAGAGTCTGGTGTTGTGGAGGTGACCTCTGCTCTGAAAGGAACACAGCTCAGCTGGCCGGGCGGCAACAAGGAGGGGGGCAAGGCAGTGACCAAGACCACCAAAGGAGCAGTGACCCCGGAGCCAGTGGCAGCCGTCGACCCCGCCAAGCGGGTCAAGAACCTGAAGAAGCGCCTGCGGGAGGTGGAGCTTCTGGAGCAGAAGATAGCCTCGGGAGAACTCAAGGCACCAGATAAGGACCAGCTAGAGAAACTCAAGCGGAAAAATGATATCCGAGAACAAATAGAGGAACTCGAAGCTGAAATAGGCAATTGACACCATCCAACATTAATATTCTAAATTTTTTATACTAAACTAGTTATTCTTAAAGTAAGGTTTTCTTTTTACCAAAATTTAATTTTTTTTTTTAGCAAGCATATTTTTTTTTTAATTTCTTTTTAAATTTTACTGATTTGTTATATTGTATTTTTTTTATGTTAAGAAAATGTTTGTGTTTTTAAATCTATAGAATAAAAAACTGATATTATAATGATACCTTAAAAAATAATTAAATTATAATTTAGCATGCTGTTAAAAATACGATTGAATTATATATTTACAAATTAATTTTACTGTCAACAAAGTAAGTACACTTAAGGCCAAAAATGTATTGGGTGTGGAATTAAGTATAATCACAGATTACATTTTAAATTTTTTTAAAAACTATTTAATTTTAGATTGTTGTTTTCTACAGAAAATGTACAACATTTTGTAACCTTTAATTATTTAACATCATGTTAAACTTTTGCATACTGGTTGCAATTTTCCCTTAAAAACTTGGCTTGGTAAGCCTAAACTATTTATTTGCATGACTCTGATATCTGACTATTATTGTGACATATTATTATTAATAGTTGAAACTTGACTTCCTGTAAAGAATTTTGTTTCGCTGGTTTATAAACCATTTTAATATAAAATTTTACTCTGTTTTATTTAATCACCTGCAGACACACAGGCTTTATTACTATGGTTTTAATTGAGATTTGATGACATACGTAGAATATGTTAAAGGTGTAACAAAGTGAATACTTTTTTTACATGTTCGGGCAGCTACGAAATTCTATTATCTCTGTGGCTCAATATTTTCGTACGATGCCTAGTTATTTTACATTTAATTATTTAGTTTGAAAAGTGAGTTTGAAAACCGTTGGTTGATTCAAGCATGCCCACGGCCGCAGCAGCCGGTCATACGACAAGAAGGGGGCGGGAGGAGGTTCCCCCGATTCGCGGGAGATTCTCATCATATCAGCGGCTGCTGCTGGAGTGCACAGACTTGAATCAACCAACGGTTATCAAACTCACTTTACAAACTAAATAATTAATTTTAAAATAACTAGGCATTGACGTACGAAAATATTGAGCCACATATCTGCAGGGATATCAGAATAATTCGTAGCTGCCCGAACATGTAAAAAAAGTATTCACTTTGGTACACCTTTAAGAATTAAAGCTTCATAGTCTTCATTAGGGTGACCAGACGTACCGTTTTGACCGGTACAGTACCGTTTTAGAGTACCATGTCCCGGTGTCCCCAAAGAGGCTCTCGGGACGCCTAAATGTACCGCTTTCGGACAAAATTTATAAAAGGGACATTTTTTAAAAAATTTTATCATTAAAAAAATAAAAAATTCATAGGAATGTGGTTTTGAATATTTACGAAAATGTACGGACGCAAATGATTTTGCAACTCCATGCCCCTTTTTTGTCGATCGCATTCGCAAAACAGCATATTTCTTCCAAAATTGCGGAATAGATATATTTTGCATATACGCGCAAGTATGCATATACTACGTGAAATGAAGTCACTACTTTTCGATTAAATTTTGAATAAAAAATAAGTAAAAAACTTTGCACAAAAATATCATCTCCTTTTTAATATTGATGATATTCACTTAATGGAAATTTCCAATAATATGTGAAATTGAAAAAATCATTCTTATGCATTGTGACGAGGCTGAGACAAAAATTTCTTTGTCTTTTTTTTTTTTTTTTTTCACAATAATCGTGCATGGATATATTACGTAAATAAATAAATGGAAAATAATATGAGGGAAAAACGCCACAAATATTATTCATACAATCAAGTAATTTTAGCTGTTATTAAGCCCTATTTGAATGCTATAAATTAATTCAGCTATTTCACTCTATAACAAAAGTTCACACTATTTGCAAAATGAACTGCACTTCGATTAAAAGTATTAATTCAAATTAATTTCTTGCTTTATACTTGCTCCATTTTTTTTTTTTTTTTGTATAATTTATCTCGTGACATTATATTAAGTTTTATTTATTTAAAAACAAATATATATATTGCATTATTTAAGTAACACGTACATTTAGAAATATTGTGAATGGAGACGGAAAATTTGATAACGAAATTAAAAAAAAAAAAAAAAAATCAATTTAAAATATTTAAATATAATTTTTGTATTGGGAAAGTATCCTTCGAAGGTATGCTTTTTGAGTATAATAAATTTCTTGTATTGCTTTTGTTTCTTTTTATTTTACATGTAACTTTACAACATGAATAGAATCGTGGCCAGGCCAAGAAAAAAGGTTAATTTTAGGAAATCAACTCACTGGCACAGTTTTCTTGCATGGTGACTATGTAACTTCCCTACTTTTTATGTTTTAATTATAATGTTTTACTTCAGTTATAACTTTCTCAATTTGCTTTTAAATTTTTCGTGCACCCAATAAATATTGGGAGGTACCAACCATATTAAATAAACAGCTGTCCTGTTCCCGCCAAATCTATGCACATATTGTGAATGTAAACAAAATATTTTCTTTAATTTATTATTACAACAAAAGTAAAAATTCCCCAACTAAACCTATTAGCACTGTTCGTAGTAAATTTTATTTACTTTCTTTTAAATGATATATGAGCTCATTATTACGTATATTTGTTGTGCAATCTTATATTTACTAAACTTCCCTCCTATGCATACCAGTGCATATTAAATAACAGTTCATCGTTAATTTTTCGTTTCATGTAAAACAGTTAATATATTTTTATAAATAATTATTTCAAGTGTGCATAGAAGTATACTGTTAATCATAAAAGTTGTTTTTCTTGTAAATATAAATAATGTAAAATCGTATATTGCCGGCTCGCAAAACGAGCCGTAATTCATACAATTTGCTTACCTAATTATGTAAAAAAGCTGCATAATAGTATTGTCTAATTTGTCACATGCAATTTATTATGTTTTCTATTATTTAACGTCAATATTGATTTATTGAAAGTGTGAAGAATTTTCCACAAAACTAGGGAAGTGACATAACAGCAATAATACTCAAAAGGTGGCAACACTAAAATTCCAGGTAAACAATAGACACAGCTGACCGAGGGCACCGAGGTTATAAAAGCTCGTGCCCAAAAATGTCAAGTCAGTCCTTGCGGTTGATTCACTGCGGCGCCACGCTGCTGGTCCCGCGACGGCTCACATTCCTTTGTTCGGTGAATTTCATAGTTCTGTCTACAGGTGGCGTTTGTTGCTTATCCACCCGCCAAGGTGGCTGGATAGTAAGGTGGGGACACGGAGCTGCTGCTCCCTCGCGGCCAGTGAGGAACTACAAAAAAACAGTTGACGATCGCGTTTTTGGATCCAATTTCATCCGCGAAAAATTCAAACGATGGAACTGGAAAAGCCATCAAAAGTCGTATTTACAGTATAACTGTGGGTAAAATTGTGATAGAAATAAACTCTATGTTAAATTCTGAAGAAGATAGACTCAATTTAAAAGAATTTTAATGGTTCATCGGCCCGATGTTCATGGATTTCTATTACACCGTTTGAATTTTTCGCGGATGAAATTGGATCCAAAAACGCGATCCTCAACTGTTTTTTTGTAGTTCCTCACTGGCCGCGAGGGGGCAGCAGCTCCGTGTCCCCACCTTACTATCCAGCCACCTTGCCACCCGCTGGTAATCAACAAAATCACCTGGTAGAATCGGGTGCTGTCTGTTTAGATCTTCATTGTGTTTCTGCTACGTGATTTACTTCAAGATTATTCAACGTCCTTTCAATTAAGTATTAATTATATCACATTTGTCTTCTATCATAATTATTAAATTAAGCTACAGTATAAAATCATAATAATATTAATATTGTCAATAGTGTATTTTTCTCAGTTTATTTGTTTTACATGCAATAAAATAGAGTCAGTGTTTGTTGATTAAATTATAATCTTTTAATTTATAATATACACCCATTCCTATATAAAAATAATATAAAGATAATAAGAAGAAGTGCGCTGAGTTGAATTTAAGCTAGTGGTAAAGTAATTGCCAGATTGGGAACCCACCCACGCTCTCCTCCTCTCGCCCCCTAGACAACTTGAGGCCCATCTATCAGTTACGACGAGGGGAGGAAGTTAGGGTCCGTTTCACCCTTGGTGGCCGTGTCCGGGATTAGGGTAACCTTGTCGTGCTCGCACGCAGGTCTGCTCGCCCGAGCGTGTCATTTACACTCGAAAGAGTGTACAGTAGCGTTACGCCGAAACTTCATGTACGATTATCTTCTCAATACCAAGTTAAGTGAACACAATAAGTGAAAGCAGTGTTAAGTGGAAATTGTTTTGATGTGGGGGTAGTTTTTGTCGGTGCTATCATATACTGGCATTATTCCTCCTCCCACTTTCGACCCAGCGTCGACAAGACGAGTTTCACAAAACCTTCAGCGATGACGACAAAGAGTGGTGCTTCAACCTTCCCGGGGGAGCAAGAAGTACCCAGGGGGCAAGACTTGGAGGGTCAAGCCCCACAACGGCACGCGGAGCAACCTCTGAGGCCACCGAGTAGGGTGTGTCATCACGATTCATCGGAAATGAGTCGGGGCTTGTGGATAAGCCAAGAGGGTCAGTCAGTCTCCGCGGAGCACGGACTTTTCTCACAACCGCGTGCGGGCGGGGGTGGGAGAACGAGCCGTTGGCCGCCCCGTGAGGAGGCCGGTAGGGGTCGCAATGTCGGACCTGACGCGATTCCTACGCACTTTGGTGACCTATCAGCAAGGACGCCATATGTGCTTTACCCAGCTGAATTTGGAGACAGTTCGCATTACACGACGAACAACCTACACTTCGAGCATACTGAAATGCATCGCGCAATGATACATCGAGAGAGAGGAAACCAAGCAACCACCTCAACTATCGACATTCTGCAAAACAACCCTGCTGCTTACCAACCCCTACAAAGTCTACGAGTTTTCGACAGATTTGCTAATTTAAATTTGCAATCCGTGAATGAAGAACAATGTGACAGTGAAAATTATAATTATCGTCAAGAATATTTCAAGACACGAAATGCTATTGAGGGAACTGTGGAAACCGAGTTCACTCTAGCATATAGACATGAAGATACTCAACCAGTTCTCACACAAGGCTATGCCAGCCAAGAGCGGCACAACCTAACCCGACACCCTGAACACCCACCTAACCACCCCCATAGTCAACTATACAAGACTACTACAAAAGCGTCACCGACTGATAACAATCAAAATAATTATTATTCGCCTGTTTCTTCACAACAAGCAAATCGATTTAATTCTCCAACTGAAAACAATCACCACCCCCCACCCCTGAACTTACAGTATCGTAACAGTAATACCTTAACACCCTTCCAACCCCTGTCTCATCAACCCTTCCGGTCTCCTTCAGCAGTACGTTGTGATAATTTAATTGAGCGACCGTATGATGTTACCTCAGCTGCATTGGAAGTCGAGACAAGGGGGTTAAATCAAACAGTGCTGCAAGTACAGTCTCAGTCAAAAATAATGCCACCTCTTCAAACAAATGAAACATATCAGTTCGGTGCAAATTTTAATCAATTTAACCAACGAGGAAAAGGACGCCCGCTGGCTCAGTCAGCGTCAGGCACCATTCCTCCCCCATTTTTCAACAACCAAATGCAGGGATCAGGCTACCAGCCGCGTATTTCCGCATGTGTTGTTCAACCCCCTACTTACCAAACCTACCCCCAAACATTCCCTGCGCCCATATCACGGCAGGTGCCACAGCAAATGCCAAGTCTCCGCTTACCGTTGCCTACATATAGTGGCCGCAGAGATAAACTCACCCCAACCGAATTTATCAGTGCATTCGAACTATACGCTCGTTCTAGCACCTATGTTCCTCAAGCCATACTTATCTCTGAGATGCCATCAGCATTAAAGGGTGATGCTAATTGTTGGTGGAATTTGCATGGCGGATTCTACAACTGGGACATTTTTATAGGTGAATTTATGCGTGAATTTGCCGAGCCAAATTACCAGGAGCTACTGTGGAAACAACTCGACGAAAGAATTCAACTCCCTGGAGAGACGCTCCCAGAATTTATCACAGTAATCGCAGCATTTTTCAGACGTCTTAATATACCAGTAACAGAGTCTGAGAAAGTACATCGAGTGTTAACCCAAATGTTACCCGAGTATTATTACTATACTCACGGACGAACTTACCATAGTTTGTACGAGCTCGCCAGAGATGCACGCGACATCCAAGATTTAATTTTGCAACAACGAATGTCTCATACCCTCCCTTTTGCCAGCTACTCGGCGGAGCCATACAGTACAAGTACTGAGGTAGCAGGAACCCCATCCCCAGCGTCACGCACCTCAACGCCCACCTTTCTCGATGACACCCGTCAACCTACTGCAAAGCGGGAGACAGGGGGTCGAGATTCAAATAATCAACGACCTCAAATTACCCCCCAGCAGGAGCCAAAAAACGTGTAGAGACCCTCACGCAATCAAAACGTCAGCGTGAGGGTGAAGAACGCTGTGCGACAAAAAGACGCAACAGAAAAAGGAAAAGATTTTGGAAGAGACAAAGGAAAAGGTTAAGGGAAGCAAACTCATCATCATGCCCTGCCATACCTAACCTTACAATACCTATTAAAACCCCGCCAGTGCAGCACAACAACCCACTGCAACGTGGCTCTTCAAAATCTGAACCCGACTATAATTTACTAGCAACCATGTCACCCCAATATCGACCACGACAAAAAGATAATTCTTCAGTAGTGATGGGGAGAAACCAAACAACAGCTCCTCTTTTCACCAAGAAGAAAAAGGGAAGACTTAAAAACAAGTCAACTCCCCCCAATGAGCTTCTGTTCACGAACTGCGCTGTCCTAGTTCAGTGATAAGCAAAGCTCCCCCCATCATCATCACCCACAGTTACCTAAACAAATAAATTATGCCATATCATGCCCCGACCCCATTCATGTACCAGTAAGCCTAAGCATCACATGTCAAGATGGTTTCAATGTTCCCCTAGTCTTCAGATCAGCCTAAGCATCAAATGCCATGATGGCTGCAACGTTCAATGAGCTACGGGCTACGGATATTACTTCAGCTTGCAGTCCAAGATGTTCCCAATCAACACTTACAGAAAGGGCAGAAGCATGGTAAATCAAGCTTGGATCTAATTTGTTTAATATGATAATTGTTCATTGTGTTTATTTTTCAGTTGTCATAAAAAGTAGAGTGTTACTTTTTGTTGTAAATTTCAAAATAGTATTTCCAAATTTACAAAGGGGGTAATGTAACTTCCCTACTTTTTATGTTTTAATTATAATGTTTTACTTCAGTTATAACTTTCTCAATTTGCTTTTAAATTTTTCGTGCACCCAATAAATATTGGGAGGTACCAACCATATTAAATAAACAGCTGTCCTGTTCCCGCCAAATCTATGCACATATTGTGAATGTAAACAAAATATTTTCTTTAATTTATTATTACAACAAAAGTAAAAATTCCCCAACTAAACCTATTAGCACTGTTCATAGTAAATTTTATTTACTTTCTTTTAAATGATATATGAGCTCATTATTACGTATATTTGTTGTGCAATCTTATATTTACTAAACTTCCCTCCTATGCATACCAGTGCATATTAAATAACAGTTCATCGTTAATTTTTCGTTTCATGTAAAACAGTTAATATATTTTTATAAATAATTATTTCAAGTGTGCATAGAAGTATACTGTTAATCATAAAAGTTGTTTTTCCTGTAAATATAAATAATGTAAAATCGTATATTGCCGGCTCGCAAAACGAGCCGTAATTCATACAATTTGCTTACCTAATTATGTAAAAAAGCTGCATAATAGTATTGTCTAATTTGTCACATGCAATTTATTATGTTTTCTATTATTTAACGTCAATATTGATTTATTGAAAGTGTGAAGAATTTTCCACAAAACTAGGGAAGTGACATAACAGCAATAATACTCAAAAGGTGGCAACACTAAAATTCCAGGTAAACAATAGACACAGCTGACCGAGGGCACCGAGGTTATAAAAGCTCGTGCCCAAAAATGTCAAGTCAGTCCTTGCGGTTGATTCACTGCGGCGCCACGCTGCTGGTCCCGCGACGGCTCACATTCCTTTGTTCGGTGAATTTCATAGTTCTGTCTACAGGTGGCGTTTGTTGCTTATCCACCCGCTGGTAATCAACAAAATCACCTGGTAGAATCGGGTGCTGTCTGTTTAGATCTTCATTGTGTTTCTGCTACGTGATTTACTTCAAGATTATTCAACGTCCTTTCAATTAAGTATTAATTATATCACATTTGTCTTCTATCATAATTATTAAATTAAGCTACAGTATAAAATCATAATAATATTAATATTGTCAATAGTGTATTTTTCTCAGTTTATTTGTTTTACATGCAATAAAATAGAGTCAGTGTTTGTTGATTAAATTATAATCTTTTAATTTATAATATACACCCATTCCTATATAAAAATAATATAAAGATAATAAGAAGAAGTGCGCTGAGTTGAATTTAAGCTAGTGGTAAAGTAATTGCCAGATTGGGAACCCACCCACGCTCTCCTCCTCTCGCCCCCTAGACAACTTGAGGCCCATCTATCAGTTACGACGAGGGGAGGAAGTTAGGGTCCGTTTCAACTATAATAAATCTCTTTTTTTCTAATTCTATGAAAAATGTATACATAAAAAAATGCAATTATTTATATTATTTATAGTAGAGTGAGCGATTGCATAATTTATCATTTTATTTCCTTAAAATATTTTAACCTGCCCTGCTTTATTGAGAAATGAAAACCAAAAAATTTCATCTCAAATAGCTTCATCGCAAAAAAATCCCAAAGTTTGTTTTCCTGAGCCCTTTAACATGCATGCAGCCTTATGGATTATGGAACAGAAAACAGCGTTTTACTCAAACTTCGTCTGAACTATGGTATCAATTAAAAAATACTTACGTATAATCTATGACGAAAATTCTTTAATGGATTTACAAATAAAATAAATTTTTTCGGAAAAAACGGCTTCATAAAAAAAAACGATTCATTTGAAAATCCATTAAGAAAAAAAAGTAAAAAAGGGGGCGTGGCACCCAAAAAAATCGCGCCTCCGGCGGGAGTTTTGGCCCTTCAGGCCTCTATCTTGGGGGCATATACCGTTTTGGACATCAAGATATGATCTGGTCACCCTATTATAATGCGCACTAAATAAAAGGCGCCAAGTTGACAAAAATACAAGAGCTGATGTTGGCATATAGTTATACACAACAGTTTTAAATGTTTTCGTTCAAATAACTTTCGGTTAAGGATGAATCTCAGTAGGTTAATATCTCGCAATCGTACCGCCTGAATGCAACAAGACTTGCAGGGGACTTAGAACTCACCATCAATAGGTGGCATACAAATTTTGAAGCGAATCTGTCTCATCAGTTTTGTGAAAACTGAGGTAGAAGTTTAACATTGGCCTTATGGACGAAAACCGGAAATGGAGCTGTTGTAAGAAAACTGCAAGACTGAATTTGCTCAAACCATAAACGATTAAGTTTTAGAACATTCTCGATTTTTTAAAATTTATTTCATTCGATTCGTTTGCAAGGAAATATTCTTTGATTCCGAAGTAACTGAGATTAATGATTAATCGTTAAATTGTTTTCGTTATTTTTTGATTCGTCTTAAATGTTTTCGTTCAAATAACTTTTCAGTCAAATTGTTTTCGTGTTTTTGTATGTTTTCGTTCAAATAACTTTCGGTCAAATTGTTTTCGTGCTTTTTGAATTCGTATTAAAATAATTTCGTTCTAATTTACTTTCGTCCTTTTTAATTTCGGTCAAATTACTTTCATACAAATTGTTTTCGTGATTTTTGTTCTCGTTATTATTTTGTTCCGTGTTAATTTAATTTCGTGGTAAATGATTTCGCTTATATTTGTTTTCGATGTAATTATTTTCGGGATAAAGTCATTCGTTGAAAATGCTTTCGTGATTTTTGTTTTCATGGTTTTGAGTTTTGACGTGAAACCAAATTGAGTAGCAATGCCACTGAAGTGGGCATTGCCGCTAGAGGGCTGCTGAGGGAGCCACTACTACGATTGGCTGATAAAACGCGAGCGAGAAACCGCGCGAAAGAGAGGGATACAATTAATACACATGTAGTAAGATAATTATTAAAAATTATTTTTGACACTCTTACGTTTTTGTTATAATGAAATAATGGCACAAACAACATTATTTATTGTTATAATATAAAGATATTTAAAAAAAAATTAAACCAATAATTAGTAACAACTTTTTTATAAATATCAATATAACCATTTTAAACTATTAGAAATATATTACTGAAATTAACAAGTTACATAATATATGTTAATTATTTTATATTTAAATAAAATATAAGATTTACTTATATTGGTTACATATTATATTTATATTAATTTACTGTATTATTAATAAAAAAATTCTAAAAAGAAAAATAAATAAATAAGCATGCAGTATTTGTAAGCCAATTAAAAATATAATAAGCATGATACAAGCGAAAGCATGAGAGATTTGTAAAGACAGATGGGAACAACTTAAGGGTAAGATAACGCCACCAATGTTAAAAAAAAATCCCTCACACGAAAATTATGAACAAAAAAAATATATTAAAATGTTCTTCTCTACACCCCGGACCCCTTACCAGTAACTAAAATATCAGGTGTACAAATTCGATCTAATTTTTTAGTTATGAATACTATATTTAAAGTTGACTATACTTTAACATGGAGAAATGGAACTTCCATGTTAAATTATTCAACTTTAAAAATTCATAAGTTCATAACTCAAAAACTAGATCAAATTTGTACACCTGATATTTTAGCTACTGATAAGGGGTGTAGAGGAGAACATTTTAATTTTTTTCAGAATTTTCGTGCGAGGGATTATTAAAAAAAAAGTAAGTTTTAATAATTATCTGACTACATGTTCTATCTCTCTTTCGGTCGCTTGCTCGCTCGCGTTTCATCAGCCAATCAGCGGCTTCCTCAGCAGCCCTCTAGAGGTCAAAAAAGACATTTTGCGATTAAACCGTATACATTGTAAATATGCGTATACATTGTAAATATGCGTCCGGCGGACGCTTCATCTCGCCCTAAGATTAGGCAACTTGTTCAGCATCGAAACAGTGCAGTAACATAATATATATATGTGGTCAGACGCATGCAAATGTCTCCCCCGGCATGCCCTCAATGGGGAATTCTCTTACAACTCAAATTTTAAATTAATTTAACTACTATATTATGATAGGGTACATAATATATATATTATTAACAATAAGTTTGACTTAAGTTTCCACTTTTTTAACTCAAAGTTGGGGACTCTGAAGGGATTATTAGAATAGGGGCAAAGTATGCAACCGGCGCGCAATTTTGAAAACTGTGACGTAGAAACTCCCTAGTTAACACACAACAACTGCCTGATAAATGAAAGTGAAGCATTGCAAAATACCTCCAAAATTAAATTATTCTAATATAGTTGTTGTTCGACCATAATGGGCCTCTCCTCTCACCCCAAAGTTACAGACCAATGGGAATAATATGGGAAGAATATCGTTGCTAGTGCTGCGTTGCCAGCTGTAGCGCTCGCTTGCTAGCCTCTGCTATAGGTCCTTCATGACGTCATGGAGGACCTGATTTCATACATTCCGTAACATTCCAGTCGCAAGTTCGCTATGCTGCTCCGCGCGGCCCTAAATTTCATGTTCACATTCTTTCTGAAGTACAAAGAATCTTGGTGAGTACCTGATTTAATTTTTGAGGTCAGTATACCTTTAACAAATATATATTGCACATAATTTGAAGAATAGATTTTGTTTTTATTTTTTAATCACAAAGTACACAAAATATTTCTGTATAAATGTCCTAATATCCCAATCGGCCATATATATATATATATATATATATATATATATATTATAATACTTGTTTTTTACTAAAAAAAAAATACTAAACACCCAAATATACTGGGTGTCCCAAAGATCTTTAGATTTTTCAAACCCTAATAGCAACCGTTTGCCATGGTATTTTTTAATGTTCACTTTATATACATCAAATTAAAGCTCTGAATTTAACATTTTCAAACATGTGAACAGAAAAAAAAAATCTGAAAGGTGATTTTCCATTTTACCCATTAGAAGGCAAAATGGGAGCTTTTTGCACTTTTTCGTGCATCGTTTTTTGGACGAGGTGTTCCCAGGCATATGGATCGACCTGGGGTCCCACAACATGGGTCCCCAGGTTCCCTGACTTCACTCCCTCAGAATTTTTCCTACAGGTCTATGCGAAGGACAACGTATTCAAAATTCCAGTGTGAGACTCGTTGGAGCTAAAGCAAGGCATCACCGCCATGATCCAGTCCACCATGCCTGCCATGCTGCGCAATGTGTGGCGTGAGTTCGATGAGGGACTGGATGTCTGCTGAGCCACCAACGGGGCCCATTTAGAGAGGCCTCGTTGCATTTGCATTGAAAAAAAAAAATCAACAAACATAAGAATTGATGCAATCAATTTTTAGGTGCAGGAGCAGTCGTGATTCCGAAAAAAAGTGACCATTTTGCTTTCTAACGGGTAAAAAAGAAAAATCACATCTAAAACAAAAAAATCTGTTCACATTTTTGAAAATGTTAAATTCAGAGCTTTAATTTGATGTATATAAAGTGAACATTAAAAAATGCTAAACGGTTGCTATTTGGGTTTGAAAAATCTAAAGATCTTTGGGACACCCAGTATGTACCCTCAAATGCAGTATCTGTATATTTTTTTTATCCAAGACAGGGCAATACTAATTATTAAGATAGCCTATTTGCGGAAGCCATAATGTTTGCATGTTTTTTTGCTAACATTAAATTTATTATAGAGCCATGCATGCATGCGCCCATTGCAAAGTCATGATCAATACAAAATACTAATTAGAAACATTATTAAAGTTAAAGGAATGAAGCAATGATATTTTAATTGCAAAATTAAATAAATGGCATCCAATTACATTATTTTTTTTTTTACCAGTGGATGAGTACTAAGCATCTACTGGTATTTCCACTACAACCGAGGCATTCTTGTTGTTGTTGTTGGTCGTGCTGCGGTCACCGTCCTTTTGTCTGCAGAATGGGGTCTTGAATTAAGGGATACATCCATTCCTCAAGGTGCTGTTACATGTCGACAAGATCGAGGATTCAAGCTCTCCTGAACTGAGCACCATTGCGGGCTTGCCTCCTCGGAAGTTCATAGTAAGAACGTCCGGCAAGGCTGGACACTTGGTGTCCGGGTTCATGGGACTACCAATCGGACACTGGAAGGTGTCCGAGAAGTGACGATCGTTGGCGAGAGCGTCAAGTACGTGCTTGCCTGAGGGTACCCCAGGGTACTCGGTCTCACATAGCATCTGTAACGCAATTGTATTTTGTTAATAAAATATATATATATATAAATCTCTCACCATGCAGTATATTATATCCTTCTTATAATTATGAAGAAAGTTCATTTCTGGTTACCGTGGCGTAGCTGAGGAAGAACAGGTTGTGCGGGTTCACTCTGGAGAGGCTGGCCAGGCGGGTGTCTCGACCCACGTTGTGCCAAAACGACTCGTGCGCCACGTCCAGCGCAGCACCCATGATGTGGCTGACACGAGCTGCTGCCAGCACGTCTCCCTGTATTTGGGTTGAACGTTATAAATTTTGAAATGGTTCAATGGCACAGTCCTTATAGTGCTCCTAAGCTTCAAAATAATACCAAAACTATTTTTGTTAGTTACAAAATCATTTTGGATATCAGAAAACTGTAATAATATTCTTTTATTAAGTTTTATATATGTATTTATGTAATTGAAAATAATAAAACTACTCGATATTTCTTTGTTATCTTTTTTACATTGAAGGAATTTTAGCACTGGACAGTATAATTATAGTGTATTTTGTACCACAATTACCAAGTAGTTTGTTTTAAAAAGCAATTAATTAATGTGTCATGGGCTTCATTACACACTTTCACCCAGGCAAAAATATTTGACTTACTGGAAAATCTTGCGACAGCCTTTGATTCCAATGAACACTCCTATTCACGGCGTGACTGACATATTCTGCGCTGGTTCCATTCGTGGTGTTTTCAGAAGTGACCAAGCGCGGCAGGTGCACTGCTCTCCTTCCGCCTCCGTGGTGACTGAGCTGGCCAAGGTAACAGTCTATTGGACTGTAGTCATAACTTTGGAAGCTAATACCTATAATGTGTAAAAAAAATATGTTATTTAAACTCGCAAAACATTCAAATGAAAAATGATGTAAATGGAAAAAATTATAAAATTATCCTACTCTGTTATCTCCAGAATTAAAATTGCAGTGAGCGAAAAAACTAATTTTGCAATATTGATTAATGCTGATGTAAATTATATAAATTAAATTATTTTATGAAATATAGTAAACAATTACTTTGGTATAATAATAACAACAACAACTAATTGGTCTCTATAAATATGCTGACACCCAGGCTCGGACTGGCCATAAGAGTTGGTGAGCGATTGCTCAGTAGGCCCCCCCGGTTGGAGGCCCCCAAAATGTTAAAAGTAGGCCCCCCTAGGGTAAAGTAGGCCCTCCCTACATCGCGAAGCGATGTAAGATTTCAGTGTTCTGAAATGTACATCTTCAGTGTTCTGAAGATGTAGAGTAAAACAAGAGGCTTAAATCACATTACAAAGAACTGACTAGCTATTATATTTAATAGGTATTACTATTATATATTCATAATAATCAATTACTTCTTATACATTTCAATTTATTTACTATGAATTTTCAACTTTGAAGTGCCAGAAATTTTTAAAACAAAAAGGCAACAATTACATAATAACTTTCATGAAAAAATATAAAGGTCCTCGGCACAGTTGGAGGCCCCCCAAAAATATAAAAGGTAGGCCCTCTAATGACTAGAGGACCTATAACCTTTATTATTTTTAAGGGGCCTCCAATCGTGCCGAGGGTCCTTAAATTTATTTAAAAAAATATTGTGTAATTCTCTTTCATATGACCAAGAAGGCCTTTTATACATCGCGATCGGAAAAGATGTGAGAAAAACGAAGGAAAATAATTTTGGAAAAATAATATAGAGTAATTAAATCAAGATGTAAAGCCCTGAAGGCCCTTGGTCCTGCACTAATATAAGTCAAATTTAATATTAACATATTCTGTTGCGGTATATATGTTTTATTTTATTTTTTAATACGTACACATCATCTTTTTTTAATTATATTTATGTCAAATATTGTAGTGATAAAAATAAGCCAGAATGGTCCGGAACGTCAATCCGGAAAGGTGCATGTATTATTGAATCAAAAACTCATAAATTTTATTTTTAAAAAGATGTCTAAATTATAGATTAAATTTTGCAAGCTTTTTTTAAAGATGTATAGCACTTGCTTATTTTTTTTCTATACATTTTTTTTTTTATCTATTCATGCATGATTTAATGCTCAAATCACTTCTGCATATCCGGCCCAGAATGCAGTACAACTACTTTTTTTAGGAAATGGGGGAAAAAAAAAGAGTCTAATTTTGACCTGAAAATAAAAATTGGAGAGATTTTAACATACCGCAATATAATTTGTAATGAATTCGGTCATTTAATTTTCGAGCACGGTTAAACAACTATGCACATAATACATGACTCTGAAGTCACTGAAATAAATAAAAAAAAAAATAAACGGATGAAAATACTTGCATTGCGATAAAAAGGTTTGATTTTCCCAATTTAATCAAATTTTAATTAAATAAGAAGTAAGAAATGTATCTGCTCCCTGAAAAAACATTCCATCCAAAGTAACAAAAAATATTCGTCAACTTTTGCTGGCAATATATTTTTTATTAAAAGCTTGATTGATTTTTAATTAATTTTTTTATCGTTTAACTGTTCAACGCTGGCTAAAACTATACACAATTATTTTAAAATTGATGAAGCTTTGAATAAAAAATGTATCCCCAGCAAATATTTTTGTTGGCAAATATTATTTTGCGTTGGATGCAATGATTGTTTTTCCAGAAAAAAGTTTCCCTATGGAAAAGATACACTTCTCACTTTTTATTTAATTCAAAATTAATTTTTCAAATTAGGACAATTCAACCATTTTTATCGCAATGTAAATATTTTCATTCGTTTATTTTAAATGTTTCAGTGTCATAACATGTTTTGTTAATTTTACATGAATTTTTAAGTGCCATGCACGTACGCAAATCGGGAAAGTCATGAAAATCCATTGAAAGAATCCTAGGTTGTTCTGTCAAAAAAATCACAGAAATTTAAATTTTTGTTTCAAAAACATGAAAATTTTACTACTAAAAATTAAGAAATAAATTTGCTGTGTGTCAGTATTTTTTTTTTTTTTACATTATTCTGGGCTTATTGAAACCTGCAGAGCTACAATTTAACACTCCAAAGTTAGGTGACTCAATTAACTTGTGAATCCAAGAGTAGTAATCCTTATTGAAAATCAAATTTTGAAAAAAAAAATTTTACATATTCGGGTACATTACTAGAATTTTATTTTGGTATAATTTTATGTTCCACAATAATTTGATAAGGTTATTTTCCTAATTGTGCATTTTTTTTTTTTTACCCAAAGACACACAGAAAAATGTTCCAATAAGGTTACAATTGGGACTTTATACTTGCAAAACTCCACAATTAAAAAAAAGAAAAAATAGGTAAAAGAAAAAAATATATAGTAAATATGACTCGCGTTATCAGTGTTATCACCAAAAAAGGTTTCAAATAATTTCTCCTTAGACTCCAAAATTTCACAAAAAATAATATAAAATCTCGCGATGTTTAGACACTTTTTTATTAAAAAAGATAAGCGAGCCACGCCCCTTTTTTGAAAAAAATCGCGCCTGCGGTGGGCTGCTTGGGGGGCTCCGCCCCCCAAACCCCCCGATGGTGTGAGGCCCCCGCCTTTCATTGCTCAGTAGGCCTTTTGACCCCAGTCCGACCCTGCACTGACACCACATAACAAAATTAAAGGTCTTAATTGAAATTAATAAAATGAAATAAAACTAAAATAATAATTAAAAATCCATGCACACAATAATTAATCATCTTGATTACTATACAGAGAGCCAATTTAATTAAACGTACCCAGTTCATACAAGCCTCTGAGTAGAGCATCGCTGATCATGACGTTTAGACGAGCAGCATTAATGGCACTAGAAAGAAATTATAAAAATATTACATCCATTATTATATTTAAAAAAAATAAAATTTATTATGGTAAAAATTATCTAGAAGTGAAAACCTGTACCGAGTTGCGTTTTTCTAATATTATAGTCAAGAGTTGGCAACGATAGAAGCTTAAATAATATTATTGTTATCACTTATCACAATTAAGTATCAAATATCATTCAACTTTTCAGCTAAACAATGAAGGTCTTTTTTAATGTTACATATTATTTATTAATCAATGCAATGTCGTTCATTGAGATTTTTTTCCATTTTGGTACTTGGATGTTTAATAAAATTTTAAAATTGAGTATTTTGACTGAACATAAAAAAATAATGTGTATTAATGGGTAATTATTGATTAAGCTGAATAGCTAATTACAGTTCACTTTCAATGGTATATAAGATTCACAATAATCGTTATATTATTGTGTTTAATTATCAATCGTTGTATTTGACTTACACTATGTTGTCTGCCTCGAAGTAAGGTTTGAACAGAACTGTGGCTGGAATGGCTGATGGAACAAAATATATATTAATGTTGCATTATTTTATTTTTATTTTATTGTTGAGCTATCTAAAAAATAAATGCTATTTCAGAAACTTACTTAAAATTTTCAAATTTGGATCATAATGTACTTCAAATTTATCTTCATAGTTTAGGTGCCACCTAAAAAAAAAAAAAAAATGAGATTAAAAATAAATTCATACAAATAAGTAACAATCTAAAAAATATTTTGATTTTTTTAATAAAACTGAAAAATAAATTAATTAATAAAAACTCACTTTGATTGATCATCCTTCGAGTTCAAAAAACGGCGGGCTGGATCACGTTTCTCGAATATCAGTTGGTAAGAAATGTAATCTAGCTTAATTTTACTAAACGACACAGAAGACAGCACCTGTCGAAATTAAAAATAAAACACAGCAAGAATAATTATTAATTTTATTAAAGACTGAAAAATTAAACTAGTATTTACTTGAACGATTAATATAATTATGTTTATTCTGAAAGTTCTGAAACTTTAACAACACTTTAAATTTCCCCAACTGCGCGTGCAATGATGCATAGCCCTCTTATAGTGAACTAGAGGGCTATGAATGATGCAATATATGATTATATGCAAGTATTTAAACATATTTGATTGATCTTAGGTATATACAGAGTCATATATAGAATTGACAGAATATATTCCTATAAGAAGAAATAATTTGAAATTAATTAATTTTTTAATTAATTAATTAAGAAAATTAATTGGGCCAATTTTATATTGTATTCGCTTAGAAATCATGTAACACAAAAAACGCTTTTAAGCATTTACTATGCGTATGTTTATCCGCAATTAACTTATGGTGTAATTTTTTGGGGTCAGTATCCAGACAAACTCAATAGACTTTTTGTTTTACAGAAACGTAGTTTGCGGACGATATTAAATTTTAAAAAAAGGGATACATGTGTTACACAATTTAAGAGTCTTAATATGTTAACATTACCATGTATCTTTTTACTAAACTGTTGTGTATACAGACGTAAGCATCCAGAAATCTATACTCAAAATTGTGATATTCATTCTTATAACACAAGGAATAAAGATAAAGTATGTGTGGAGGAACATAAGTCAAGTTTGCTTGAAAAAAGTTCATTTTATCAAACGGCAAAATTGTATGATTTTTTACCAAACTGTTTGAGAAGTATAGATGACACTTTATTGCTTAAAAGAAGACTTAAGAATGTACTAATAGACAAGGAATTTTACTCTGTTAAAGAATTTTTAAGTAATAAAATGTCTGAGAATGTCTTAAATATAAATTTATAGTTGTCTTATTATTATATGCAATTATTTTTGTTTGTTTTTTATTTAACTCTATTATGATGGTATTAAATGATTTGGTTTGTATATTATGTTTTTTTGTGCGTGTTATTTTTGTTTATTGAAATATATGCTGACGTGAACCATGTTGTCCTGTACAACCAGTTGTTTGTAATAAAAAATAAAATAAATTAATTCTTACAATAGTCTGTCCTGGATATATACATTAAATAAATACATTAAATAAATAAATAAATTGTTTCTCTATCACTTATGGTTTCAGAGAATTCAAGAAGTTGGATGGTTTTCTCACAACAGCTCTATTTTTTGGGTCCATTCATAAATTTCTATGTTAAACTTTTACATCAAAATTTTACAAAACTGGTCAGACTCACTTAAAAACTTATTTAAAAAAATACTTGTTGACGGTGAGTTTAAATTCCCTTGCAAGTCTCATTAAAATCAACCAGGTCAGTTCCGATATCTCAATTAACTGACAACTAATCATCCTTAAAAGTAATAATTGCAAAGGGTATCATTCTACATTAAGAAAAGAAATCTGTGAATATTAATTAATATCCCCCACATATCAGCTGTTTTCTTTTGTATGTCTCACTTCATTGTAGTACTCGTCCAGCTCCTCGTCCTCGGGGAACCATGGCGCCCCCACGTGAATCGCCACGTTGTGAAGCGCGTCGTGGGCCCGCGGGTCCGGCAGCACCGCCAGCCGCGCGCTCAGCCGATACACCAGCCGAGCCGCAGAGTCTTGTACCTGCAGCACAAAGGTGGCCACTATTTTCTGCATTAACTTAAGTTTATGATGTACTTTATCATAGGCATAATTTAAAATGGTAATTAAGATTATATACTTTTAAATGTGCTAGCTGAGAATACTAAAGAAAAATCAATGTGTATAAAGAAAATTTATATTGTTTAGTATTTTTCAGTGTGTACCATGGGAGTGATGTTGTCAAACACAGTTAGTAGTGTACATGTAACGCATGCTAGATTTTAAGAGCTGCATAAATGCATAACACATTTTTTATCCACTGATCTCCACGTCGTCACTTACATTTCTCCAGATGGCGCTCTGGTCCGGTTTGCTCTTGAGGAACTCGTGCAGAAGGACGTGGGGTAGCCCGTCGCTCACGAGTGATGTGCACATCGCCGTCCTTACAATTTATATAATATATGCCATTAATTAGAACGTACATTCCATATATTTAATTTATCTACGTATATACATACCTTAATTCCATTTTCTTGACTCCAGTCAAAGCGTGTCTAAACTTAAAGTACTCAGCTCGCATTTTCTCTGTGGTCCAGGGTACAAGATGCTGGGCGACCTTCCACATAACGTAGTCGGCTGCACATAAACTATAGTTAATATATTTTACAATTTACCCAGAGATTTTAAGCACTTATATATTCTGTTGCAAGGTATTCATTTCTCATAATGTCAGACGTACATAATGTAAATAAATAATATCGTTAGACCAACCTATGACCTCTGGCGGATTGTCCCGTAGTAACACGTTCAACTGTTGGATGTAGTTGAAACTCTTGATCAAAACTTCCATATTCTGTGTTATGAAATATTCTCCCAAAATGCGTGTCATTATAAAATTCCAATCGAGCTGTAATTAAATGCGTAGGTTTAGGTACATTAAATTAAATACGCTTCGCGTCCTTCGTCAACTCAGAATGCAACTCCAAAAAGCTCATACTATAATAGCATCATATGTTTGTAGCATTTAGCTGTATATAAAATTTTTATATACATCCAAATTTATTCTGCATGGAACCAAAAAATTGTTTCCAGAAAATTAGAACTTAAAATTATGTTGAAATATTAAACAAACCACATAAATTAATTACTTGCATCTTACTAATAATTAATTAAATATAAATAGTAACATATCTCAATTTCAGTACAAAATGAAGTTTATATTTATTTGTACACCTTTGTCTCCCTAGAGCTGGCATTAACGAGGTACTTAAAAAATTACATTGAAAATTTTATTAGATATGATACATAATATTATATATCATAGATAACAAAAAATTATATATTTTAATGAGATCATAACCAAAAACAGTAACAATTGGTAACAATTAAACTGACCTGAAGCTCAACCTGGCCGGTACTATCAAGAATTTGACGCTCTCTTCCAAACAGTTTGCGAATCGGCATCCTTATGTCTTCATCGCTGTACTCCATCTAGTACATGTTGCGTTGTAATTGTATAATTTCATCAATTTTGAATGACACTTTTTTTTTTTTTGGTAATTAATTTTTTTTTTTTTTTTTTTTTTTTTTTTTTTTTTTTGTAATTGTAAGCTGTTTTGATTAAGGCTTAACCTGAGAAATTTGGACGAAAAATTCGCTACAACAGATTTTCTTCAAATTAATTTGGTGGAATTACAACAATCGTCAAATTAGCTCTGAATTTTTTCGTAATTTTTTAACCGTTGGTTTAATTATAATTAATTTATTTAAATGAGAATTTTGTATCCTTCCAATGTTAAATTTGTTAATTAGCATTGCAAAAAAACTATACAACAGATTCTTTTACTTTTTTTTTTTTAACTAAAACCTAATTTTTTAGACTATTTTTCTGAATTGTTTTCATATATTTTGAACCGTGGCGATGATCGTTTCCTATATGTGATGAGAAATGTGGCAACGTTCTCAAGGACTGATGTCACCACCCCCTCCTAAAAAATTATTCGCATTCCAATGCAAACAGTGTTGCCACTATAGCCACGCCTCTTAACCTTGACAGACAAATTCTCAGGTTATACCTTAAATAATCAAAATTCAACTTTAAAAAAAATATGCTTCCTTGAGGGAGGTATAAGGCGACAAGTTGAGGTGACAATAATCTTCTATTAGCGAATCCTAGAGAGTAGCTGCATATGCATTACTAGCCTTGTTGTCCCTTTCCGCGCACACACTTCTCTACTTGAACCCATAAAATGAAATATATGCTGCTAAACGAAACTGTCTATAAAATTTCACAAATATGATAAAGTTACAGGTATAATATTTTCATATATTCATGTCGTTTCACTGGCTGGAACATTTTATTATGTACTATCGTCGATGTAGTGTTAACTTGCTTTGCAAATTTTCAAGAGAAAAATGATGAGAGTCAAGCCAAATAACACACACAGTATCAGGACATCTCTGAAAATTATTATACCTTTGCCAACTCGATCTCGAAGTCGACCAGTCTGTCCGCGTCCCCGTCAATCCACGTGCGTTCCATGCCGAGCACCTTCGCCATCGTGTGGGCCACGCTCTTGACGTACGTGCGGTACGCCTGGATCTGCGTGGGGTAGCGCTCATGGTTTCTCAAGAACTCCTTGGCTAGTACCAGTCTTGCCGGGCTGATCTGTGAGGCACACAAACAACAATTAATACCAATAAAGTTGTCTGGCGAGATTATGAAAAAAATTAAAATGCTTCGAATTATAATAATATTTTTGAGCAAATATTTATATTACAAATTATTTATAAATATTTATAAGATATTTATTAACTTAATTGATGAATTTATTATTATAATTATGTTGCAAAATTTTCAATAACCCTAGCTGTGTATAAATATAATTACTATTTCATTAATACTGGTACCAGTTTTCGGCCTTATAAAATGTGTTCATTACAAGAAATTGTATATTATTTTATAATGGAACGAAGGGACTCAACAAGTTACGATCTCATCACGACGTATATCATCACGACGTATAATATCATCACATTCATCACCAATGATTATAAACTGGGACATTTAATCATTGTATCGTCTCACCTGAATGATGTTGGTGCTGGGGTCGAGAGGGTCAGGTACCACCTGCACTTGGAACAGAGGGAACACCTTGCTCGTGGGCCGGAACATGGTAGCAGTGCCGGCAATTATCTCCCCAAGTCTGGTCACCGGGACTAAGTTTGTTTGATCCTGCCCAACATAGTTAGGGGGAAAAGGTAAACAAGTCAAGTGCGCAACAGCATTTATATGAATCGAAACAGTCTCGAACTATATATATATATATATATATATATATATATATATATATATATATATATATATATATATATATATATATATATATATATATATATAATATATATATATATATATATATATATATATATATTATTATAATTATATTTGCATATATAGTGAAAAAAAGGGGGACGTTTGTATATTTTTCGATTGATCCTAAAACGAGAACATGACACATTCGCTTACATGACACGGATGTATACACTTGAATATCATGAGGAGGTGGGGGTTGATAAATATCGTTCATCACAATCATCAGTCATGCGTGCAGGTTCAATGTAGACTGTGCGAATGAAAGTTAGGCACTTAGGCAGCCCGCACTAAAGCAGCACCAAGCACCATATTATATATACGTACGCTCCACGGCGGCAATACATCCGTGTATGCTTCTTTTCTACTCAGCATCGGCCACGGACCCAGATCACGTTGAATAAAGTCGATGATTTTCTTTAGTCCGTTCCCATTAACCACGTCTGTAAATTTATTACATTTTATTTAATAAAAAGCATTTGTGCAGTTCTGAAATACAAGGTTAATAATACAGGCATGCATTGAAAAATCAGAAACCGTTGATATTGGGAATTTGAAAACGACAAAACATTTGAGAATATTATTTTATAGATATAATAGTAAAAAGAATCTGAATTTATACATTTAATAATTTAACATTTAATTCTGAACATAAAAGATGATAAAAGAGAAGTTGACAACTTCATATCATCTTGCTACAAAGATATATCACATATTATACATACTGTATTATATTTATTACCTTCCTCAGCACAGGCGAGGTACGCTTGCTTTGCCACCTTGAGAGCTCTTGGATCACGAGGATCGTGCGGCCTTTCCAAGATTTCTAACACGTGAGAAAATCATTAAGATTCAGCCATCAACAAAGAATATAAATGTGCTTTTCATATTATTTGGCATCGCATTATACATAGTATTGATATTTTATAGTCATTATATAAAGCTTGTTGGTTATTTATTAAATAATGTTGATGGATATTTGTAATTATATATAATTCTGATGTATATTGACAACATATAAAAATCAGAAGGTAAATAAATGTAAGTCTATTGTTTTCAATACAATATTAAAAAATATATTTTATAAAAAATATTTACAACAAATCTTTTATTAGTATATAAGGGGCATTCACAAAGTATTAAGGCCACATTTAAGGCTCGATAATTTAAAGCTTGATTTTAGACGTGTTTTTTAGACCCAAAATTTCTGGTCTTAAATTATTGAGCCTTAAATGTGGCCTTAAGGCCTTGTGAATGCCCTTTAAGATGTATTTTTTTATTAATTATTTTGATATCCTCTGATTAAAATATAATTTAGGATTATAATATGAAAGATTTCTGAAATATTTCAAAGTGCAACCTCACCTTGGAAGGCTTCTTGGAGGTCATTTTTGGCGACCTGGCGGACGCTCCAGAAGTCAGCAGTCGCCTTGGGTGGAATCTGACGGGACCATTTGCCGCACGAAAATTCATAGAAGTTATCGCAAGGATTCACTCCAAGATCAATTAAATCTTTGAACTCTTCAGCTGTATTGACCACAAATTATACATTAAATTAGTAACATAATGGGATCTAATTCCATAATTATATCAGGGGCTACATTTACAAAGAACTTACAAATAGCATGATTGGT
Source organism: Siphlonurus alternatus (assembly GCA_949825025.1). NCBI lineage: Eukaryota > Metazoa > Arthropoda > Insecta > Ephemeroptera > Siphlonuridae > Siphlonurus > Siphlonurus alternatus. Next base: position 32,530,706 of record OX463780.1, on the reverse strand, counting down.
TATATTAAAGATTTTAGCATAGAAATTTATTTAGAAATCTTAAAGTTAATATAAAATACCGGTACTAAATGGGTATTAAATCTGATACTGAAAATTTCTAGACTAAAGATAAATGTTAAGTTTTTTTGAATAATTTATATGTGACTAGTTCTATGGCACAAAAATGTTATTGAATAATCTATTTAATAGTCCCAATCATGCCTCCTAAAATCATATGGTATATACGAATATGCTATTAACGTGCACTGGTTTTGAAATTTTCATTCTCTGCAACTATTACAATTCTTCAGCGTTGTTTACCCTGCTATTGAAATGTATTTTATAATGTGAATTAATAACACTCACCAACACTATTGCAGGCATCACTGGCACACATGTGATCGTCTGAAGCGCCGAATAGTCCAACTTTATGCAGATGTGTGAGTTCTTCAAGCAGCGGCGTTTCATGGCTTGAATTGTTCACCACATGCTCAGTCACTTCAGGGTTTAGATCAGACCCATTGATCACATCAGGTATGAAATTCAAGTTGGCAAACTTAACGGGAGTCACTGAAAATTAAAATTCAATTTAGTTCCTTAAAATTTAACTTTTACTCTAGATAGTATTTTTACCATTGCTCGTAATGAAGGTTAAATTTCCTTTATCAATAGATGATACATTAGCAAATATCAGCCTGAAAAATACATACAGAGTTATTATTAAGTGTTAAAACCTTGTTTCATTTATTATTACTTACACTGCCAGCAGCGGAGATAGACTCATGGTGACGATGGACTGTCATAGATTGGAGCGCTTGCTTCTTTTATACGAAATTTACTGAAAGGATCTCCCCCCTCTCATCGAGTTTTACTGAATGAAATATTACTTAGAAGTGCTTGATTGATATTCAATGAATTAAAATAATTAAGAAAATTCTAATGGCATGGCACGTACGTGTCTCAAAGAATTAGAGAGAGAGAGAGAGAGAGAGAGAGAGAGAGAGAGAGAGAGAGAGAGAGAGAGAGAGAGAGAGAGAGAGAGAGAGAGAGAGAGAGAGAGAGAGAGAGAGAGAGAGAGAGAGAACCTCAAGCAGCTATTCGTTGAGGCAGGTCACGTAAGGTCAGTGATTTCTAATTCTATATTCAGTGCGTAATTAATGCAATTAACGAAAATTTTAACAAAGAAACCAAATTTTAATCCTTTTTAACCATGCTTAATTACAGCAACGATAATTTGAATTTATGTTCTTGTATGTAAAATGAGGATAACAAATTTAATTTAATTGTTTTAGTTAATACCATTATCAACAATTGATTTCACTAACTATATCAAAATATTAATTATATCAGTAATTTTATGTTTGTAATCTTTAATACTAATATAAAATATATACAAAAATATATTTTTACTAGCTCGCTAAACGTTTCTATAGACTATATAAACATTGTAGACTTAAAATTCTTAAATAATTGTGTTCATTGGTTAAAAATTGTAATTACCATTATGCATTGTGTAAGAAAATAAAAATATTTATATAGATATTATACTTATATAGACAGCATCTCAATGTATATAACTTAAATTGTATTTTATTATATATATAATATAGTAAATTCACATAATATAACATATAATTATTTTACATCCGTTCCATCATTAAATAGTGCTTTTTATTCCATATCATGTACAAAAACTACCAACAATTATAATATATTCTATGCATGTGGCTATACATAATGAAAAACTAGCACGTTTCAACCAAACTTACAGGAAAAACAAGTTGAAGTGAGGGTAGAGGCTGATCGCGTTTAATGGTCACAGGTAAATGTCAGCTATTATTATATAGTATATCATTGACGCCTAATTTAAAACTGCAATTGACCATATACTTACTCGCTTGAATATTTTAGCCGATAATAATTTAGGACCGATGAGATTTATTTAAATTGTATTATAACAATGAAGTAAGTAAGCACAGCTCCGACGACGGACGCAAAGAACTCGAGCGAGAGGGTGAAGAAAGGACCTCCGCGCGCCACGAAGGAGCGGCGACAGTCGAGGGCCACCAGATGTAACGCCGGCACGAAGGCGGGGTGTGCTCGTAGCCAGGGTCCGCGGTACGCAGCCTCGCTCACGGCCTGACCCTGCACAGGAAAGTAGTCACATCTCGAGCTGAAGATTTACCCGAGACTCACCACTCACCTGTTGACGTAGCCGCTCGCCAGCGTGGCAGAACAAGAAGATTTGGACCATGAGGACGACGCAGTAACTGCCGGCCAGGGCCACGAAGAGGGGGTGGCAAGTCACCTGAAGACACAGGATGCGAAGATGAATGTCATAATTATATTTACACAAAATAATATATGGATCAGTTGAAACGCGAAACGTTCAGGGGGGGGGGGGGGTCACACGTCACATAATATTATTGATTCAAATCAAACATGAGTAGTTATTATAATAATTATAATTAAGGTATTATTATAATGGTAAAATCAATAATTATCGGACAAAACTAAACATTTGGATTCGTTTCTCATCTGGAATATTTGCCCTCTCGAGTGTTATAGGTTTTGTACACAGGTACACATAAACAAAAATTTTCAGCTTTATTTTCATGCCTTATATTTAGCATCAAAAGAGTTGAAATTACATGGCAAGATTACTGTGCAGTCTTCTCTGTTGCTAAAAAAAAGTTACGTAGCCTCAATGTTTGACAGTTCGTAAGATGAGTTTTTTAGGTAATGGAGTACCAACCTCAAAAAATTTTTATTGCAGAAATGGATAGAGGGTGCAAAAATATGTTACTCTGAATTTTTTCAGATTTTTCTGAGACCGGGAACTATTTTTAAAAAATTATTTAAAGTCCGTTTTATGATGTCACGGGCGTTAATGTCCTATCCTTTTCTTAAGGAGAGGCGCCTCGTGACGTCATCAAAATGGACTTTCAATAATTTTTTAAAAATACTTCCCGGTCTCAGAAAAATGTGAAATAATTCAGAGTAGCATATCTTTGCACCCTCTATATATCCCTTTCTGCAATAAAAAATTTTGAAGTCGGTACTCCATTGATAAAATGATAAAGCAAAATATTTGTTTTTTCCAGAGATGACCAAAAACATAAAATATTTTTATACCTTGGCTGCGGCCACGGCGGTGACGCACATGGTGAGCGTGTTACAAATCACCGTCACCACGATGTACGGCGAGGCAAGGTCGTTGCACCGAGACAACAGCCTGCACCATAACCACAATAATAATAGCGACATCTGAACTAATTAATTAAAAAAATGTTTGAAAAATCAAAATTATAGCAGATTTTATATGAGTTTATAATCCTGACAGTAAAATATATTGAGTTTTTCTATATATAATTTTTTCCTTATAATAATATTACCTATTCAGTGCAAAAAGAAAATTCTAAAACACTATAATTATGGTAATTAAGGAAATAGTAAAAATTAATTAGGTCAAAAGTTTTTTGTTAAAAAATCTTTAGAAAAATATATGAAGTTTTGTGTGTCTCATTGCTCAATATAAATGTCACACTACATGGTATCCTTAATCCTTTGAACTTTTACCTTGCGAGGTCACGCTGGAAGTCCAGCCACGAGTCCAAGTCAAGTCCGGACTGCTGGCTGAACTTTGGTGTGGCGATGATGACGTGATTGAGACTGCGTCTTAGAAGTCGGAGCTCCTCGGTTATGAACCAAAACACGCTCAAAAGCATCGTGTCGAAACTGACACGCTTTAGACAAATAAAAAAACCAAAGACTGCAGCGACCAGCCAATCATAGACATATAAAAGGTTCCTTGCATCGTACTTTAATGTTATTTTGTCAGATTGTGTATTGTCCTTTTCATTGCTAGCTATAAAATTACTTATAAATTGCATTTCTTTTGTAATTTCAGTAGAATTTATTAATTTTTTATTTTCGTTAAAATAAAAATAATTGTACCAAATGGAACTTGAATGTACACAAAAGAACATTAATCCACAGACAATAAGGTGGACTATACAACGTTTGTTAACAAGATTCACTACCTTTGATTGATATTCTAAAAATTCTTGACGATCAATCAAATTTTGTAAATCATAAAATAATTTCTTCAATATTTTCTTTTTTACAAGTAAAATACTACTAAAAAGCAGCACACCTAGACAACTACCTACGTGAACACCAATTCGTATAAGCGAATCAAAATCTAACGTTAAAACATTTAGGTGAATGAAAAATGAAGTGAATAACAATATCAAGGGAGTATTTATTAAGATTTCATAGAAAGATAAAATCGAAAAGATTAAACTTGAATTAAATTTGAGTGGTGGAATTGGAATCCAGAGTCCAGCTAACAAGTTGCAGTACTGAATGGCCTGTAGACCAGATACCAACTTCCCATGTACACGCAGCATTGCAGATTGAGCAATCCGGACGTTTTAGCACCTTATATAGCACAAGTTGTGTATCAAATAATCGTTTTCATCAATCTAAAATGTTTAATTCACTTAAATATATTGACGTCAGATAACTGAAGAAAAGCTAACAAAATATAATATATTATAATCGTGATATTAAGATATTAATATTTATTATTGTAAGTATAAATAAATATTATATGATAATACGTCATCTCAATTATATACTATATATATGAGAGTATATACAGATGACATACATATATTACATTATAGATGTAATGTTATATCAAGTGCATTAGTAACTTATTGAAAGTTCTTCAATAATATATTATAACGAAATGACTGTATTGCGTATATTTTATATAACTTGCACGCTAAACACACAATTACAATATTATTTTATTTTTTCTTTTCAATTTCCACTTCTTATATACTACAAATTAAATTTTTAGATATTAAAAATATTTTCTGATACCAACAACATTCATAAATTGTTTTATTTTACATTTAATCTATTGGTTGATTGCATGGTTCAGAGTTCAGACAACGTTTGTTATTTATTTTAAGACGTACGTTACTTCAAGCATCACATATGATACATTTTTATTAAGTAATTAATATTAAAAACTAGAATTTCGAGGCAATCATATAGTACACTTTTAATTATTAAAAGTTTACACTAGAAATTAATAGTTATTTTCTTATTTTTCTTGTATTTTATTTTCAAGAAAAAGCTTATTAACGGAACGGAACTAATGCAGTGTATGAAAAAATATATGGCAATCTAATTAACGAAACGCGCTTGTAAATGGTTGATATGAAGAGTAAGATAAGATTAATATAAATTCTGTAGTGATTTAAAAACTTGTTTCCGCCCGGGGTCGAACCGGGGACCTTGCGCGTGTGAGGCGCACGTGATAACCGCTACACTACGGAAACTGCTTGAGAGAAAGTGGACCAGAAATAATATATTATAGCTGAGTAATGAACAAAATATATTGTGTAACAGAAACAAACCACTTGTTATTACTATAACAATTTATTTATTAATAATGTATACGCGTGTATTATATTTACAATCAAGGTTTCAAAAGTTTGTTATAAGGAATTTGAGAGTTGAATAATAAGAATTAAATTTATTAAACCGCAATATAATAATATGATAGCAATATTGCTCGATATAAGAATCTCACACAATTTAAGTTGGTTTTTACAATACATACATTACACAATGCGTCTCTGTAATTAACTCAGTTAATTGAATAACTCAATAATATTTAGTTGACAAGTATTTTAATAGTTTTATCAATTTAAATAATAATTCATACGATAAATACATTATTTAAAAACATGTGAGTTACAACAGTGTAATTAATAAGCTATATAATATAAATATATATTATTTATGTTTATATTTATTTATAGAAGTGAAGATCGAATCAAAATGAATCATAAATTTAGAGTTTATTAAAAATAATCATTTCGCACAGTCGGCACAGCATCATTTCCCTGGTTAATATATTTCATTTATTATTATAATATTTAGCAAAGTGTGTAAAGAAATGTCCTATATATAACAATTTGATGCCCTGGGCCTTAGTTGAAAAATTACGTCTTCAGCTCACCCTTAACACGTCTAAACCTAATATTTTTACCTCTAAAACACATCTTATTTCCTCTTCGCTCAAAGTGAGGATAAAATGAAGGCAATATTTCTAACATTTCATGCTTAAGAAAAGAAAAAAGACGTAATCTCGTATTTTTCACTCTTCTTTTCTCTAAAATGGTGCAAAAGAAGAGGAAATCAGACGAGAGGAGAGCTTAATAGCGAAGAAAATATGAAATGTATTTCAACTCGGACCAGCCGATGTGCCAGCAAATTGGTGTAAGAACTGTATTACGCATTAATAAAATTATATCATACTATTTGAACTGCAGCAGTACAATAAAGTAAGTGAAGACAGCTCCGACGACGGACGCGAAGAACTCGAGCGAGAGGGTGAAGAAAGGACCTCCGCGCGCCACGAAGGAGCGGCGACAGTCGAGGGCCACCAGATGTAACGCCGGCACGAGGGCGGGGTGTGCTCGTAGCCAGGGTCCGCGGTACGCAGCCTCGCTCACCGCCTGACCCTGAATGGGGAATGACATTAATTTAATTTTCTCTTCAAGTTCTCATTCTGTTAACTCACCTCTTGACGTAACTTTTCTCCAGCATGGCAGTAAAGAAACGTTTGGACAAAAACTGTGATGCAAAAACTGCTCATTATCATCATTATAGATGGATGTTGATAATACTGTAACAATGTGAAAATAAAAAATTATAACACGACATTTCTTTAAAATAACCTCATGATCTAAATATTATACATTGTCTACAGTCTACATTGCAGCATCCATTTTATGGATTTTTGTCCCAATTAACTTATACCAACAGTTGTTGCTGCATGACTTGCTTGAAATATTTGCTGGACCACAGATCTCTTACCTTGGATGCTGAGAAAGCGGTGATGCACATGGTGAGCGTGTTACAACCGAGCATCACCACCATTAAGGGTGAGACGAGGCCGTTGAACCGAGACAACATTCTGCACACCGACACTATTATTGATTACCAACAACATTAAATAAATTATTAAATGTTCCCATCAAAAGTACGGGAAAATATATAATCTGATTTTTTTTAAAAGAATAATAAAATTACTTAATTGTGTCTATATAAAATTAGCGTGTGAAATAAATATTATATACCAATGAATAATAATGATAAATGCAGTTCATTGAAAGTGTATTTTTTTCTTTTTGTTTGTATTTTGAAAGCTGATCACATATATTATTATGCTTTTCAGTTTACAGAATTAAAGTCAATTCAATTTACCTTGCAAGAGCTTGTTGGAATTGCAGCCACGACTTCATGTCGACTCCAGACTGGGACTTTGGTGTGGCGACGATGGCTTGGCTGAGGCTGCGACGCAGCAATTTTAGCTCTTCAATGGTGAACCAAAACACGCTCAGAAGAAACGCATCGTTACTGATTCTCTTCATTATAATGAGAATTGCTGCAAATGCTAAAATCAACTGCGCTACCATTGAGTCTGAAATTACTTTAATTGAAGCAACGCCTTCTTCCCCAAATATCAGCCTAGCAGCTAATTTTGCTTCTTTAAATTCAGTTGAATTAGTTGTATTTGAATTTAAGTCATTGAAAAGTTTATTGAAATAAAGCATTGTACAAATATATACACCAAAATTTAGAGAAAAATTCATAATCAAGAATATTATGCATTTCTTTGCAACGCGATTCAACGAACTCATTTGATAAATTTTGAATATTTTCAAATTAATTAAGTTCTGGATATTTTGAAATAAATTTAAAAATATTTTTTTGTAAACAATGAGAAATATTGATATAAATAAAGCATTTATTAATCCAGTAACTGATGTTCCATATCGTATTACTGTATCAAGATTTATTTTCTTTGAACCAAAAACTGTGTAAAAATCCAACAACTGTTTAATGAAAATAAAATTTAAAAAGAGTTCATAAATAAATATTGCCCAAATCATTATACCACCCTTCTGTAATTTCAATGGTGGAAGAGGAAACCAGAATCCAGAAATCAAGTTAGAAATTTGAAGAACGCGAAATCCAAAAAGATATTGACCCTGAACTTGCAACATTTTTTGAAAATTTTCTAATTCTTTGATCTACAATTATTGACCTAGTTTTATATTAAAGGGTCAAACAGTAATTTACGAAATCAGAAAAATATATATATATACTAAACGTGTTTATAGCTTGGTGAGTAAACCAAGAGAGTGTATACGCTGTACACGAAGCCAACATTTATCGACTACTAGTGACT